>OX595988.1:1200000-1502500 GCA_951394045.1 Nitzschia sp. DOCU1 | reverse complement strand
TGGGGCTAGATGACACATCGGTTCGCCAGGCGCTATCGTTGATTCCCGTTAGCACGGCAAGCATCCTGCGCGACCTTTATACAATGATGTCAAGATAGCGCAAGATTTGTTATTTTCTCGAAGACTCGATAACCTCGGACAGGCCGGTACATTCACCACGACGTGTGACGTTGTCTTCGTCGTACAGCGAATCCCGGAGCAATCAGCTGCTCGATGGCAAAAAGCTAGCCTTCCTTGCTGGTAGAGCTGCCGGGTGCACATGCCTCTTCCGGTTTGGCAACGATGCCGCACTTTTTTCGATGCGGCGATGCCGCTGCCCGCAGCAGCAACATCGCATGCACCTCTGCGACAAATTTCTGACCTTGCAATCGGCGTTTCCAGAGAATGCAAGAACAGGTCGACTGTAGTATCGACATGACTAGCTTTGTCCAGACCTTCAAATGCATGGCAACCGAGCCCAAAACGACCACTGTCCCTTCGATCGGACACCATTGTTAAGGATCTTGTCCAGCAGGGGTAGCAAAAATGCGATGGTCACGAAGCATGTCTCTCGACGTGCATTTTTCACACGTTCTTCCGTATCAGCGATTCCATACGCCATAAGAAAGCCCGTCAACAGCTTGAGAGAATCCATGCCGGCTTGCATGTTGATGACGAGAGGGCGGCCAGATCGTACGAGAATGCCTACTAGTCGGGCTGAAACTTTCTCAGGTGTGCCCTAGGGGTGGTAGCTTTCCAGGAACCGTTTGGAGCGGGCTTTTGAGAGAAGCACCCTGATCCAAAAGTGCGCTCTTGTTTGGGCTCAAGCATCGCAGCAGCAATTCTTCTTCTTGGTCGTTCTGGCTGTCCGAGTCCAGCGAGTGAAGGATTGAGACCTTGACCGTATCCTTCTTCCAAAGTGGGGGCACGCTAACTGGCTTGTTGGGAGGCGCAATGGCACATTGGCTGTGAAAAAACTGGGTATCGACGATGTCAATGCGCTAGCTTTGTCGGTCTGCAGCAACGCTTTTGAATGTTTGCCGATGTAGAGTCCGCTAACATTTTTCTTTGCAATATTGCTTCGGCAACCGCAATGTGTCCTCGCTGCATAGTCGCGGAATCCAGGGACTAGCATATACAAAAGAGGGTCGGGGGATATCGGCATGGGTGCGTCTTCGAGTCCTGGAGTAGTAGTGACGTTTTCCGTGCTTTCCTTCCGAATCGTCTCGTCATGCTTCGAAGCAATGATTCGATACTTGTGAGTTGTCGTTTTGCATCGAGTGCTCTCATTGACGCAACGCGTTCGCGAGGCTGGACTTGGAGGATCCCCGATACTCCATAGTGGGTAACCGTACTGACTGTAGGATATCCAGGAGTAGAGATGTCGTTCATGAAGTAAGAGTGGTAATCATGGTCAAAAAGAGTTGCGTTTTATTGTGCAGTGGCCATGCCGAAAATCTCACCGACAGAGCGGAAGAGGCGGCCGGAGTGGCGGAGTAGACCACACACCAAATTTACTCATTAATCGGACAAACTGACCCATAGACGGCCCGCCCGCCGGCGGGAAAAATGAAAGAACGGCGATCTTTTTCCTCATTTCCTTCCAACAAAACTGACGTGATCCGCCCACGCACACCGTTTCCTTCTCACTTGTATCCTCTTTGCTGCCGTTGTCACAACAGCCAAAGCACCTTTGAGCTATTCTAGTCGACGACGACGATTGTTTAGCTTGTGTAAATTGGGATCATTTCTGACTTGGAACCAGCATCTTAGCGCCGCAATGATTCGAATCAAGCAAGAACCCAGGGTTGAGACAATTGACATCGCGGACGATGATCCGCCTGCTCCTCTAAAGCAAGATTTGGAACGCGATGAGAACACAATCGACTCGTCATTCTCCAAAATGAACAGCCGATTCCGGGGCTTTGTTTTTACCGTGAAACGATTGTCTGATCGGATGAATCAGATGGACACCTTGTTGAGCAACGAGTCGATTCTGGAGTGCAAACGACTGCTCCAAGAGTTCCAGGAGATTCTGGACTGGCAGATTTTGAACACGCAGGATGAGCTCAATGCTTCGACATATGAGTTCGAGAGTTGTCTCATTGAGGCCTTGAAATGCCCACGGAATGGATCCCCAGGGGAAAGGGCTGAAAAGAGGCGGCGAATAACTTTATCGTCAGATGACGTGGGTTGTGGACCGTTGTCAGAAATTGCCGTTTCAGCTGTACAAGAACCTGCACCACCGGTGCAGATTTCTCCACTGGCGGAGTCGTTGACTTCTTCGTTGGGCTCAGGTTCATCGAGCAATGGTGCAAACCTTGCAACTTCCGATGAAAGCCCCACAGGGCTGCTCACTAATCGCTGGCAGCCTCCTCCAAACGATCACAGTCTCCCAGCATCCTTTGATCAATCTCGTATTGATGCCAGGGATCAGCAAAGATCTCAGGGAAGAATGAGACGTGACAGTTCAGATTCAGAAGAAGCTGCGGAGCCCACACGCAAAAGGTCAAGACCAAAACCCTCCCCAGCTTCGTCCAGACGTCGAGGACCGAGATTCCAGATTAAGCACTCACGTGGAAAGACCCGTGAGGAACTAAATGAAATCGTAGCAAGCGATAGTGGGGAAGGGTCGTGCCCAATTTTGGGCTTTTACCGTTTCATCAAGGCAGTATGTTTCCAAGAGCGAGAGGGGGAATTCTTAGGCAGATTGTCCTACCGCCCGAAAATTGTGATGATTTCATAACTTCCCGAGAAGAGAAACAGAAGATATATATTTGGGTTGGGAAGACCTGCAAGCAAATCACAGCCGCTCTAATGGAACGCAGAAATCCCATCCCTCTCTTCTTTGTTGATCGTGAAGATGAAGGTGAACGGATTTCCTACGTTGGTGACTTCAAAATTGTCAAGTCTTCCGCAGCCATTTTTGCGCCAACGGATGGTAAGAGGCACAACGGACGGCCAGTACATATGACCATTGATTTGGAGTTTGTGCGGTACAAAGAAGATCTGCATCTCGCAATCCAGCAAGGATGAAAATGATTTTCTAGCTACACTATCTCGCGATCGAATCGGAATCCGACAAAAACGACAGGGTATCCTCGTTGATCAAATCTTAATGAGTCGAGCGTTTCGCACTCCAATGTGAGTATTTGGGGGGTGATATAGTTGGATGGGGTCAGCAGGCGATGTTGCTGGCACGCCCGTATATGTGTGGGGTTCGCACATTGTTCATTCTCTCAGTCGTCCTCAATGGCTGTGTCAATGACTTGATAAAACAGTCATTCTTTGGTCTGAGTGGGCCGCAATGGCGCATTGAATGTTTGCATCGACCAGTTTTGGTAACGAAATGAGGATTGTCACTTCAGAATTTCCAATCGTTTCTTTCTGCATCAGAAAGAACGAAAATGGCCAAAAGAATTGGCGGAGTCAGAAAGACCGAAGAATGAAGAGTATTTGATTCGAAGGCTCGAAGAGGGGTCAATATGTTGGCTCTACAGGAACAGTGGCGCATATTGCAAAATATATGATACGATATTCGTCTTCGTTACGTGCTACAAAAAGCAAAACTGTGCCGTTCAAGCTACCTCTAGCTAGACTACAAGTGCTCCGTACCGTCAACGACCATTGGGGGTCGGTCGTTTCCTCATTGTACAAGCCTTGGAAGTTGTCCTGTCGTGCCCCGAAATAACATTGTACAGGAACGTACATGGTGCTTCCGTCTTGCTTTGAAATAATAACTACTGGTGTGATGGTGCTGGTAGATTAATTAATTGAAAGATCGCGTTAGTCAAATCTCGCCAAAAATGCAGCGCCACACGTTGTCGCTGAAGATACCCCCAAAAAATTTTAAAATGGTGCGCATCCAATCTTCCGAACGTTTTGTCATTGCTCGCCTCTTTTCTTCGTAACTTCCTCATTGTTGAATGAACGAATGCCTATTGAAAGCGAGAATGTTACTATCATCGCAGATGAAGAAAGCAAGGAAGAAATGAGCGCTCCCTTGGAGCCAGAGTACCCTCGGCCTGTGGCAGTGAGTGTCTCGTCGGCGGCGCCTCGAGGGAAGGGAAGAATGCGGTCCTCTCGGGTGGAAGCCAGTGCAGCCATGGCGGCTGTCAATGTTGCTCCCAGCTATGAACTAGGGTCAGAGGCTGAATACGAGATGAATGTGGCCGTGGCTGCGCCCAAGCCGGCGAATGGTGCTTACACCAACCCCATGGAACCAGAGTCACTACAGCCACAAGCTGTCGAAGAATGTGCCCCAGAACCTAAGGAAGATGTTGCCTCGAATCGGGTGGTCTTCGCGGTTGGAGACGACAAGACCAAGATCCTCAAGGGAGAGGATGCTGCCGTTTCATCTAACTTTGCGGGGGTTTTCAGCAGAAAGAAATTGGAAATAGGAAAGAGTGGACTCACCGTTGTGGGTGTCCATGGGAGCAGCAAATCCATGCAGGCTTCTTCGACTTTGGTTCGAAAGCAATCATCCGGTGGGCACAGGTTGTCCAAAAATAGAAATCTGATGTATCTGCTTGTTGCTCTTGTGACATGGAATATTAATCCGGGCAGCTGCTATTTGCGACACTTACCGTTG
The DNA here is from genome assembly GCA_951394045.1 of Nitzschia sp. DOCU1. Taxonomy (NCBI): domain Eukaryota; phylum Bacillariophyta; class Bacillariophyceae; order Bacillariales; family Bacillariaceae; genus Nitzschia; species Nitzschia sp. DOCU1. The sequence continues at coordinate 1,497,930 of OX595988.1, read as the reverse complement.
CCGGTTGACGCCATTCCCCGCACGAGTAGCTACGGCTGCCGCCTGGACAGTGCTTGCAGCATGGAAAGTTCGTATCCCCCAGTTGGTGCGAAACAACGTGGTGGCAAAAAAGCCCACGACGGATCGTCCTCTAGTATTTTTCCATGTACGCAAAGCGTCGGGTTCACTTATCCGCAAATATCTTGTTCATGCCGCTGAAGTCATGAAGCTTCCGACATGGATGGTGTGCTATGGCGCTGCAATGCCTTGCGAAAACAATCGATTACCTACCGATAAACGATATGCCGTGTATGGGGGGCATTTGAACTATGCCGATGCCGTAAACGTTGTAGGATTCAACTCTCGGGGTCGAATCCAACTCAATCCACCTGCAGTGGTTCAGTCCGAAATTTCTCCTTTTGACTGTCTGGTCATGTTTCGACCTACTGTGAGTCGTGTGGTTTCCTGCTGGAATTATCGCTATGGTGGCCAGGATGGGAGACCTATGCCAGGATTTAAACCCGCCCACGAGCTTTCCCCAGCAGAATGGGAACGCTTGCTCCCCACAGCATTTTCGGTGTATCACGAAGGCTGCAACAATGAACTGGTGCGGGTATTTGGCGACAATACTAACGAAGCTTCCGTAAACACATGGTTGGTTGACGACCAAGACCCGCTAACTTCATGTCGAGCGGCAGCTGAACTTGACACACTACTTTCGCGGATATCCAAGTGCACCGTTTTGGTTCAAGGTCAGTGCCCTGGTAATCGCATACTAGCTGGCCACGCCATACCCTGGGCCAAGGAGTCGTTCAACGAGTCGTTTTGTGAGGATCAAGTAAATCCGGGGAGAATCATTAGTCGATCCTTGAAACCGGGTGCCGAGGAAGCGATTTTGCGACAAAATCGTCTTGACGAGTACATTTTTCAATTCGGATTGGCCCTGCACCACGAACAATTGCGAAATGCAACTTCATCCTAGCACTAAACTAGCATGATCATTCTCTATCACCGCCTGCGCCTATATGGTTCCTCCGCCACTGTCGTCCGCCCACAAAGTACTATTCAAACCCAGATGTCTGAAACGATTTTATAAGGCTGACTCGTAGTAAAAATTATACGACGCTGCTACGTATAGTCATACAGTCGGCATTCGTGTCGATGCATCGAAAGAACTAGGACAGCCACCACTCCGTTCGCCCTCCACCCCCCTGTCGTCGACAACATTACTTTGCTTCACGCTGCTTCTCGAACTCGTTTGTCCAAGCGCGGAAGCGATTGCGGACAAACTCATTGTGTAAGTGGGCATCTCGATCGTATTGATGTACCACTGGACTAACCGTGCCATCCCAGTTGTAAACCACCACATTCGCCTCATCATAAATTCCCCATTCTTTAAATTTCTTTGTCCGTAGCGCCCCGAGATTGTTAATGATGCCTTTGCCTTGCTCCCAAACTACCAGCTTGGAGATTGTTTCTGAATTTGTTAACTTTCCACTGTAATAAAGATAGTTGTGGAAGCCCTGGTCGGCACCGGTCATTTTGATGTCGTTCTCGTCCCACTCATTGACCAATGCTCGCAGATAAGTTTCAATCGCCACTTGTTCTCCCATGGTGCTACCACTGCAGATCGTTGGCTTTTGCCGGAGAGCATTCAAGGTTGCCTCCCCGTAGCTTCGTCTCAACCAATTCATATTCTTGGTGGACTTTCCAAGCCGAGTGGCCTCGGCGTTTTCACCGAAAAAGTACAACAACCCATTCTGGTTTCTAGGCAAACCTTCAAAAGGATTTGTTTGAAAAAAGGTATCACGCATATCCACGAGCATGATCCACGAGTTTGGATTGTACTGAAGAGTCCATATCCAATACCATTCGTATCGTAGAGTCGCCACCACCCGTCCAATCCTCGGATCTTTAGCCGTTTTAATAACCTTTCCGTCCTCGTCCTTCCACCCATAGATATCATCCAAGAGACACATTTGAAAAATGTCTAAAGAGCCGTGCTTCATTCGTCGCGTACTGGGAGTAACTCCATCCGGTTCGTAGCAGTGCAGTTCGTGTATGTACACAATGACATTTTCCTGCGCCTTGAGGTATTCCAGCACATTTTTGGCCAGGAGATCGTACCCTGCAACGGCCATGACAATGTCCCCAGAGAAACCAGTGTCCCGGAGAGTTTTGACAAAGCTAATGTAATAGGCAAGTTCGTACCCTTCTGCATACGCCTACCGACCAAAGACGACAAACAATAATGAGAGTGACATTGGAGCAAAATGGCATTGATTCACCGTATGCTTACCATGACAACGTCCTGGTCGGCGCGATGCTTTCCAAACGTCGGCTCGACGACAGGAACAACCGACGTATCATTCAGCGGTCTGGTGGGCTTTGGAAAGTGAGAAGGAGCCGGAACTGCAATTTCGTGGGCAATCTCGTAAAGCTCGGATTTACTGGATGTGTCGATTCTCGGTTGAAAGTCATCCTTGGCTCTGGCAAACGGTACCGCCGACAAGATCAGTAGCGAGGCAACTAGAAGTGGCCACATGATGATGATGAGTCCCGATGGGCCTCTTGTCGTCGGGCCCATTGTGCTTTCTTTCGTTCGTTGTCTTTCTTGTGGATTATTATTCGGAGCCAGCTAGCTACCGGTATAGGGAGGTCCCTTGTCGTTGCAACTCGCGTTCTTCGAGAGAGGCGTGACCCGCAATTCAGCTGGTGTCACGTTCGTGAATGAAACCGCGCGATTCAGCAAACCTTGCTGAATGACTGACTATCATGTCCGACATGAGATGATTCACCGCGATGTATCGCGTCTCGCACTCAGAACGGGCACACTAAATTCACACTCTTTGTGGTGGTCAGGACCGGACGATTGAGATTCACACTTCGACCGACGATCCCATTTTTCTTTTCGCGCTGAAAGAAACACAGCACCAAGCACTACCAACACCATGACCGAGCCAGCCCCTGAACAGCCCGAAAATGGAATGCTCGCATCCGTAGCCGGTAACATCAATGAACTACTTGTCCATGTCAAGGAAATCAAAGATCGCTTGAAAGTCCTGGAAGAAGACCGAGAGGCCGACAAGAAAGCTCAGGCAGATGTCATTTTGGAACAAGCCAAGACGATTCTCAAGCTTCACGCGCAAGCGTCGTCGCTCCAAGAAGAATTGACCGTAATGAAACAGAAGGCTCTTAATCCAGCAGTTCTAGCCGCGGTGGCTCCCAGTCATGGGCAAGCGGCATTGTGGGCGGCGGCCCCACCACCTAATCTACAAAGGAATGTTTTCACCCCAGCTGCCACAACGACGACCCCGGAAAGTCGCAAACGACAAGATCGACCAGAAGAAGATCCTGCTGCGACGCCTTCGGGCAAGAAGAAGTCGTTTTCCAAAATTAAAATGCCGAATCGAAATGTTCCAGTCTTTGATAATGTCATTGCGATTTCGATTGCCTGGCGAGGATCGCAAGGCAAGAAGCTGGCGGAACTAGGGATACCCCAGGCAATGCGGGAGGAAAAGGGCTACGATTTCTGCATGTACATGAAGCCGTGTCTAGAATTAATTGACTTTGTCACCACGGATCTCGAGATTGACATGCTGTTGAATCCCTCTGATGAGCTGAGGTTTGGGTCCATCGCGCAGAGACTTGTGGATCGAGCCATGGTTAAAATGTGGGAATTGGAAGGAAGGGAGTCGTCAGAACAAAAATCAGAAAAACAGTCGTTGTTACATCCTACGGTGGTGAGTCTGGGACGCCGCGTTATGAGGTTGAAGAAGCTAATTTATGATTCTGGGAGCTACATTTCGTCCCCGAAGCCAGCAAAAGTAGGTCAGACCCAATTGAAGGAACGCGCCGAGCTGGCGGAAGATGCCAGAAAGGCGGAAAAAGTCATAAGATAGACGAATTCACTCTAAGGTTCGGGCTTGGCTCAAAAAAGGTTGACATCACGTCCTTGGATGAGGATCAAGTAACACAAGAAACGGTCGAATGATAGACGAATGCAGTCGAAAGCTCCGGGGGGGGGGGGGGGGGCACCTTGGTTGAGGATTCAAGTCGCATGCACGTGTATGCCTGCCTGCAACTCAGTGACTCTCTACTCGATCGAAGTCAATTTGGAGTGCGCACCGAGTTGGATAGGGACCATGGGTGCAAGCTTGGGTGGTGGTCTTCGGCGAATTTCATTCAAACCGTGGCGCTCGTCATCGACAGGAATGAAGAATCGGACGGTTGCCGTTCGTGATTCTTTGATGTGTTGGATTCGAGCCTGAAACCATTTTCTGGACTTTAAATATTTTAGCCGTGCTTCAATGACCTCCCCTTCATACAAGTGATTCTCTTGAGCAGACGCGCCCGCAACTTTCACGGTCGTCTTGGCTTGTTTCAAGAGCACCGCCACACGGGGAATCGTCAAAAGCATCTTCCTCTCGGAACTCAGGGTGCTTGAATCATCCTCGGTTGCTGCCTGGAAAAGTTTGGGGGCCACTAGTGGGCCGGAGCAGATCGGCTGGTGTTCACGACAAACGCAGGGGCCAGTCCAAAAGACTTGACCAGACTGGACTCTTTCAAATGGAAAAGACCACAAGCGCAGAAGAACATGTTCAGTGTAGCGAATGGACGTTTCTTCGTCAACCTTCACCCAATCACCCAAATGATTTTGTTGCAAAAGACAGTTGACGGTTCTTGACCCTTCTGTGCGAAGTGCCTCGTGTAGTTCCTATTGGCAACATGATAGTCGAGCCAGCAGCATTGATTGTATAGCTTTTCGTGGTCAAGTCGACTTGACACCAGCACGTCCTCAAGGCTCGGTGCAACAATCGATTCAGCGTATTCTCGACTTCCCAGTTGCGTGTCGTCATTTGAGATCCCAAAAGGATCGGAAATCATAGTACCAGCGTCGATTGACCACGCAAATGGGGTTGACTGGATTCGAAGCCATCCAACGTAGCCTATGATGAACACCAAGATCGTCACAACAAGCAATATGCCAAGAACCGTAACTCTTTCTTTGATGATCGAGCTAGAATCCGAGTTGCTGTCTCTATCCCTTGAAGTAGAAAGCAATGACCATGCAAGGCAACCCACTAGTGCAAAGAGTACGGCTCCCATGGCATTCCGAACATTCTGGACAATTTCCGACAAAAATCTCGGCCACGGTGCATAATCGTCTTTACTTCCCCGATCTTCAACTGTTCCGAGAAGGAAGGAGGGAATAAACTTGAAAATTCCCAGCCTGGCCTTGACAAATGCTGCCAGATCCATCACCTTGACCCCCCCTTGATCGTGCATCATTCGAAAACACATACTTCTCAAATACGTCCATCCCCACTCCTGCCCCGGTTCCTTATAAATACCGTAGGCACTCAAATGAGGAACCAGCATGGTCTTGTTTGTATTTTTCAGGTCGTTGAGAGTGAATCCCCAATGATCGTACCAAATCGCAAACACAGGGCCCTTCGGTGGCAGCCGCGAATATTGCGTCGACAGATCATGATAGTGACTGGCATCCGGTCTACTCGTAAATGAAACAATGAGAGCCACTCGTGGAGGCCCAGAAGCATGAGCTCCACCCCGATGTACCATTGCCAAGTGATACAACAAGCCGTTTCCTTTTTCCAAATACCCGATCCAGCAACGGGAAATGCGTCGGGGAAATAGGTGTTTGCCCAATATTGGGAGCCCGGGGCCACCCACGTACTACCCATACTTGTAGTGGTATCTTGCAGCGGTATCAATAGGGAGTACATGTGTTGGAAGGATCTCCCTAACAATGCCGCAGAATGTAAATAGTTCAAATCGTGGTGAAAATGCTGTGATTCAGCCCCCTCCAGAACCGTGATAGTGCTGATTTCTACCACAGCTGGGTTGGGTCCAAGCATGCCCTCCAATGCGACTAGTAGCTGAGGGTTCCGTGTCGTGATCTGATGGAGAAGTTGTGACAAGATGGGTTCTTCGTGAACATTCCAACCAAAGGAGAAGCGATTTTGCACTCCAATCACAGGAATGTTCTCCGAGACAGATATTCGTTGATTTCGCCATAGAACAAAGTCGCGGACAGCCAAGAGTAGCTCGTCTTCTGCTAGATTAGTAAAGATTCCAGCACCATGAGTCAACAACATATGGTCAAAAATGTCATTGTCCGAAAAGGTTCTGGCAATCGTCAGTTCGTCTGCCGAGTGCGCCGTGAGATTGTCACAGTGGAAAAGATCGTAGGTGTAAAGATTGTCTGTCGCCTCGGGTTTCCATGCAATCACATCTGTCAAATAAGGACGGATATAGCGATCATGTGTCAGGGCTACAATGTGTAGTGTTGTCACCAAGAAAGCCAATGTCCACAAGACACTCAGGACAGCTAGGCGCAAGACCCAAGCGTCAGGGGCTGACGATTCCCTTCTTCCATGCTGCGTGCGAACGATTCTCGTGGTAGTCGTGGTTCGGGTGATTTTGGCCATTTCAAGAAATAGTAGTGGGAAGATCTCTTGAGACGGTCGTTGTGAAGAGAACCAACGGAAAGGGCTAGACGTTGATAGACCATGCGCTTGTGGGGCCAGAACGGTGTATGACAGTCTGGAGGAATGAATCAATCATCGCATGGCCACAATAGAGGAAAGCGCCCCGAATCTTCTTGGTGCTTGCCGCGATCTTTCGGATGGAATTCGCCAAAACCGCCGTTTAGTAGAAATCGTTGGAGCCGACCCGACCGACTAACTCCAAATGACTGAAGTGACCGCGCATCTGTGTGATGCCGCAACAGAGACAAAATCGCTTCCATCGTTTGTTATTGTGATGATTGTTCTCATCTGAGATTCGTTTGGGACTGTTGTCCGATGCAACCAAAGTGATAAACATGGGGGACGATTTGGATTACATTGAGACCTTAGATGACCTGTCCAACGCTATCAAACTGGCATGCCAGCAACTCGATGGTCCCGACGCATCGAATGCTTCGTTGTCGTCGTTGGATCGAAGGTCGTCGTCGTCGCGACCCACGCTAGGAGAATTTGCGGCTCGTGGCGGGGATGAGGACGGTGGTGACGACGAGACGGAAGAAGGGATTTCCAAGCGATATCTGCGGGATCTTCTACTTGCCTGGCAGGCACTGGTCGAGACGCTCTTTGCACAAAAGAAGTTTCTACAGTACGCGCCCAGCCTCGAGAATTGCATAGCCCAATTGTCCGACTTGACTCCGTCGGAGATGAAGCGCTTGCGGGATCTGGTACATCTCATGACACACACGGTAGAAAACCACAAGCAACACGAATGTACGGAATTGCGATATGTGACCCTGTTGGAAGTGGTTCTTTCCTATAATGCGGACTGGCGCCCTTCCAGTAGTATCAATGAATTGTGGGAAGAGCTCGATCTCCAAGTGGAATCGGATTGCGAGGCCGCGGATTTCCGTCGAGTCGCCTACAAAGTTTTAGTACAGCTCCCGTGGCTACCCGCCTCCAGCGGCCTGTTTCTGGCGTGTGGGTACGAAGAATCTGAGACGATTTCGGATGCCGACGCGTTGCCGGACCATCTTCGGGCTCAATTTGATCAGATTTACTCTACTCCAGTGCCCCGAGCGGACAAAGTCCATCAAATATTAGAAACGCTTCAGGAAGATGAGGCGTTTACCATTTTAATCACGTTTGTTCCTGAAGATGGCTCCTTTATCGAAACAAATGGAGAAGGCATGGGGAAGAGTACGTTGGCGGCCCTGCTGGCCTGCCACCCCACCATTGCGCAAAACTTTGAAGTATTGTGGGTCAATCTCGATCGAGATTGGGAACAAGAAGACAAATCAAAGATTCTGCCGCACTCAAAGTACATAAAGTGCCTGGAAGAAATGTGTCAGCAGTTAAACGTGAGTCCAAACTGGCCCGCTCGGATACCAAGGCTGGAAGATGCCCCCCTTCGAGCAATTCGGGATGTCGAGCACATGAGCCGTGCGAAAGAGGGTATGACCAAGATCTTGGAAGCGATGGAACAAAATGAACAAAATATTCTTATAGTCATCGATGGGGTGAATGATGACCAGGACTTTGCTTGGTTTCAATTTTTGGAATCGCAGTCATCCATTGTGATTTCCAAGTCGAATTTTATTCCAGGAACCACGTACACGGTTGAAATGGAAGGTTTGGGTCAGTCGGAGGCCATTGAACTCTTTGCAAACGAATCTTCCAACGATCCGGATCACCGAATCTTCCGCACCCAAGAAGCCTGTACAGTCATGGAGTTATGCGCCTATCACCCCTTGATCATACGAACAGCTGCTCACTGGTTCAAAATGAAACAAGTCACGGCTGGGCTCTTCAAGGCACTGGAAGAGCTAACCTTGGAACTCAGTGTTCTGCGCAATAACAAGAACGCCAAGGCAGACAATTTCAAGATTCTTTCCGAGGTGATGAACTTGATGTTAAGCCCGACGTCTCGCCAAGGCGGCCCCCCTTCCAAGGTGTTCAAGTTGTGTTTGGCTTCAGCAAGTGCTGTTTTTGGAATGGACAAAGTTCCCCTGGATTCTATTCTGGCATTGTGGTCCCAGCTTTTAACTACTCATCCAGACACATCGCCGGAGATGGGAGAGAATCCTACTCGACTGGAACTTTCCAAACGAGTTTGGTTCGTTGCGGAAGCATTCATTCACTTGGGTCTGTTTTCGTTTGCCGAGGAGGACGGGATAATCGTGGTTCGGATACACCATCATCTTTATGCCAAGTATGGAATCTCCATAATACCAGAGCTCCAGCCGCCGGAGTCGAAGGTGCACGAGACAATGGCACGCTGGCATAGTGCTTTTGTGACAGGATACAATGCCAGGCTTCGAGTCATCAAAGAGTCGGAAGGCGGACTTAAGGATTTGTCCCGGCCTTATGTCTTGCATCATATCATCAAGCATATGATCAATTCAAAAGCCATACCGAAGGTCCTGGAGATGCTCAAGGACGATCGCTTCTGCAGAGAGAGGCTGGCTAAGTTTGGATGGGTAGCTGGCGCTCGTATGCATATTGACGATTGTCAGCTCCTAGCTGATCGGGCTCAGGAGTCGAAGTCGGCGACACGAGCAGAGACGCAAAAGGTCGTTCTAACTTGCCTAAAGAGAATGTCTGTTATATTGAGCGAAGAGCCAGATCTGACGGACGAGACTCGAGACGAGAAGGCAATGGCTCTTCATCTCATCGGATTCATGCAAGCGGAAAACAACGGTGTCAACGAAGCTCTCACTTCTTACAAGAATGCGATGCAATTGATGTCGAACGCGTCTCATCCTTTCAATGGCATTATCATGTATAGTCAAGCAGTGCTGCACCTGGCGCGCAACGACTACGACAAGGCCATTAAGAAATTGAGAGCTTGTGTCAAGGTTCTCAAAGACCACGCAGCCGACGAAAACAACCAACTAGAAGGTCTACAAGCAGAAATCACCCAGCTCCGAGGAGATGCGTTGGCAGCCGCCTGCGACTACGTTAGTGCCGAGACCAGCTACGAGGAAGTTCTCGAGCAGACCGAGCAGGCCTCCAAAGTTGACACGGGAACAGCACTCTACAGGCGCGCTCGGCTCCACCTCACCATGGGCGAACTAGAGCAGGCCATTTCTGCATTGACGGAATGCGTCAATTGGAAGCTAGATCTTTCCGAGCGAACCTCCAAAAATCTTTCGCAGGCATACAGCTTAGCTGGAGATATCTATTTTGAGTTCCACGACGACGAGAAAGCGATCCGCCAGTACAATTCTGCGCTAGAGACTCTTGTCGACCTGGAGGTTGGTGACGATGACGTAGACTACCAGCTACTTCAAGGCAAAATCCGCCTTTTATCGGGGAAAGTCGATGAGAGTAAGGGGTTCTTGGACAACTTCAAGAAGAAGACCAAAGATGCTCCACGGCTGCTTATGGATCAGTCCGCGTACGACATGAGAATGGTAGGGAAGATATTCATCGTCCAGCAAGACAACGAAATGGCAAAAGCGTTTTTCGAGGAGGGGGTCGACTTCACACAGGATCGTCCTGAATCTCTTGAGAGAGCATTCATCCTGTCTGAGCTTGGTGACTGCTTGTTTCATTTGCAACAACCCAAAGATGCTATTGTTTGCCTCGAAGAAGCGTTGAAGATACGAAAGACAAAGCTTGGTGATTGCGAGATGGTGTTGGACTCCACCATAAACCTCGGCAATATGTACAAGAAGCTTGCAATGAACAAAGAGTGCCTCAATGCCTCGAAGGAAGTCATGCACCTGACAGAGAAGCTTTATCGTGGGGATGAGTCGAAGGCAGCAAGCGCTCTTTTCGGTGTCGCTGAAGCCTACGAAGTGCTTGGTGACTACAACGAGGCTGTTTCCATGTTCGAAGAATGCAAGACGCTACTGAAAAGAGCCGCCGGTAGTGATCACCCAGATTTGGCCAATATCATGCAGCGACTTGCAAGATTACATGAAAGTTCCAACAACTTCGACAAGGCTTTTCTATGCTATATCGAAGCCTTGGAAGTTGGAAAGGCCAATTACGAAGTTGACCACCCGCAGCTAGGCCAGATGCTGTATAATGTCGGTGTTATCAACAGGAAGCGTAGGAGCCTAGACAAAGCCCGAGAGCACCTTCAAGAGGCTCTGACAATATTCAAAAGCAATGAAATGCCGCGAGAAACATGTCTATCATTGATGGAATTGGGCAATGTCTACAGACTGTCGAAAGAACCCGATACTGCTGCCATGTGCTACGAGCGTTGCTTCACATTCGTCCACGACACAAAGGACGACCCCGCTCTTCTCGGGAACCTTTACTTGGCATTTGGACATGCACGGCTTAGCAAGAAGCAGATTGGGGAAGCTCAGGAGTGTTTTGAAAAGGGTACGTCTGTAGGTCGGCAACAATGTCCCAGGGCTTGGTTCATACTTACCAATTCTTTTCGTTTCTTGTTTGCGCAGCACTGAGAAGTAGAACCGAGCAGCTCGGTAAAGATCACCTCTCAACAGCCAAGGCGTCGCGGAGCCTTGGTATCGCCAAGTATTTGAGCAAGAGCAGTGCCGAAGCAAGAATATACCTTGAAGACTTTGTGAGGGTTATGGATGCACGGCAAGATGCTAAGGATGTTAACTATGTTTTGGCTCTTCAACTACTCGGCGAGATCAATTTTGTTGAGTCCCGGACTGCCGACGCAAAGAGATATTGGACCAAGGCAAGACGCACGCTGGACGATTTCCCGGCTATCAGCCAATCGAACCCAGAGCTCGGGGAAATGATCAAGCACCGAATGGACAAGGCCGAGACGCAAACGCAGGAAACCAAATCGTTTTTCTCTAGGTTTACGGAACTCGCTCGTTTCGAAGATGAAGTATCTGCCGAGCTGCCAGTCGAAGAACGCCTGGAACAGGTAATCACAACTATTGTCTTTATGGACGACTAAACTAGCCTGAGAATGCGGCGCACAGCGAGAGCCCATTCTTGTCGTTGGATATCTGGATATTTCATTCATATGTAGTACATTTCATCCGGAACGGTTCTCAAGTTACGCTCGCCTGTTTTCGACAACTGGTCCATTCTTGAAAACGGGCATCTTCTCCCCCAATTTTTGGAGGGACTCCTGCCAATCCTTTGCACCTTCACCCATAGGAGTAAAAGAGCCACCGCTACCGCCAGGACCCGAGCGCTCTTCGGCCTTAGAATCCTCGTCTTCAACCGATAGCATCGTCAAAGCAACCTTGTTTCCGTTGATACCCTTCACACGAACTTGGACCTTGTCGTCCACCTTGACGACATCACCGACGGAGTTAACACGGCCTGATGCAAGGGCGGAAATATGTACCAAACCCTCCAGATCTCCTTCGCACTCACTATTCAGCGAACTGGCATCAACCCGAACAAAACAACCAAAGTCCGCGGTATTGACGACAGTTCCCTCTACAAATGCAGATGTATCCCATCCGTTTTTCACCAAACTAGCCAACACTGCAGTATCGTCTCGGCGGCTTTGTCGCTGGGGCCGATTATCCCGCTTTTGTCTCGAAGCAGCCTGGCTAGCTTCTGCTTCTTCGTTTGTCATCAGACTGAGGGCCACTTGTCCCTTATCAGTGTCGATCGAAATGATGCGAACTTCTACCTCCTGTCCAGCGGTAAGGACTTCATTGACGTTTCCAACATATTCGGCCGAGAGCTGGGAGATGTGCAGAAGACCATCAGTGGTGGCACCAATATCAACGAAAGCACCATAGCTAGTAATGGAGCGAACTGATCCCTTCACCATTGTTCCAACTTCGAACTCTGAAAGCTCCTTTCCCTTGGGTCCCCGTTTCTTCTTAAGAGAGGACCTAGCAGGGCGTTCTACATTGTGAGCTTCTTCGGACGATTCCACACCATCCATAGCTTCGACTTCAGCAGGAACTTCTTCGGCAACATCAGCGAAGAGGGCAGTTCCCGAGCGACAGCCGGGGCATCCACAAGCAGACGAGTGTGTGCGGCTGCAGGCTGCACATTGACACCCAGCAGTGTGGAGAGAAACACAAGCAGGGCAGACACAACCCGCTGCATGTGTACCAGAGGTTGCAATGGACGAAGTGCGACCGACGAATGCAACGCTTTTGGCTACAGACGGCACGTACCGACTCGTGAGCATTTCAGAGAACAAAATCGGAAAAATCCTGGAGGCGAATTAACTCACCTGACGGCGTGAAGGCAGAAGCCCCTCCAACCGACAGACACCAGAAAGCAATAGCTCCTTTATTGAAATGCATGTTGACAAGAAGTGGGCTTTCGAATTCGTTAAATTGCTGCAAAGGTATGCAACGACGATGTCTTCTTGACCCAAAAGTTGACCAAGAGAACGGTTAGCTGATGATGTGTATCCACTTGGCACTTCCAAAGGCCGTCTCTTCTCCAACGACGATGATGATGGGCGGCGAGGTTTGAATGACTGGCGGCGGTAACTGACGTACTTTTACCCCCCGTAAAAATCTAGCGTAAAAATCTACGGCGCGCAACGAAGGGTGGCCACAGGCGGCAATAGGTTATTACTCCATTCGTTACCCCCTGTCTGTCTGTTCTTAGTACTATGAAGTGCCGTTACTTGGACATTTCCAGTCGCCCAACGTCAACACATCACTCAAAGCCCACCGCCATCGTCGTTTTTGACAACAAACGCAACCGCTCTTTGTTGCTCTTACCATCGATCTTTCCCCTGGAACGTGACCGGATTGATTGCCGACCCATCGAAAGAAGGAAGTAGCTCTAAAGACACATCAAGAACAACCATGAAGTCCATCCTTTTCCTGCTTACCTTGTTGGTATCTAGTGCGGCCTTTGCGCCTCAAATGTTCGGCGTCCGGGAAAGCAACACGTGAGTCAGTCGTCGTTTTCGATGATTTTTGCATGAAAAGTCACTGCGAAGAACTCTTTTTGCTATTTATGAATACTCACAACTACCTTTCAATTCGTTCCGCAGTATCCTCTTTGCCAAGCACGTCCAGGACAAGGCTGCACGATGGGCCAAGGCGAAGCGCCCGCGCAAGTCCCGAGCTTCCGACATCAACCGAAAGCCAATCATCTACGAAGTTCATACCATGACAAAGCCTGCTGAGTTCTCGATATCCGATGCACCTGCCTCCCCCTTACCCAAGCCCGAAAAGTAAAATCTTGATCATCGTGTGGTATAGAGATAACGAATGAGAGTTGAAAATTATTATTGTATTTTTCCATTTACATTCCTAGATTTGACTCCATCGACTTCTCTGACTACAGTAGCCAGCGCTCCTCCAGCGATGAGAGTGTATCATAAGATGAATTGACGATGATGCCACTACAATGACTTGCAGCAATAGAAACACTAGTGATTCTTAGCTTTCTCCAGCAGGTCTGGGATGTCCACCGAGAACACCTTGTCCATTTCACGCACTAACCGCTTGTCGAGCTTGGGGAATTCGCTAAGGTCTTTGATTTCTAGCAGAGCTTGGCGGAAAGGAGCGACGTCTGGAAAGTCGCCCTTGGGCAGGCCATATCTTCTTGCAGCTGCAGTGAACTCCGATTCGAGTCGGCCAATGAGCCGCCGTTGCTTGTCTCGCTTGCCGAAGGTGTACGGAAGTTGTTTCCGGAGATAGTGAATAATGTAGGCGTGTACCTTGACGCTACGCGCCCGCTTCACCAGTTCATTGATGCGCCGCATTACGGCTTGTTGGGGTAGACGCATAATATCTTGCAGAAGATCCATTTCTTCTCTTTGCAATAGTTCTGCCTGCTCCGTGTTCTGCAGAGGGGCATCCCAAAATGATCCCATGTAGACCCGACACACTTCCGGTGTATTCATAACTTTCCCCAGAGACCACATAAGAGCACCATAAACCCGCATGAGTTGCTGAGTAGAGACGCTGTCAGCTTTGTTAAGGACAATACGAATCTTGTCCAGATGAGGAATCAAGAGCTCCATCACTCGCTTGAGTTCGTCGGAGATATCTAGTTTGTGAGCGTCAAACATCACAATGATCAAATCCGCTCGCTCCCCAAACCACTTCATTACACTTTCGTAGTCGTAATTTCTCGATCTCTGCTTTTGGCCGGAAAGGATTCCGGGTGTGTCCACAAGAGTAACATTGAATAATATCGGCGAATCCAGTTCCACTCCTTCCAACCGAGACAGAAAGTTGTTACCAAACGGACTCAGGCCTGTGAAAGGTCGATCTTGCTGAGAGCACAATGCAGCTCCTGGAATGATCTTATCATTGGGCCCGCCCAAGATAGCAGTAAATCGATCCGTGGTTGGCTCTGGGCCTACGCGAATACCCGGAAAATCACGCCCTACCAGATATTTGATGAAGGAAGTCTTTCCCACACTTCACAATATAAATAGAAATGAGTTGGCGAATGGATTGTATGATTTCATGATGCCTCCCGCCAATGGTCTTACCTATACTGCCCCAACAACAGGACCATCGGGGGTGCGACAAAATCCGATGGAGAAAGCGGTGGCGAATGAAAGTGGCCATACCTAGACGATAATTCCAACGGCAGAATCTTTTTTCGGTATAGTCGTGCCAGTCCTTTCAAGATATACTCTTTGTCAAACGACGACAAGTCCATCCCCGACGTGTCCTGTGTTGTGTCAGCAGCAAAATCGGTCATCATGTCTGGCTCGTCGTCAGGCTCTTGAAACAAAGAGTCACCGGGATAGGCTGGGGGTGGAGGCATTCCACCCGTAGCGTCCCCATATCCTGGAGGAAGAGGCGGTGGCTCGTGGTGGTGCATTGGTGGCGGTGGTGGCGGTTGTTGTTCGTGTAGTTGGGGGTGGAGATTATGGGCAGGTGGCGGAGGACCCTGGGAAAACAATGGATCGTCGTCGCCATACGACGGGAGGTCCGGTGGAGGGGTATCATGTGACGGGTAGCCTCCATAATTTGTGTTGTCTCCTGATTGCTCGTAATTGGAAGGGGGAAAGTAGCCACCCCGGCAAAATATGCATGGGTTGGAAGGTCGAGGTGAGTTTCGAATTCCCCACAATCCTCCGCTAGACTTTGTGACTGACTCAAAGAAAACGATTGCGATTATAATTCCTTTCATACTTGATCCTGCACCCGAGTTGCTCTTTGTTCGATGCGTTGGTACCTTACTTCTTTCCTTAGTCGACGATGGTTAACATGCCCGTGATAACAAGCAAAAGATAGTCACCACTTCACTATCCGAAAATCGGCCATAGCCGCGCGGTTGATGTTGCAAGCCGAAAAACGCACCCCTAATATATCTAAGCCATAAGAAAGGGTCATCTGAGCTGTAAGCTATTTAACGTATTCTCTATGACCTACGACACGAAAATAAAAACGTCACCGTTCGTGATTCGAACGATGATCCATTACCCAACACCGTGACTCCAACACGACCCAGCAAGACCGCTCGTTTTCAGCCTCCATTTGCATCTCCCTCCTACCCAGATCGACTCGAAATTTGCAATTTCCTGCACTTTTTTATGGGCAGCCATAACCACCCATCTCCATTACATCCTCAATTCCCATTCCATGAAAGGGGCATCTTGACCCCCCTTTTCCTGTGCCTCCTCGTCACAAGTAGTAATTTCCTTGGTTTTATCATCGTCCTCATCCTCGTCATCATCATCCTTGTTTCCTTCATCCACTCCCACCAGTGGCACACCATCAGGGCCTTGACTTCCCCACAGCAGATTCCTATCCATGGCCCTGCATATGTTTGCATTGTACCACATTCCCGATGGAGCATGGAATACAATATCGGTGATGTCTTCACGTGGACCATAGGGACGTGCAATCATGATTCTCACTTTGTAGTCCAGACCCACCCCTCGAATCTTGCACTCCTTTCCAAATTGGGGGATAGCCATGTTACTGTCATCCTCAAACTTAACAGTATTAGGTATCTTCCTCGCTTCTTCCAAAGGAGTGGTCGGGTAGTCGAACCACTTGGAGGCTGGACGAGCATGCGAGTCACACCTGAAAAATCGTCTTTCTTTTGCATTCCTCTTTGAACGGCGAAGGATCCACTCATGTTCATCACCCTTAATTTTAAAGCCAGCTGCAACAAAACAGTACTTTGAGCGACATGCTGCCACAACACAGAAATTCTCATCTCAAATAGTGTTGGTGCCAGTTACAACTTACATCTGTAGACGTCTTCGAGTACTCGTTTGCTTTCTGCCAAACCATGCTCTGTCAGTTTAAAGTAATCACCAATCTCATCACTGCCTACTTCCATAGATCCCCTTGAAATCAACTGAGCAATGGTGGCTTCATGCCACAGTGGGTAGAATTCCTTCATGGTGCTGCTGTTGGTATGGACCGGTGAATGACAAAACTGCCAAAAAATGAATCTGCACCAGATTTTGCGCATTCTTTCTGGGCATTCATGGACCATTAGACCTACTTTCATGAATCATTGGCTTTTGGATCATTCTGTTCAGGTTTGAATGGAGTTGTTCAAATGGTGAACATCTACATTCATGAAGATATGTTGGCGTACCAAAATTTGGCCTTCATATTAGTTCAATTGTAGATCCACTTTCATGTCTACATAGTACGTCATAGTTTGAATGATTTTGCCTCATAGTAATTGAAACTTGGAAGGCCTTCAACATGAAGTCAACCACTATCGGTCACATCAACGGCTCCATTCAACCATGTTCCAATCCAATTACTTAGATAACACACATCTTCTTTGTCAATCTCAATCTAGCCCCATTTACTAAACAATCACTCCGTTCCCAAATTTTTGCCCAACAGTCGTGTTAACGAGTGGTATGTCAACACTTGCCGCCGACATCAATTTCTTTCCCGCCAATAATCTTTGCCAAAATCCTTGCCAGAATTGCATCCGCTATTGCCATTGTAATGTAACTATTCAACAACCATGGCGCCACCAGATAAAGCAAACAAGAAAGCAAAAGGTTGTGGTGAAATCTGCCCCACACGGGAGAGTCTCCACCAGGTACTGCAAGCCTTAGATGCATCTGGGTACCCAACACCCACAAGAGAATCAGTTCAGACGGCTTCCATCCAGAATTTTCTCAGCGACTCCATCTCCTATCATCAACAAACTGGCACGGTTCCCACACCCCAGACCCAACTGTTTCATCTTGCTGCATCCCAATTGAGTGAGGTTGGAAGCAAATCAATAGTGGATCGGCAATCTACACTTTTTGAGGTCACCAAACAGTACCTTCATGCATCATCCAAGTCTCTCTCTACCCCAAAGGTCCTTTTTTGCACACAGGAAATGCAACAGAAGCTTGATAATGCACTGGCACCATCTCAACCAACATCTGTCCCGGTTGTGCCAAACCATTCAACATTCGGCTTGGTCTTCGGCGGAGAAAAACCACAGTATGGCAAGAAGCGGATCAAAGAGTCTCTGTATGATGATGTGCCAGTGGAGGAATATGGAAGCCTTGCACAAGCATTATGCAATGCACCAGGCCTTGGTCCCAACGCAAAAAGGTCACATATAAAACCGTCGCATAAAAGCACCAACGGCTTCCGTGCTATTCATTTTCATTGCAAGTATGAATCCACCTGCAAGTTCCGCTCCCGTATCTTCTATCCAGTGCCTGCCTCTACCATTGATGACAATGATAACAAGGATGACAACGAGCAATCCAACGACGAAACCACCAATGAAAATGAAAATGCAATGTATCTTGGACCCGTTGGTGTACAGCGTCTTTCCCGTCACTCTTGTGGACAACTAGCGTCGTGGAAAGATCATCTCTTGAAGACAAACCGAGGAAAGCAGGGGTTGAACCCAATATTGAAAGAGGCTGTCGATACAATGGTGGCGTGCAGTTCCAAAAATGTTCACACCCTAGCGTTTCGCCTTCCCAACCCAGATGAAATGGTGAATCTGCTGCTGCAGAAACTGGGCGACGACTGCACTAATCTATTTCCAAACTCTTGTTTGGAAATTGTCACAAAGCAAATCCAGGAATATTGGCGCCACAAGAGAAACGCCCTGCAGCAAGACTTCACACTGGCAGCAGGTATTGAGCTGAAGTACCTTCCACAAATTGAAACCTTTCGAATGCAGTATGGTTTGAAAGTTCCGCATGCATACCTTGTTCGCCCACACTCTGAATTGGCCACTCTCAGCAATCAAGGGCGTTTGCGTGATTTTGCTACCGCATTGTTGACAGCCGGTGGAACCACTCCCTTGATCAACCCCACCATTGCTGATACTTCAGTCAAGGATTGCAACGAGCACCACATGGTTATCTTGTCGACACCGCCAATTGGCGACAACCATGTGGGTTCACTCATTGCCCATGTCCGTGCACATGACGAGGGTGGCATGTCGGAAAAGCATATGGTATGCTTTTCAACAATCCATCTGCTGTACCAAGGATTCATTGCCGGCTATCGTTACCATTGGAAAGTGATGGCAAACATAGATTCAACCCATTGTGCTGATTCAGCCGAGGGGAAGCTGATGAGTTTTGGTTTGGTGGCAACTAAAAAACACGGTCGGGGGAGCGACTATCGCCGAACATTCTTACCCTTAATCTTTGCAAGAATCAAAGAGGAAAATGAACTTGTCGCCATTCTTCTGCTGGCCACGTTGAAGTATTACATACGCCGCCTTTTTGGTCAAGTGTTTGATATCAAGGGTGGGCTTATATCTGACCATGCCCAAGCATTTGTGAATGCCTACAAACGAGTATTTCCAGCTCGACAATATGGACAATGCTTTGCCCACATTGCCATGAAGGTGAAGGATCAAACGGGTAGGCGCAAAAAGGGAACTCCTGGGTACTTGAAGTGGACGCGGAACAGAAATTTCCTTACCGTGGCGGCAAGGGATGTGAACTGCATGACTCGCTGCCCCACTGAGGAAATGAAGAAACTGTACACGGATTTGTGCCTGGAAGGATGGACGGCAAGTGGTGAACTTGGTCTGGCAAATGTGTTCAAAGGTAGCTATGTCGACTCTGCTGATCACTCACACTTTCGTTACAATGAGTTTGGTAACCCCGGTGACACACCAAATACAAACTCCCTGGAGCGAAAACACCTAACAATGAAAGGAAGCAAGAATACAGCCGGACTATGCTCCTTCGGCAAGTCGCTTCAAAGAATGATAGTCAATGAGTTTCCAAGAATGGTGTATCTTCTCTCATCACGGTCCGGTTATCTTCAGTATGATCTGCGGATACTTGATAAGCATGCCTTGACGGGAGACAAACGGTTGATGGAGGAAGTCAGTCGCTTCACTGACAATGATTATTATCGAATGGAAGGAGTGAAACAACCGTCTTTTCTTGCAAATGCTGTTAACTTTGTCGGAGTTACCATCGATGCAAATCGTCGTGCAAAGTGGGGACAAGCACTTGGTGGTAAATGGGACGGTGACCACTCAAAACGGCAGGAATTGTTTGAGATGGGAACTGCGTTGGTACTGTTGCAGCAAGGTCCACTGCGAGAAACAAATGGGAGGCCGGTATGGCACTGTAGCTGCCATACTTTCTTCAGTACCACAGTCTGCTGTCATGCATACTATCTGAACCATGGACCCGTCCAAAGAGTACAGATGTAGGTGACAGGTGCGGATGCGAATAATTTTATAGTGTGTATTTTTTCATCCACTTTTTGGGGGTCCCTCTTGGTTGTAGCCTCATGAGCGAAAGGAACTCTGCATTGATTACAACTCGACTTCCTACCAAGGCAAGAAGAGTACCATCAAGCACTACTTCTTTCTTGTCAGTGAAGGCTGTCAGACAACGCTGCCCATCCTTGTGGGTTGAGTAAGTGAGTCCGGGAAATGCCATATCAAGCACGTCCCAGAACCGCTTATCGCCACCACTCGTCATTCTCCCTATCTTGCATGCAACATTCTCCATCCAGCGTGCATCGATTGGGTCACCTCCACCATTTGGAGAATCCATAGCATCAATCGCATACTGCAAATGCATGATCATGTCCTCTTGCGCTGGTAGTCCCGGAAACTTCTTCAACAGACTGGTGCGAAACTTCTTGGCTCCTCCAGCGATCATAAGATGATACTCTTTGGGAATGATGCCAACAAGAGAACAAAGCCCAACTGCATGGTTGGCAGCCAGATCTCCAACCTGCTTTACCTTCTTGAATGCCCTTACAATATCATGGTAGTTATCCATGGTTACCTCACCATTTGTCACCTCGGATACTGTCATCATGACCTTTCTGACATTCGTCTTCCATTCTTTTGCATCTGGGGCTTCATAACTTCTATATTTTGAGTACCTCAGGGGACGCTCAAAAAGTGTCTTGGACAAGGGACTATCATCTTCCTCGTCCTTTCCATCGAGATGGCACATCAATTTCAATAGTTGGAGACCAAGATCTGTTGATTCCTCTTGACCCAGACTACACAGAATCTCAGCTGCCAGGAGCGGATACACAGCCGAGTGTGGACAGGAAGCAATTGCGCAAACCAGAGAGAACACATCATAAGCTCTGGCCTTTCGGTACACCACCAATCGCACAAGGACAGAAACAAACGGTTGGTAGTAGCTTGCCACATCCATGTTACAAGGCCGTTTCCCAATCTGAACAGCCTTTGGGGCTGTTACACGAATGGTACTAGAGTCGAAGGAAGTTGGCCCAAAGTGCCACCGATCTTTCCCAAGTTTCTTCAACACGTCAACACAGAATTGTAGCCAGGGACCATGTTCGTTCAAACGGCGGTAGTAGGAGTCGATAGATGCTCGATCATACAAGATCTGACTGTAGCGATACTTGCCCTTAATGGTAGAAGCCCATACAACTTGGTGAGCCCCATTGTGCTGGTCGACGTGAATGCCACACAGTTCTTCGGTGTCAGTTCTAGCTGCACGCGTTGAAGGGACTGCTCCCCCAAGATTCTTATAGAAATCTTTGATCCTAGTTGGATCATTGAAGGAATGGACAGCAAACTTTTCCTTGGCCAAATCCAAGATTGCGACAGTGGATTTCATGACCTTCTTTCCCAGTTCGGTCTTCGTCGCCTTCAGTACATTGGGCCTTGTAAGTCCCAAGGAACAACCGTTGTGGCGTTTGGTGGAGAGGTTGGATGTATAGCCAACATCCACATGAACCTTTTGGCGGATAGTTCGTTCAGTGGTACTTGATGCCACCTTGTCCTTGAGAATTGCAATCGTTGGTTCCCATGGAACCCCTAGCACTGCATTTCCTGAAATGTTGTGTACTTGGATGAAGTCGTCTTGGAATTTAGTTTGAAATCCAAGAATCTTCACCTTGTCCTTGAGAGGAGAGCCAAGAAGGAACTTCTGCAGGTCTACCAGCCTTACTTGGTAATGTGGGTTGATGTCCAGTCTTTCCACCACTCCAATTTGTTCATCATCTTGGAAGACAATGTAAACTTTCTCTGATGCCTGCCAACGCTGCGCATCATCCCAGCGATCAAGGTTCCTTGGCTTCTCCAAGTGATGCTCGTAGACAAACAATATGCTTCTTGGATCTTCCTTTCCAAAACTGACTTTGAAAAACTGACTGCAGTCTAGCAGTCCCACTGGTGGTGCATGGCGGTTGGTAGGGAGTGGTGGAAGAACCCGAGTGCGTGGTGGGACAACAAAGGGGGCAGTGGATTTTGGAATTGTTGAGTGATCCTCAAAAGTGGGCCAAACAACCGTTGCTTCATGGGAATGTTCTAAGATATTGGTGGGTGGCAAGTTGACAGTGGAGTGTTCTTGGATGGTGATATTGGTGGGCGGGTACAATACTGCTGTGAAAGCTTCAGCAGCAGCAACCTGTGCCCGGAGCAGCCTTGTCTGCAGCCCAAGCTCTTCTTGGGATAGGAGTCCAATGGATGGTCCCAGCCCAAAGATGCCAGATGGCGCTGACTGGCGCTGATGCTTGGCATACCGTCCTGCACGGCAACCTCTTTCTCTGAAGCGCTTCATCCTTTTTTATGAAACAACAGCACTTTGGAGCAAGATAGTTTTTAGAAATCTAACAGAAGTTGTCGCCACCTCGCTATCCAATATCAAACTTCTTACTACTAGCTAGCTATACTCTGGTAGGAGTTGTCGCCACCTCGTTTCACTATGCAATTTCTAATCCTGAAGTTGTCGCCACCTCGCTATCC
This sequence comes from Nitzschia sp. DOCU1, assembly GCA_951394045.1. Classification (NCBI taxonomy): domain Eukaryota; phylum Bacillariophyta; class Bacillariophyceae; order Bacillariales; family Bacillariaceae; genus Nitzschia; species Nitzschia sp. DOCU1. Next base: position 1,475,413 of record OX595988.1, on the reverse strand, counting down.
AATATCAAACTTCTTACTACTAGCTAGCTATACTATGGTAGGAGTTGTCGCCACCTCGTTTCACTATGCAATTTCTAATCCTGAAATTGTCGCCACCTCGCTATCCAATATCAAACTTCTTACTACTAGCTAGCTATACTCTGGTAGGAGTTGTCGCCACCTCGTTTCACTATGCAATTTCTAATCCTGAAGTTGTCGCCACCTTGCTATCCAATATCAAATTTCTTACTACTAGCTAGCTATACTCTGGTAGGAGTTGTCGCCACCTCGTTTCACTATGCAATTTCTAATCCTGAAGTTGTCACCACCTCGCTATCCAATATCAAATTTCTTACTACTAGCTAGCTATACTCTGGTAGGAGTTGTCGCCACCTCGTTTCACTATGCAATTTCTAATCCTGAAGTTGTCGCCACCTCGCTATCCAATATCAAACTTCTTACTACTAGCTAGATATACTCTGGTAGGAGTTGTCGCCACCTCGTTTCACTATGCAATTTCTAATCCTGAAATTGTCGCCACCTCCCTATCCAATATCAAACTTCTTACTACTAGCTAGCTATACTATGGTAGGAGTTGTCGCCACCTCGTTTCACTATGCAATTTCTAATCCTGAAGTTGTCGCCACCTCACTAATACTGGAGCAATTCACTCCCCACATGTGCATGTACTCGTGGAAAATACACTGAATTACTCGTTGAATATTTTACTTGCAGGCACAAACTGCTCACAAAATGAGGACCGCCATCCAGCAAATTTTCATCAAGGACAAATTGATCATTGACCTGTGTCATGATCATCATATTGTCTATGATTTGACACATCGGTCAGTGGCAGTGGTCCCACTGTTTGATTTGTCAGGGGATGAAAGTGACGACGACGATACTACTACTACTACTACTACTACTACTACTACTACTGGAGAAAACGAGGAAGAAGAGGGCCACCAAGTTGACCATGGGGGAACACAGGATGAAGAAATGGAGGAAGGCAGCGGCTATGAGGAGGATGAGGACCAGGAAGGCAATGAGTCAGAAATGGCAGACTTTGGTGTACCGGAAGCTAACTGCTGTGTTCACTGTTACCACCGCCGTGGGATCATCATTTGATTAAATTAGGTTTTAAAATTGTGAGAGATCTATGTTTTTAAAAAAAGTCTAGGTCAGATTGTGCTAGAGTAACAAAAACTTGGTACAAGCTAGATAACGTCCTATAGATTACTAAAGTGAAACAATCACCAAAAAGGGACGGGTAGGTGGCGAGATATCGGAATTCATGTGGAGGCCTTTTTCAAGGAAAGTTTAGTTCTTTGTTGAATTTTCAATTCTCGATTTCTCCATGAATTTGAACCGTAGAAGCCCCCGGTTTCGACCTCTGCCAAGTGCGTCTTGCCGTTGTAGTGACGCCGTTGAAAGAATTACCGACAAGGGACAGGTAGGTGGCGAGATATAGGAATTGAGGTGGACGCCTTTTTTAAGGAAAGTCAAGTTGGTTGTTGAATTTTCAATTCTCGATTTCTCCATAAATTTGAACCGTAGAAGCCCCCGGGTTCGACCTCTGCCAAGTGCGTCTTGCCGTTGTAGTGACGCCGTTGAAAGAATTACCGACAAGGGACAGGTAGGTGGCGAGATATAGGAATTCATGTGGAGGCCGTTTTTAAGGAAAGTCAAGTTGGTTGTTGAATTTTCAATTCTCGATTTCTCCATGAATTTGAACCGTAGAAGCCCCCGGGTTCGACCTCTGCCAAGTGCGTCTTGCCTTTGTAGTGACGCCGTTGAAAGAATTACCGACAAGGGACAGGTAGGTGGCGAGATATCGGAATTCATGTGGAGGCCGTTTTTAAGGAAAGTCAAGTTGGTTGTTGAATTTTCAATTCTCGATTTCTCCATGAATTTGAACCGTAGAAGCCCCCGGGTTCGACCTCTGCCAAGTGCGTCTTGCCGTTGTAGTGACGCCGTTGAAAGAATTATCGAAAAGGGACAGGTAGGTGGCGAGATATAGGAATTGAGGTGGACGCCTTTTTTAAGGAAAGTCAAGTTGGTTGTTGAATTTTCAATTCTCGATGTCTCCATGAATTTGAACCGTAGAAGCCCCCGGGTTCGACCTCTGCCAAGTGCGTCTTGCCGTTTTAGTGACGATGTCGAAAGAATTATCGAAAAGGGACAGGTAGGCGGCGAGATATATGAATTCATGTGAAGGGTGGTTGTTGCATGACAGGAACTGAAAAATTGTGAGAGTCGTCAATCAGCCAATTTGTTTTTTTGCGGACGAGTGAAATGGCGCGGAGTAAAGGGGTGGTTGTCAGACAGACTAACAGTGGTTTGGATAAAAAATTGATGCCCAACGGACCAAAATAAAGTCATTTGGGGGCTTATGTTAGTTGTTCTTGGAAGCTCGAACGGGTGGGAGGACAGGCCTTACAGCTCAGATGACCCTTTTTACAGCTCAGATGTCCCCGAATACATATACATCAACGTATATATTATATATATTTCTTATAGCTCAGAAAACCAAATCATGCCCGAAAAACTCACTGTGCGCTTTGGCGGGAAATTCAATCAGGCAGGATTCCTTGAGTCACGGATAAGATCGTCGACGGCTTCTGCGCTCCAGTTTCCACGTGTCACACTCTCCACAATGGCTGAACGGTTCCATCAGGTACCAGGTAATCTTGCAGGCGCATGCTGCTACTACTACTGTAACACTACAGAAGTTGCTATGGCTAGAGAGAAAGATGGGGCTACCTGGTATGCCTTTCGTAGCAGTATCAGGGCGTACAACACGTAGAAGCTATTCTTGCGATACAATCATACTTCATTTTGACCAGAATCACACAAGGTAGAATACTATGTAGCCTGTAGCGATCGATAAACTCATCTCTTACCAAAAGAACTTGACGTAAACAACAAATGTGACAATCAATCCAATCACAACCATCGGTAAGTATTGCTGCATCCGCGCCTGGAAAGTTAATTTTCGTGCCCCCCATTTGAATCCACTTGACTGCTTGAGCAGATCTTGACTGATATTTTGCACATTATCGAGTTTTTCACCCCGATCTAAGATGTCGTTGATATTCTTTTTCATAATGTTTTGAATCTCCGATAGATCATCGTTCAGTTTTGATCGCTGCTGGCGTTCATCCTGGAACTCTTTCTGCTTGCGTTGGATGATGGGGTCATAATGAATGAATCGGAATGGCCTAGCTGTGCTATTAACCTCGTCACGCCACTAAAACATCCACGAACACATTCACCAAAGGAATATTGCAAAATTGGGAGGTGAGTCACGATTCAGCATTTAGTCTGGTGAGGTTTCATTGAGAATGCACAAAAGGGTGCCACTTACCTCGTTGCCAAACTCTCGCACCAGCTCGCTCAATACGAGATCACCGATTTCATCGAGGTAAAGAAATGCGAGCCGTTTCGGATATCTCGCTTCCGCCATGGACAGGAAACAAAGGCTGTCCCTTGTCATGTAGTAAAATACTTTGTCTCCTGCAGTGATCGACATTTTACCTGACATACTGTGACAAAGTTCGGGGCAGAAATATCAGTTAGCAAGGAGCAACTGGCGAAACTGGCACGGGATATATCGTGGCCGACACTGTCCAAGCTTGCTCAGAAAGCGACTTACCTTGACGTAATCTTTTTCAGGATTTCCTTGGCCTCTTGCTGATCTTTGGTCGTTACAGGGATCCCTGGCGCAGGCGTCTGGGTAGCGACCAGGGGAAGGCCATCGGAAACCCTGGCGACTTGAGTGAGCAGCGGAGGCATTCTTTGTCGAATATTGATTTAGGGTCGTTACTTTAATTTGAAATTGCGATAAGGAGACGATCGCTTGAAGATGTATGACCCCTGCTTGTTGGAAAGCATCATTGTTGCTGCCGCGATTGTTGGGCACGACCTCAGAGGGGATGGCATGCTCACAGCTCGGCGCGCCCTCCGGCTCCTCTTCTGAAACAGTCAAACCAGTCGTCGCTCGATCTACGAGCAGCGGCCGGTGGCCCAGATGTGTTTACATTGTTGCAAATAGTACGATAGCTTTTTGCTGCTTTTCCATATCAGTAGCCCTACTAGGGCGCTGGAACGAACAATAGGTCCAAATTCATCTACTACTCACAGTTTGTCGATCCTTACATCTTTAGAGTAGCTATAACATGACTTTGGTTTACAATACAGTGCCAGTACCTCCCGCCGTTCCGTTGTGACCAAACGATGGATTGCGGTCCCACTTAAAGCGAGATGAAAGACCAGGAGACAAAGCCGGTAGATGCTGCTCCTACTTTAGGTGAGGAACAGCCAAGTCCTCTCCACCCCAAGTAAGGGCAATGTAATGGACATTTGGTGAACTGCACAAGTATACTCGACCGTGCCTGAACCTAGTAGTAAAAACATCGTGAACCAATTTTTGAGCGGTATTATGCTCAATGCAAATCTTCCCAGCTTGGCAGTTGCAGCTGGAACATTTCGTAATCTTTCTTGTAAGCATTCTTCAGCATTCCTGGAGATCCAAAGTAATCTTTGGGTGTCAGTGGGTTTGATTTGGTGTTGTGGCTGGCCAAAATGTTGCCTCTCAATCTAACACCATATTTCTCTCAAATATTCTCAACATCCACGGGATGCAAAATGCCCCCAGTCTTTACCACACATTGCACCAGCCCATCTGCCAACTCTTGATCGACACCCAAGTGATCAAATAAGGTCTTGACATGTCCAGGGACTGTCTTCTTGTCCAACAGATGGACGAATTGTGGTAGTGGTCGATAGTGTAGTCCAAGCCACCACAGAAACGGGCAGCATGTTTGAAGTGCGGGTTGGTAAGTGTACAGTTGGAAGCTACTCCAATGGCTTGATGAAAGCTCCAAATGTCTCCACCAAGGATAGGCCTTTCCTGCCCCTTCTCATTTATAAACTTTCCAAAAGTTTCGCGACAGTGCCGTCCTCCATCCAGATCTGCTTTTCCGCATTTGGATTTGAAGCCACTAAAGAACCTATCAGCGGGATCATGGAAAAAGACGGCCTTGGTCCATGAATCATCCTTGATAAGTTTTCTCAGGTCATGTACCGTGAGATTATAATGATCTGGAGTGATCCTTCCAAAGTGGCTGGAGGCTAACCATTCTCATTCTTCGGGAGAGAAATTTGGTTGGTATACGCATAGCAGCCTGAGAAACTGGTTGAACATGGAGCAGCCAACCTTTTCAATGTAATAACAGAATAGCAATTTGCACTTGGACACTACCAAACGTCGATTTGTGAGGCCCCCTCCTCTAAGAGCCGTAAACTGTCTCTTGGGAGTCAAATCACCACCAGGATTTCGCGCCAAACCCAATTTGGTTTTCACCACTTTGACAGTCAAAGAATTAGGAACATCCATGCCTGATGGATCCAAGGGGCGTCCTGGACCATCTTGTCATTGCCCCCTCCTCCAAGAGCCGTAAACTGTCTCTTTGGAGTCGAATCACCAGGATTTCATGCCAAACCCAATTTGGTTCGCTTTGACTGTCAAAGAATTAGGAACATCCACGGCCTGATGGATCCAAGGGGCATCACAGGCCGCCTCGTCGTCGATGTCAAAAGTCATCGTCATGGCATAATGTATCGTCGTCATGGTCTGAATCAAAAAATAGTCGATCCGACCAGGAGCATAAACGGCAAAGTCCACCTGCCACCACTACCAATGTTTGACATGATGATTCTGGCACACGCGGTGTTTGTTCGGGTGTAGAAAATGAGAAGGATGGTGGCGGTGGGAATAATGGGAAAGCTTTCTTGAGTCGGAAAAGCTTGCTGGACCTGCTGTGCATGCTTCTCTGTTTGTTGGGACTGCGAGATGCTCAGAATTCGTACCATTTTTGCAAAACGACCAACCGTTCGTCCATCCACCCGTTTGGCTGCAAATCTTCCTGCCGAGACCCCTCCTGGCGCGCGCGCACCCCTTGCTCTTTTCTCTCAAAAGCCCCTCCGCGACGACGATGACAGAGATCTTTGATGTGCTTCGAGGGCCAGTGAATATCTAACACGCATAGGTTTCGAGCATTGTATATAGAATGGCGGCTTCATCTACATCTCCACTTGTCCTTCGGGACCCCAGGTTTGAAGCTGGTCGGGCGTTGATTCAACAAGGTATGGCCAACGAGGGCGCCATTGAGATCTTTTCGACTCTGGTCGAAGAATGCATCGCCAAACACGGGGAAACCTCCATTGAAACCAGTCCGGCCTTTTTTGAATATGGCAATTCTCTCTTGCGTGCCTACATGGCGACAACCACAGCAGCAGCAGACGAAGAACCAGAGGCGAGCGATGCTGAGAACGCGGACGACGCCAGAAATGCTGCCGCGGCAGCTGCCGAGGCCCGCCAGCAAGCGCAGCAGGACAAGGAAGACCCCACAGCAGCGGCGGAAAGTCCCGACGAGGATGGAAGCAATGACAAGAAAGTGCCGGCGGAACCAGAGCCTGATGCAGAAGAAAATGGCGTTCACCAAGACGAAGCTGCCGACGACGGTGAAACAAACGAGTCAGAGAGTGACTTGCAATTGTCACTAGAAATGATGGAAAATGCGTATTCCATCATGGAAGAGTACAAGTCTCAAACGAATACATCGTATGTTGCTTGGGTCACAGAACAAATACCACGTGTTCTGTTGGGAATCGGAGATTGTTTGTCCGCCTTGCAACGACACGCCGACGCGGCGGATGCCTACTCGCGGGCCTTGGATTGTCGTCAGTTGCAGCTGGACGAAATCGCAAAATCCAACACAAAAGACAGCTTGATGCATCTGACAAGTCAGCGGCGTGTCTGTGAGGCAACAGTACTGATTGCCGAAGAATTGTTGGCGTGTCCCGAAAATGTCGATGTGGTTACGACGGAAACTTCCAGTTTGATTGTCAAGGCCAATGAACGAATTGAATATGCCAGGGGATACTATGACAAGGCCCGGGATAGTCTACAAGAGACGGTCTATTTGCTAGGAAAACTAGCGTCCAAGAATGTGGACTTGGGGAGTGAGAAAGAGGACGTTTGCTTTTTGGCAACCATGATAATGGGTGTTGGCGAGACGTTGGCAGCTTTGGACGAGCAAGAGGCCGAGGCGAAGCTAGCTGCAGAACCTGTCAACAAGAAAGCCAAACGATAAAACGAAACGGGGGAAGCCAAGGTGCACCCACTATTGAGACTTGACTCAGCTTTTGTGGGTTCATACGATCCCTGCTTGCTTTGTAGGCGAACGCTGTTTGATTCGTTCGGCGCAATTCTTTGAACGAGACACGAAAGATGATGACTGTCGGTGGCGAGAAAGAAAAGACACCACCCGACTTGCCTCAACCTAGCTAGTGGATACTTATTATTGATAAGAGTAATACAGGTTTTCAGAGGATGTACATACTTTTGTTGGAAGTAGTTAGAAAACGAATCCCTACTAGAGTTGAGCTGCAGCATAAGAACACGCATTTCCATACAGATTAGCTCTGCTTATCAGACTCTGGTTGCTGCTGATTCCGTTCTAAACGCGCCAATGCAGCTTTACGGGCCTTTTCTCTCCGATCCGTCAAATCATCCTTGGGTGTTGTCGCCTGTGGGGTCGTAGACGATGATGTTCGGATAAAGCTTGACAAGAAGCCTTCCGATTCTGAGCTACTACTAGCTGTGGAAGCTGTACTCTGACCGCCCAAACTATGACCCTTGCCGCTAAAGACAGAACTACTAGCTGTCGCCCCACCTCGGTTCATGGACCCTCGCGTCGGAACCACAAACGACTGGTTCATTCCACCACCACCACTTCCTCCTACCGGTGAATCTTCCAACAGTTGCTTGGGTAACAAGCAAGAGCAGCAATTTCCAATATCCGCCCATCGATTGATATAAGCAGGAATCGGCCGTCGCAGTAATCGCCAACTCAATGCATTACAAAAGTGATTGCAATTTCGTTTCACCAAATTGTATCCATTCGATCCAAAGCCATTGCTTCGCAAATCATCCAAGGCTTGATTCAACTCCTTGGTGCCTCCATCGTAGGAGCCCAAATCGATTTGACACCGAAACCGCGCTCCCGGTGCTTCTTGGGGCGGACCTTCAAAAATGCCCGAGCCTCCGGATCCGTACGAATACTCGCGACCTCCAATCTCTAATCCAGAATGATGAAGACCCAGGCCCACGGCGAACAAGTAATCATTGGCGGGGCTCAAGTCATAGAGATTTAACAAGACTTTTGTTTTCTAGCATGGTGATAGTTGACAATAATAGAGTGGAAACAGAGTTAGAGGACTTGGAATGAGAGATAACAGTGCCGCAACCAGCCAGTTTCCACAGAACTTTGGGGGACTCACCATTCTCGTCCTTCCGCCATCATAGCTATTTCCAAAGCTCATCCTATTGATCTCTCGAGCTCTTCTGTTGCAGTGGAGAATGGATGATTGTGTGTATAGACGATGATAGAAGGAGCTTTCTTTCTGTTTGTTTAATGTTCCTTTTCGGTCATGGTCTTGTGTGGCCGTGTCGCGTTTGCACGTTGTTTCCGCGGCGACGGCCACGCTCGCCGATTTGCGAGAGGTCAAAGAAGTCGACTAGTCTGTACGTCGTAGTGCGCCTCTCGTGGTTGCGCGGGCAAAAGCCGAGAGACCACCCGCCCGATACGATCGGATGCGGGACGCAACGACGGGGTCCAAGCCATCTTTCCTCTTTCTTGGTGTAATACTTCCAAAGCCCTTGTCGCTATTATATACATACTATCAGAATCATGGAAGAAGAAGACTGGGAAGAACAGCAACAAGAAGAGCAGCAGGAGGAGGCTGACGAAGAAGAGGAAGAAGAAGATGACATTCTCGACATGGGAGAAGATGATCTCGCCAATGAAAAGGAAGGTTTGCTCATGAGGTTTTGTCCACACGACTCGTCCATGCTATATCCACAGGTACGTTGAGTTGTGTGTGATTTGAAACGAACGCCCTTCGTTGAATTTGCCCACTCATCTCTTTGAATAATAATGACATTCCAAAGGAAAATAAAAGAATCCGATCATTGCAATACGCTTGTCGGTTGTGCCGATATACAGAAGACGCCCCCGGTCAGCCCTTGATTTATCGAAACGAGCTAAAAAAGGAAGTCGGAAATGTCTTGCACAATGTACCGTCCGCCATTAAAGACGACCCTACCTTGGCACGGTCACAAAACGCCAAATGCAGCAATTGCAATCATCACGAGGCAGTCTTTTTTCAGTCCGATATTGCACAGGCCGATTCGTTGGCGTTGATTTTTGTGTGTTGCAATTGTGAACACAAATGGGTCAATTAATGAATCAATCAGGGGTGGTAGTAGTAGCAGTAGTCCAGTGGTATGGGAAATGGAGCGAGAGGGAGGCATACGAGGATTTACGAAACGTCAAGAGCTGTCGAGAAGAGTTCAGCGTGGTAGATCGCCAGCACGTCAGAGTTTGGATAGACAGCATTGACGCAAAAATTGACATTGAAATCATCGTCAAGTTCTTTCCATCATGGTTAATGGTTCTAGAAGAGAATTTTCCTAGGTACTGAAACTTGTTTGTCGGTCGGCATGAGCATCTCATGCCGCCGTGGTTACCACTTCTACTACTAGGTAGTGGCGGTGGTCGCCCCGTGGATCATATCCAACAAATGGTCCTAGCTAGGAGGTAGATTCCAGAGGAGCACGTTTTAGGATTGTATTTCGTGCCAGGAAAGGTGGAAGAAACAGGTGTCTCGCTCTTCCATTGCATAGAGCTTTTGGCGCATTTTGAGTCGAGAGGGTCGGATCGCGCCGCAACAAAAACCCAAAGATCGGCTTATTTTGGAGGGAGAGATTGCGCGCCCGACAGCCAACATGCTGGGCGGACAATGATGAGGTTGGATCGTTGTTGAGTACAACAAGTCCAAGATGTTGCATTGAGAGCTACACGACAAGGGGAAAGAATCGGGCCGAAACATGGAGTCCGCGGGTGAGAAAGGGAACGGAGATGAAAGTGGCTTGACGTTATTGGATCGAAGCGTGCGGGTGGTGGTGCAGGATCCGGACCGATCCGCATCGAGAAAGGACCAAATCTCGCCTAGGATGGAGCGATTGCATCGGCTCCATGGGACTTCTCTATTATTCGAGAGCTCCCAGCTGCTTGGCCTCGGTGCTTCCACGTATGCGACTGCCTGTGCGATTTTCCACCGCTTTTACCATCAAGCATCTCTCAACAAGTTTGATGTTTGGAGTGTGGCAATCGCTAGTGTCCTCCTGTCTACCAAAGTTGAGGAGGAACCCCAGACCCTCAAGAGAATTATACATGCATTCTGTCACTTGTATAGAAAAAGACTTCTGGTGATTGATCCAGATCAGGGTGAAGCCACTGGCTGCTGGGATTGGAGTCATCCGTCGTTGCGGCACGCGAAGGAAGCGAAAACGTGGTCACTGGCGGAAAAAGAAAAGTGTCTAATGGATGTTCCTCTACCAATGCCCATGGGACCTGTGTTTGAAGATTGGCACAAGCAAGCACTGGATACAGAGGCTGCAATCCTTCGGCAACTGGGCTTTACACTGTATTGGATCCCGGATTCTCATCCACACAAGTTTATTCTCTACTTTTGTCAGGCACTTGGCTTGGTCGAGCCTTGGTTTACACAAAGGGCGTGGAACTACTGTAATGACTCTTGTCGGCTTGACCTTTGCGTGCGTTTCCCGGCAGAAGTTGTGGTAAGTGAGGATCTTCTTGCGAGTCAACTTCTTTGTGATGATCCTGACTCAAAGCTCCATTCCCAATCAGGCATCAAGTTCAATCTTGCTAGCCGCTCGAGACTTCCTGGTAAAACTGCCAATGTCGCCGCAGCCTTGGTGGGAGGTTTTCGTGGGAAAATCTCTTTCCAATGACATTGCCACTGCGGCTAATGCCATACTTGGCCTCTGCAGCCTCGACAAGGAACGCGAACCAGAAGCCCTTGCGGACTCTTTACTCGCTTCCAGAGGTTATGTGGTATCCTGTTTAACCGATGGTGGGAGCTTTAACGACCCCGGTAGCTTTCTTTGGGACCAGATCATGGATTGCATGAGCAAGGCCGAATTGAGTTGAGTCCCGTTCTTGTTCCCGGGATGCGGAATTCGGAACGCATCAGCCATATGTATGCACATACCTATTGTGGTGCCATGGATTCTTGATCGCGCACACCACAATTTTTTCAATGACGTTCTCTTTGTCGAGCGGTCCCCAATTACTTGAAGTCGGAACCTTTGTGACAAATGCAAAAGCCTTGACACCGTGTCACTTACGTCATCGGAATGCTTTCCAATCCAAAAGAGCACTACGGTTTTTTGGGTGCCATCCGTAAAAAGCGAGGTGCTACCGGTAGTTAGCTGCCCACTTCCTTTTTTCTGTTGAGCCCCAGTGCATTTAGACGTTGGGCCAATAGTAATCGACTACCACCGCCATCCACCCGTTTGCACCGAATGCGGTGATTTTACCTGCATTAGGTTGAAGCACTTATACTCTAACAAAGCTAGAAGTAGATGCTAGTCGTAGTAGACGTTTCAGTGGCCCTCTATCTCCCAACATCATTGCAATGTTTCATGTTCCTCTCTAATGAATGATAGTAAACTTCGAAAGAGTGTAGATTGAGCTGTGGTCGATGCGCAACTGGAGCCATTCGTTTCGCCACACTTTCCTCAGAAGACGTCAAGATATCAATCAAGAAAAGGCCATGAAATCCGAACGAATTTGACAATGATGTCCTGAGGTATTGTCCAACAGATCCACGTCGACAAGTATGCGAGCGACGAGCGCAAATAGCAATCAATCAAAATAAATTACTTGCGACTTCTTTTTGTAGAAGCGGCACTTGATGTGCAAGGAAATGGGTTCATTCGTCGGATCAGCGTATGATACTATTGGAGAGCGTGTAGCAAGAAAGTGATAGCCACCAGAACCACTCATTTTGGTTAAGGTGACTTGCGTTAGTGACAATATTCTGCATCAGAGTGTAATCTAGGTATGTGCCCTGGGAATGATCAATTTCAGCCGGTTAAATAGGATTGGGAATTGTTTTATTGCCTCGCGAACCAGTTTGGGCGAACTAATTAACATTCAGATATGCTTCCTCATTAAATGACAATTCCTGGGGACTGACGTATTCTTGCAACACATTGCTATCGAAAGGTTTTATTGGTCTTTGTATTCTTACGCACTTCTTCTTGAGTGCCACTTCCTCCCCGAACGAATTCCAGCCTCCAAAGTTGACACCTTCGCATCACGACGAGAACCAATCAAGTGTAGTAAATATGCGGACTCCATGCTTTTGACTGCATGAATTGCCTATGTATTCCGACACCATTTCGGAATGATGTTCAACCATCACATAGGATCGCCGCCAGCCCTACACGTAGTTGACATCATCCGACCAAAAAACGCCCTTACATCGGCCTGAAGCAACAAGAAAGCATTCCGCTCGGAATTGGATTCCGGAGCAATTACGCACTATTGCTTTCGGCATCATCGCTCACCAAATTCGGTGGCACCTTTGAGAGCTCACAAACTAAACGCATCGACCTTTGACAACTGTGTTTGTTGCAGCTCTTGACACCCAGAGTTATTGGCAATATGAGTAATCTATCGACCTTGAATTACCCACGCACAGGCAAGAGGGGCGTGCCCCAGCAGTTTCCGAGACGCCTGTATGAGATGTTGGAATCGGAGGCAAAACTAGCAGCCTCCAAGCCGGATGAGGAGTTTGTGATTTCTTGGTCAGACTCTGGCAAGGCTTTTCGCATCACTGATGTTGATGAGTTTGCCACAACAATCCTTCCTCGATACTTTCGCACCAAGAAGTTCAGCTCGTTCCAGAGAAACCTCAATTTGGTAAGGCGCACCGTGTCACCGGGTCGACGTTTCCCTTTGTTCATCTGGCTAACGTTCAAACCCCCCGTTCATTTCCATAGTATGGATTTGCTAAAGTCCGCCGAGGACCAGATACTGATATGTATGCACATGCTTCGTTTACTCGGAGCAAACCCGAGTTGTTAACACAGCTTCGCAAGTCAACTTCAGCCTCGAGACGACGCACTTCTAACAGGGGCTTCCATGACGAAAGCGACACTGTTAGCACCGGGTCGGGAGGCCCTGTATGCCGATCGGTATCGCCGTCAACACCAATATACAGTACCACATACTTCCAACCGATCGCACAGAAGTCGCCAATCACTCCAGACTCAGTCGGTTCGCCGCAATGTGTTACTCAACCATGGTTGACCTTCAAGGCACAACAAATGATGCTGCCTAAGCCTCTGCAACCAAGCAAAGAGGGAGCTGGAAGACTTGACCTTCTTGCTCTGGCTATCGAAAGGGAAAACTTTCTTTCGAACTAGAGGACACGCCAGGATTGCCAATCCGCCAACGCTACTAGCTCCAGACGAGGGGAACTGCTACAGGACTACATATCCCACTCGCACTTTACATATTACGCTATTAAAACACGTGCCGAAAGCTACGCACGTTCATGTATAGATTCTTTTTATTGCACGTCCAGATAGCATTTAGAGTTAACTGCCACGAGTCGAGACGACCAAGGACCTTTTTCTGTCTGTACTGTAGTCAACTATGGTTCCGAGCGGTCTAGAGTCCCCGGCTTCTGTTTGAATACAACAAGAGCCAACGACTCGACTGAGGCTGGTTTTCTGCATTGGGGGCACGTCTTTGACTTGTTAAACCATTGTACCCAGCAGCTTTTGCATGCGACATGGTTGCACGGGGCAATAAAGGGCTGAAAACGGGGTTGCATTGAGTGTGAGCAATTGATTGTGAGATGGCCACATCATCGGGGTTTGCTTACCTTTCCACAAGAATTCTGGCAAAGTTCACAATTCCAATCCTTGGGCGCATTGGACTCGATTGTCTTCACAGTCGACTTGTTCTTGCCAGTAAAAACGTCGGCCTCCAACTCATCTAACGCCTTCCTGATCGGGTCCTTCACCTTGTCTGTAGGACATCTAGGAGCGACCGGTGCAACAATTACTGATAGCACACTGTGCTGCTTGGGCTTGCTTTCGGGCTCGTCTGCCCTGGCCACCTTTCTCGGTCGTTCGATGCTAGATGATCTCTTCACATATGGGTTTGGCGTTTTGCCTTTTCTGTCCGGACAGTTTGCATTAAGTTGGAAAGTCGGCTGTTGATTGTGCGAGTCGGACTTACAAGACTTGACGCCCTTTGATATCTTAGATACGCACGCGTAGGGGTTGCACCTAGTGCTCTTCTCATCAGCACCAATCGACGAAGTACCGTCCGAAAGCTTTTCATCTGGCGGGAGTGGTTGCGCCTTTCCGACTTGCAAACAATCTTCGAAAACTGGTTCCTTCTTTACGGGAGGCGCGCGGAATCTTTCAACTTGAAGACTTCTTTCACCCACCGATGCCTTCTCTTTCGCTCGGAGTTGCGAAATCCGCATGGCCGCTCCCAGCTGATCGAGGAAAGCAGTCGTGGCTACTCCAAGTTCGACAGGGACAAGACTAACAAAGTCTGAAAGCGCCACATCTCTCGATGATTCACCATTCGAACCCAACGAGGCAAGCACTGAAGAAAGAATAGTGTCTAATTGTGCAAGAAAGCCTTGGGCGGGGAGGTATTCACCGCTGACATCCTTGAACCAGACCTGAAGGAGCAGTGATCTGATCTCAGACCTGGCTTTTCGATAAGCTTCTGGGTCAACTTTGTCTCGAAGGCTTCGAGAAAAGTTGGATCTGTCGAGCATCATCAACATGGTCAACTGGTGCATTTCTCGCAGAATGTTCTTCGGAAAGAGCTGCATCAGGAGGTCAATCATTTCCGGTTTGTCATCACGCGACCGCCCCTCAAAGGTATCGTAGGACAAAATGATTCCGATCATTTCACGGGCAGCGGCAACGAAATTGGGACCACATTTGCCACCCACCGGTTTCATTTCAACGGCCGCACGCTTCATTTTAGATTGTTCTTCTTTTGTCATCCGTTGCATCACCAGCTGGAAGAATCGCTGTGCTGGAGTTAAAGAAGGTGACGACTGCTTGGGGGCCGTGGGTACTGCATTCGAAGTCCTAGTCAACGTTGTATCCAACAAGGGCCTTGACTTGGCCATTGACTGTGCACCGGCTTGTAAAACACCCGACATCTTCTTGCTGTCATCTTCCATATCCACTCTACCAATGATGCGGTCCGGCCTAATATAACTTGTCCCAGGGGACTCGTCGTCGGCGCCATCCCCCGACAAGGCGTTTGCACCTTCGCCCTCTTCGGGACCCTTCTCGACGTAGGCAATCTTCGTGACTTCCATGTGCTCGTGCTCATCAACAATCTGCTGGTTTTCTTTTCCTTGTCGCTGGTCGTCGCCCTCATCGTCTTCGTATCGAAGAATGATAGAAACTGGGTTGGGTGGTGGTGGTACGGGGGCCAACTTTTCTCGTTCTTCTGCTTTTCCAGCAGCTTCCTTATAGAACCTACTCAACGCCCCAATAGTGCGGCCCATCCCTTCATCGGGAAGAATGTGCGGTCGGACCCATTTGCTGAGCCCTTGTTGATTTCCTGGGAGGCTGAAACGGTTATCAAGTAGTAAGACGGCACCATAGTCATTCTTGTTCCGAATGACGCGCCCGACCGCTTGGTTGACTGCCCGATGCGCTTGCTGCGTGTACCATTCGTGGCCAGAGAGTCCCGATTGTTTGCTCTTCCACGCTTCAAAGCCTCCTTCTGTTGACGCCTTGTGACTTTGTATTGACCGATTGTGATCCAGAAATTCTCGTTTCATCTTGACTTTTGGATCAAATGAGGGAGCAAATGGCAATCCAGTAATGACCACAGCCCGGCACATGTCATGCGCAAAGTCAATGCCCTCGGAAATTTTGCCTCTGCACACTCCAAACAACACAACGCCTTTGGATTTTGGCAAATTGAGATGCTTATGGAATTCGTTGATGGCATCCGGCAAGTCGGCAGTCGACTTGGGTTCCACAACAGCTGCTTTCACCCCAAGCAATCGTTTCCATGGATTCAATTGCTCCTTGGAGGCGCTGTATGTGTAGGGCGCATGCGGGAAAGAATAGCGTGCCGATCCAGTCATTTGCCGTTTTCGTGCCGCAAAGAAACTGCTTGTCTTATTTCCCTGCGATCTCGAGCTACTGTTCCCACCAGGACCGCCCCATTTCTCCAGACATGTTTCCATAACGCCATAGCTAGGAAAGAAAACCAACATTCCTCCAGGCACAATCTTGGCGAGGCTGATAAGTGTGTTTCCGAGTTCCGTATAATATTCATCGTCTTGTCTTCGCTCATAGGAACTAGTTAGGATCTTGTTGCTGACACCTTTACCAATGACACGCACATGAATCTGATCGTCTGGGATAATGTGTGGGTTTTCCAGACGGTGCGGAAACGGCAAGTCCAACTCGAGGGCGTAGCTCTCTAGCGGACTGAGCGTTCCCGAGGTGACCAGAATGCTTCTCACCCCCAGATTGGCCAGTTCTCGCATGGCTTCGGAAGGAGCAAAACACCAATAGGAGACTGTTCGCCCGACAACGGCTTTGTTCTGGTTGCCGTTCATCTTGTTCCCTCCTCCAGTGGCCGAAACTGGTTGCGATTGTTTTTGCGTCACGTGAACTCGATACGATTGCGCCTTGGCAAAACATCGAGCCTCGGAAGGTTCCCCAAAGACCCGCCTGACACACTGAATAAAGTGTTCCAACCGAGGCGCCCCACCTCCCCCACGATTAGCGTTCCCTTTTCCCGACGAGAGACTCCCAAACTGCACAAAGACGTCAGTCAGTTTCCGTACTTCCGCAATAAAGAGTTCATGGTTGCCGTGATTGATACCAGCTCCCTTTTGAAAGAGTTCCATCATGAATTCGCCCTTGTAGGCCGTGGTCTGAGGACTCAGTGTATTCATAATGTAGTCTTCCAGTTTCAAAAAGATGGTCTTGAGTTTGGCAATATTGTCGGGTCGGAGCTTGCCACTATTATCTTCGGCAGTTCCAAAGGTTTGCACATAATTGATGGCCCGCTGAATTTCAAGCAAGCATCCAGCAATATCTGTCGTTGTGAGATCAAAGGATGCCGATTCACTGGCAAAGGATTCCAGATTGTGCGCTTCATCAAAAATCAACACGGCATTCTTCCAGGGAACATCCGCCAGCGTCGATGTCCTAGCATCCTTATCAAATAAGTAATTATAGGGCACCAGTATCAACTCTGCATCTTCTACCAGATTTCGTGTATAATAAAAGGGACAGACACGATGTTGTTGTCCCATGGTCACCAAATCTTCCATATCATACACGGGCTGCGTCCCACACGTGCCCTCATTGCTGGGCGCGGCAAAGCCTTCTAATTTGTTTCGAAAGGCGCATTTGCGTTCTTTTCCGAGTCGATTGCAATCCAAGTTAATGTCGGCTCCCGTCGAGCCCGCGCGTTTGACTTTGGGATTGACGCACATTTGTTCTCGAGATCCCAGTACGGCATGTTTGGGCCGATATCTCGTGTTTCGAAGTTCAAGTACGACTTGAGACAATTGTGAGTGTGTACGAGATGCATAAATGATAGTAGGGACTCTTCGAAACGTCGGAGCCTGGGTTCCCACTGCTGTTGTAGTGTTGATGGCATTGTCCACTTGTAGGGAGGATGGCTGATGGAGTTTACGAGCTTCTTGGCGTTGCCAGGCCAGCGCGGCACAAAGCAAACACAGCGTCTTGCCTGTCCCCGTGGGGGATTCTAAAAGGGCATTTTCCGATCGAAACAGCGCATCCAAGACTTTTTCCATGTAATCCTTTTGACACGCATACGGTCGAAAGGGAAAGTGGATCGGCACTCCTCGCAATTCAATGGTAGTGGGAGGAGAGATCGGTGGAAGTTTCTGTCTATGGTTGTTGGATGCGACATTTCCGCCAGGAACGGACAAAGAAGAGGATGCCGACGAGTTCTGTCTATTGCTGTTGTTGGATTTGACAGCTTTCATAATGACAGTGGTAATGATATGGCAACATGTAGGGAAAGCAGAGAGAGAAATGGAAGGACTCTCGGCGGCATTGCTCTTGTGTTGTGGTTTCAGCGGTTGCAGCAAAGACTGGCGCGAAGTTTGGCGCGCTTCTCGTGAATGTCGCAACCGACGCAACTGGCGCGCGCCTGCCATTCCACACACATACATTGATTCATTCGATCGTATCCAGTCATCGCCCGGTGTCCGTCCGTCTGTCCATTTCATTCGAAGGAGTCCTTGGAAAATTGAAGTGGCGATCTTTCATTTCGTCACTCGTCAACTGCTTTCGACGAAGAAAGGCTTGGAGACCTCCGATGGCCAGCGTTGCGTCTCTCGGCGGTTCAAGGGATCGCACATTTCTACTGCTAAACTGAAAGGTACGAATTGCACCATGGCGAAGATTGTTGCTAGGTTCCCACCTGCCCCGATAGTCCAAGACCGTGACGTGAATGGAAGGTGTTGGAGTTGCATCCATGTGGCGCACGGCGGGTTTTGGATATTGTCCTCAAATGCGTTCGGAAGCCTTACCACGGAGGATGACGTTTACTTCAACATGAATAACGACTAACTTCCTTGCTCTTCCTTTTACAGACAAGATGAAGCTCGCCATTGCCGCCCTCCTTGCCGGATCTGCCGCCGCCTTCGCCCCTGCCCAACAGGGAAAGGCCACCACCGCCTTGAATGTCAATGAGCTCGAGATCGGTGTTACCGCCCCTCTCGGTGTTTACGATCCCCTTGGATGGCTCGAGACCGAACCCGAGTCCTTCGAGCGCCGCCGAGCTGTTGAGCGCAAGCACGGACGTGTTGCCATGGCTGCCGTTGTCGGTGTCATCGTCCACAACAACCACATCACCTTCGATGGATACCTTTCCCCCTCGCAAAACCTCAAGTTCTCCGATATCCCCACTGGAGTTGACGGAATCCGTGCCATCCCCAACGCCGGACTTCTTCAAATCCTTTTCTTCTTCGCCCTTGTGGAGCTTGCCTGGATGCCTGCTTCCAAGTACGACGGAGACTACGGAGTTGGTTGGTTCGGAGAGAACTTGAACCCCGAGGAAAAGGCCCGCAAATTGAACGCTGAGATCAACAACGGACGTGCCGCCATGATGGGTATCTTGGGTAACATGGTTGTCGAAGTTATGACTGGACAAACCATGTACGAACAATACGCCGCCGGACACATCTCCCCCTTCGGAGATGGTCAAGGTGTCTTCTAAGAACCCTCGTTGACTTTTGTGCTAGCGGTTTAGTAGTTGCCATTTCCCTCGAATAACTAAGATATTAGAGGAGGTTGGTAGGTGAAAGAGGTGTCTTTTGAAAGCAACAGGATAGAGATGTCGTAGAATTCCAAATAGAATTCACATTGACTTTCTGAAACTTTGCAAATGCTGTTCGTCCAATAGACCCAAAAAGCGTTCCGATAGCTATTTCCGACCACGTGCATGACCTATCTTCTACAATCAAGTGTGGGATTTCTAAAACATAGGCATTCACTTTCTACCGAGTGGGGGGTGGGCTACTCCATTTAGCACGATCGTTATTGCCCTGTGAAAATAGTGCTGGGAATACTTCCCCGCTACGCTTCTACCGAGACTGTAACATGGGACTTTCTAGAGAGCTTCTATTCCTGCTTCTAGTACATTCCTTCGTTGCCCAGTCTCCACGGTGGCCAATACACGAACACCGCTCTTCCGATTACATTCTGTACTGGTAGAAAGCCCCAAATGTGACCATCCAAACTGTGGTTTCTATTGTCGCCCAGGACGAGTACGGATCCGGGAGGAACTGTAACTGGGCCGAATTCGTACGCTGCATCTTCCGCAGTGTACGGCTCATCTTGTCTGTCGCCGTTGATATACAGTTTCCCCCTCTTTACTTCAACCTCGTCGCCCTGCAAAGGAGAGATGTCAGAACATGAATCGAAAGCAAGACCAACCTTTCCGCACACTATCATTGCCGTACCTCAACAGCTACAATTCGCTTAATGAGAGCTTCACGAGCACGGGAGTCCGCTTGGCCGTACTGGTCCACAAGAATCTCTCGAAATGTGTCCGGTGGATTGAAAACAACAACCTCTTGTCGATATAATGGCTTGATTCGTTTCGTCACTTTCTCCACGGCTAGCTGGTCTCCGACTTCAAATGTCGGATACATGGAAAGGCTCGGAATGAATCTTGGCTCGATAATTGTGAATCTTAGGATCAAGGCAATAGCGAGACTGAAAAAATAAGTCTTGACATCCTCTCGTCCGTCTTCCGATTTGAACCATCGTTGAATTTGTCCGAATAAGTTGCCGTCTTTTGCATTTGAAGGTGCCGGCGTATCTTCCCATTGTTTGCCTGGATCTTCATCTTTGGCTTCCCATAATCTTATGACATCTCTTCTATAGGCAGCTGCTGATGCCGGGTTCCGGCCTGAAACTGTAAAGTGTGTGGTCTGACAAGGAGAGGAACTTTGGAATGCCGATGTCCCGAGGATCAGTGACAGACTGGTCAGAAAATAAGCGAGAAAACCGCGTCTAGCCATATTCTTTGCAATGGCCTCCTATTCCTTTCCTCGTGAAGATCGTCCTATGCTACTCGGTGGGATCAAAATTGGTTGGCATAGAAGGAAACCAATTGTTTGGCTTGTTTCAAGCCTCCTACCGAAGCCTCGGTGGTTCACCACCCGTCGGTATCAAAAACGAGCATCTCTTTTGAAACGTCAGCCATTTTTGAGGGGATCTTTTAGACTTGCAGCGCGACGCGCGCACGGAAAGCAGGTGTGGTCGTCGTAGTCGTGTGGGATGCACATTCTGTCTTTTAGTCGTTTTAGTCTACTTGACTACATGGCGGCGCGGCGGGCGGCACAGGGCGATCCTCGTCTTCAACTTGCCTCCACTTTATTCTACCAATTTTGTCATCGCTGTCTCGGACCTCGACAAAAAAGACCTGGCCACTATGTACGTGTATACCTGTTTTGTGCAACGACACGAAATAAGGGGGATCATTTTTTTCTTGAAGCCTTAGGATCGTGCTAACTATGTTCTCAACCATCTTGCAGGACTTCATCTGCCAAGGCGATTGACATCCATCTTCTATTTGAGGTGCACATATTTTGTAGAATTGCCTAGTTCGAAAATGAAGACCGCTGCTGCAATCCTTTCTTTGGCCGCTTCGGCCGCCGCTTTCGCCCCTGCTTCCAAGCCTGCTCGGGCTTCCGTGGCTGTTCAAGAGACCAAGGCCGACCTTCAGGCCATGGCAAAGAAACTAAACCCAATTGTTGGTTTCTACGATCCCTTGAACCTTGCCGAGGCTGAATTCTGGGGTGCCTCCAACGAAGCCACTATTGGATTCTTGCGTCACAGCGAAATCAAGTAAGTTCGGAGGTGTGTTGATGAGGGGAAAGTGTGTTGAAAATTTTCTTGATCTGACCGTAACGCGTCATTTGGAACTGGTTAGGCACGGACGCATTGCCATGTTCGCCTTCGTCGGATACATTGTCCACGCGAACGGTATCAAGTTCCCGTGGGCCATGCAAATGGACGGAACCCCGTTCCCCAGCGAAACCAACCCTCCTGCTTTGTGGGACGCGGTCAGCGAGTCTGCCAAGTGGCAAATCTTCTCTCTTATCGCCTTCCTCGAATTCTGGAGCGAACTTTCCACCCCCACGCACAAGCACTACATGGCCGGTGGCAAGCCTGGTGACTTCCCTGACTTTGTCAGTGGACCAGATGGAATCCCCCACCCTGTTCCCTTCAACTACTACGATCCTTTCAAGTTGAGCAAGAACAGGTCCGCAGAGAAGAAAGAAAGGGGACTGTTGGCTGAGATCAACAATGGTCGTCTTGCTATGCTTGGTATCTTCGGCTTTTTGTGTGAGCAAACGATCCCTGGATCTGTTCCCGTCCTCAGCGGAATCGTCAAGAGCTACGACGGTGAGGTCATGGCTCCCTTCACGACCAACTACCTCGGCATGCCTTTCAACATGTAAGATTCTGCATGGATGTGTTCGCTACCAGACTACCTGGAGGTCCCTATATAATCTCCAGCGAATGCTATCGAGAGTGATGGCCTGGCGCATGCCATCATATTCTAGCATGTAAAATATTAGACAAACGAATGTGCTGAAAAATCACCTTACGAAGAAGAACTAGCGCTAGCTTCGTCCGATGGTTCCTCGTCATCGTCGTCCTCCGCCTCAGGTTTCTTTTCCAAAATGGCGCCATCGTTATCATCATCGTCGTCGTCGCTGCGCAAAGTAACAATGCCAAATCGATTCTTTGCTTTTGCGACTCGATTCCATCGTCCTAGCCGAGGCTCTTGGCCGACGGCAACAACGCAGAATCGCGCTTTTGGCCCCACAGCGATTCCGTTGATGTAACCGTCCAAAGGGATCGCGCCAAGTGGCTCCAAACTTCGAGCACCCAAAGTCGACCCTGTCATTGCCTTCCATAGCCGAAGGTAACCATCGTACGACCCTGTTATGGCCAAGTCGGAGCCCTTCAGTACGCCTAAACTAGAAATTCCTCGCCCTACGTCACCATCCGAGCCATGAGCCAGGTCAACACTGGCTACTGCTCGTTTCTTTTCAGTCATCCAAAGTCCCAAGTGCCCATCTTCGTGACCCGTCAGGTACCAGTCATCCTTGATCACGTTGACGCAGTCTGCTGACATGACTTTGGCACCACCGCGAAAGATCAGGTGGGTATCCTCCGCCAGTTTCCATGCACGCGCCGTTCGATCCCTGCCGACCGATATTGGCAGTTCCTTTCGATGGCAATCTAGGTCAGTGACGCCGAATTGATGGCCGTAGAGAGTTTCCAAGTACATCATTTCATTCAAGTTGTAATGTCTAGCAAGGCAAGGCGCGCAATATGAGCCAAGAGCAGCGTGAAAACTGACATCGTCTGGAATGGATGTGTGCACAACTTACCGTATACAACGATCATCGCTCCCAGAAAATAACTGCAAAGACTGTGTACGAAAGGCCAAGCAAGTCACGGGGCCCTTGTGGCCTTTGAAAGTCTGGACAAGACTCTGCTTGCCAACTCGAATATCAAATATTGTTACGGTGGCGTCTCTTCTGCCCACTGCAGCATATCGACCATCGTCCGAGCAGGCCACTGATAGTACTTCCCCTCGCGTCCTTGAGACTTGAACCTCTGAATTCTTGTTCCACTGGGGGCAAAGTATGTGCGACTTCTTTTCGTTCTCGACATCCCATAGCAAAACAGAGTGATCTTTGCTTCCCGAGATAGCTGTGTGACCACTCCTTTGAAGAGCTACACATGTCGGCGTCAATTCATGCCCTCGAAGCAACCGAACATGCCCCGCATCGATCCATTGCCTGGCTTCGTCCTGGGCCCTGGCCGATCCCACTTTTGCCTTCTGCAATGACTTTTGAAGCGAATTCAGACTCGCTGCCACTTTATCTGCGATAACCCGTTCCAATGCACCTTCTCGTTTTAATCTCTCCCTCTGGAGCTTGGTTCCTAATCGATCGTAATCATCGTCCTCTTGCCCACTCCGTTCATCACTGCTGGCGTCTTCTGACGACGAATCGTCCGAGTCGCCACCATCTAACTTCTGCAAGTATTGACGAGCCAGCCGGACTTTCTTGGCATCGAGAGCCTCTTCCTCTTCGACGTCGTCCTCATCGTGAAAGGACTCTCCAGTGCGATGTTTTCGTTCTTCTTCTTCTTCGTCGTCGTCCGAGTCAATGTGTTCGTCGTTCTTCCATCCGAGGTCGACCGTTTTCAGCTTTTTCTTTGCGGACGTCTGAGCGGCCGTGCTTATTTTCTTTTTGCGGACTTTGCTCATAATGATGAATGTCGTTGTTGTAGCTTCCGATGGAGGTTGTGTAGTTTCTTGTTTGCCAACGGAGGAGTGTTGTTGTTGCTTCCATCAACGAACTACCCTCTTCCCAAAGAGCAACCAGAGCAAAATCTTCCATAATCTCGAAAAGATGGGTGGCGCGCGAAAGATCACATTTCTGTTCGTCGTCCGGAAAATTTGATTTCATCGATCCGATCGCAAGCGCAGGGAGGATGCGCGCTCATAACATCCGGGTTTCTTCCCCCCCGCCCGAAGCGGATCTTTGATCTGCGTGCGTGCCATCCCCGTGCGCAAGCAATTGGAAGAGTGTTTCTGATTGGCCACGTCAGTCGGTCGTATGTCTCTCGCACGTCGGCGACCTATCAGAAGAGAGTTTAGAGACGTCGTGCTAGCTAGATTTCCACCCGCGACACATCGTTCCCCATAATTCCCTTCTGATGAGGAGGTCGTCCGAAAAAACAGCAGCTGTTCTGAAGAAGGAATTGTCTCGCTTCTTATCGTAGGATTGCAGCATTTGTGTCTTCGTCGTCTGCTGCTTGAGCAAGAGATCCACTTCTCACTTTCATGTTGAAAAGAGTTCCTGAATTACCTTCCTCATGAGATAGTAGTCAAGTCTGCTGTTATCCTTTCCAACCTCGTTCATTCGCAAAGTATGTTGCTCTTTCGCAATCGACTTGCCATTGTGGCTGTGTTTCTATGCAGCTTGCACCGGTATAATGCGCTTGTAACACTTCAAAAGGGACGTGGAGTACCCACGAAATCTTCCCGGTTTTCACTGACAGAACAAAACCGGTTAACACCTTTACCTGGTACACTACGAAGTGATGATAACAACGACCACGGACTTCCCAAAAGATACCACCCAAGATCTTCCAATTCCTTCCAGAACAGAAAAAAGCTAGATAACGCACATAATTCGCAAAATCCTTCCTCGTCAGGAGGAGGTCGAGCGTGGTTAGTCCGAGCAACACAGAACGTACTTGACACTGAACCTGGTACGCTGAGAAAGGGCAAGTGGCACGAGCTGGTGTCCATGGTTAAAGCCTGGGCACGACGAAGCAAATTCGACGCCGAAGCTCCCATCGTCATGGAACGACTTATCAAGCGTTTGTTGGACGAAAGAAGACACGGCAATACAGAGGCAAAAGTGACCACCGAAGTGTACAATCATTTGCTAGATGCCTGGGCATGTGCCGCCATTTTCCGGACTCACACCTCAGCGGTAGCTTCTCAAAGGGCACGGGAAATTCTCGTGTCGTTACAGGAAACTTTTGAACGAGAAGCTGACCCCGATCTCCGACCTGATCAGGAATCCTTTCAAGTTGTCTACCATGCTGTCTGTAAAATGGAAGGGCCGTTTATCGCTCGACGTGTCCTGGCCTGGATGGAGTACCTCTACAAGATGCGAAAGAATTTGTCTGCCAAACCCAGCCGCAACAACTACATCAAGCTACTGGATGCATATGCTAATTGCAATGGCGAGAATGCTGGATTGCTTGCAGAAGGTTTCATCCGCCACATGAACATGACTGGAGTCAAGCCAGACACATTTTGTTACAACATTGCGTTAAAGGCATGGACGAGGACGAAACGAGGACGCGCGTCTGCAGAACACGCAGATCGGATTCTTGCGGAAATGGATGCCCCAAAGGATTTGGTAACTTATTCGACGGTCATTTCGGCGTGGGCAGCGTCGGGTATGCGATCACATGCAGTAGCCAGAGCGGAAGAGCTGCTTCGAGATATCGAAGAAACACCAGGGCTCGAGCCCAATACTATAGTTCTTAATTCGATCATGTCGGCCTGGGTCAAGTCTAGAAATCCAGGAGCAGCCAACAGGACTGCGGAATTGCTGGAGCACATGGAACAATCCAGCGTTTGTCCGCCCGACTTGTTTTCCTACAACACGCACTTGCATGCCCTCTCCATTCATGCCAAACGACCCGGCTATGCTAGGCAAGCCAACGATTTGTTGCTATCCTTGGAGAAGCGGGCCGACGCAGGGGAAAAGCACTTGCGTCCCAACCTATTCAGCTACAACTTGGTGATTGATGCCTGGTCCAAGTCGGAGGAGTATAACGCGGCCTGGAATGCGGTCAAGGTCCTTCGAACGATGATTGGCAAGCAGCATCCACGTCCTGATACTTTTTCTTTCAACCAAGTTTATAATGCCTTGTCCCGAAGCTCTCGTCCGGGGGCTGCACAGTTGGCAGAAAAGCTTTTGCAATACATGATCGACGGATATCGTCTAGGATTGCACAAGAATGCTCGTCCCGACGTAGTGGGCTACACAACGGTGATCGTGGCTCTGGCCCGTAGTGGGGAAGCCGACGCTGCGGATCGAGCAGAAGGATTGTTTCATCAAATGAAAGAATCCCACGCGGTAGGAGAATATTACTTGAAGCCCACACGAATTGTATATAATGCTCTGATAGACTGTTGGGCCAAGAGCGGACGAGGCACGTATGCTGCCCGCAAGGCGGAAGCTCTCCTGCGAGAAATGGAAGGCTTGTGTGCCAGTGGGGACACGACCGTATCACCAGACATTGTGACATACAACGCCGTATTGAATGCGTGGGCTCGAAGCGGCACACGGTGTTGCGCCAACAAGGCGGAAGAGTACCTGGAGCGTATGTTCGAACTTTACAATGCTGGAGAAGGAAAAATTGCACCCAATGATAAGAGTTTTAACACGGTAAGTTACAACGCAACCTGTCTTTGCTGGAGAAAGCATTGTCGAACTAACAGTACCCTGTTCCCTATATAGGTTATCAACGCAATTTCCAAATCGCCAAACGAAGCAAAAGCGCAGAAGGCGCTGCGAATTTTAAGACGAATGGACAAACTGTATCAAGCGGGCTACAAAAGCGCAAGACCGAACGAAGTTAGTTACACCAGTGTTTTGAACAGTTGCGCTTTCACGGCATCGCTCGATAAAAGAACAAAACGCAAAGCATTTGATACAGCGATTTTCACCCTCCAAGAACTGCGGGCATCCAGGTATGGGCAACCCAACGATATTGCGTACGGAACTTTCATGCAAGCCTGCGCCAATCTGTTGTCCGAGGACGACGAGAAGCTTCGAGTTGTCATAGAAGAAGCGTTCCAACATGCTTGCAAGGATGGCCAAGTTGGTGAAATGGTTCTGTATCATTTGCGCGATGCTGCCCCAGAAGATCTTTACAATGAGCTCCTATCCGAGGTTATGCGGACAGAAGAAACTATTCAAATTGATGATTTACCACCTGAGTGGAGGCGCAACGTATTTTTGTCTCGCAGTGAGCGCACCTCGGGGCGGAGATCCAAGTCGGATTGAAACCAAAAGGGGCTTCCTACCATAAATGCTAAGTTACATTTCCTATAGAGAAGTATTAATTTTGTCCTCTGACTTACTGTAGCAACCTAAAGCAGCGGCGGGAAGCCTCCGTCGTCTTCCTCGTCGCCCCCAAGTGGTTTGTCAAAGTCAAGATCCAACGCGTCGAAGTTTCCATCAAAGTCAAAGTTCAAGAAATCGTCGGTCTTGGCCTGTTTGGGAGCATTGCCCGGGGGACTAGACGCACTCTTTCGCTTGTTACTCTTGTTAGCTGTGGGAGGCTCGGATGATGGAAACTCTTTGGGAATCAAAGATACAAAGCGCGCTGGGATGTGATATTTTGGAATGACCCCCGTCTCGTCTGGCTCTTCCCCGTCGAACTCCACGACGATAATATCGTCGTCATCGCGGCAATAGGTAGTGCTATCAAAAACAGTTGCCGGATACAGTGAAGTTGTATTCGGATACATTGAATATACCTATGAAACGAGGCGCAACCGCGTGAGCAGGGACGATATTTTGTAGAAACGGACTCGACATAAAAACTTACACGCATTCCTTTTTTGATCCGCGATCCCCAGTCGGCCGCCTCCGAGTAGGTTCGCGGCAGTGGAAGGATCAAGTTTCTTGTAACCTGGAAAAAGTTGTCTCCGTCTTTATCTTCCACGTCCTTGACATGGACTTTCTCCCGAAAGAGAGCGTCGCGCCGGCTCTCAGACAATTGAATAAACTCAAGCGGAGAAACACTGTCAATACCTGGATAGTCCTTCATCACCCGAGCCAGAATCCATAAATCTCTGCTAGTAGTTCGTGCAGCCACAAAATCACCCTGGCGCAAGGCCCGGAAGCGTAGTACTTCAAACAAGCGGATATTGTGGTCCTTCTTTGGGACAAGGCGACGGCCAGCGTTGTCAAACTCGGGAAGATTGACTGGCGGCTCGGTGTTTGGAGGCAGCTTCTTCTTTCTAAGTTTGCGCAACGTAGACCCCTCGGGGTTACCAGGTGAAGCCGTTGACTGGCTGGGCGGTTGGGCTTTTGGCGGGTTAGTTTTGGATGCCACCTGCGGAGGCTGACCCCTGCCACGAACAGCCCAAGGCATAGTAGAATTATCTGGAGCGGGAGCCGCTGCCACTGGGGGCGGAGCAGCGGCTACAGGTACTGGCTGCTTTGGAACCGGGGGAATGGAAGAAACAGTGGGAGCGGGAATACTTGGTTGGTCCCCCTCAATGACAAGATACGGAGGAAGATAAGGGCTCTGGCGGCTATCAACATCAAAAATGACACTTCGGATAAGATTATGCAGCTGCGCACAAAATTGCAGCGACGCCTCCAACTCGCATTTGAGTTTCTTGACTGTCCTTGGGTTCATTATATCTGTGTGCCATTCGTGGATCGTTGAGAGGGGTTACAAAGTAAGTGTAAATTTCCTGACTTGGTACGAAACAGCCGATAACACACCTCAGAAGGCTCACCTTTCTTTAGCTTTTCTTCCTCTTCTTGATTGAAGATGGACTTTTTGTCCTTTTTGTCGGCATCTGCACCATCTACCATCGAACCGGGGGCAGAACTGGCGGATTTCTTGGTAATTCCCACTTGCCTTGCTCGTTGCTTCTTGATTCTCTGAGCCGTCGCCGTACCACGAAGAAACCCGTTGACATTGTTGCCCCCCAGCAGCATTCTAGAGGCATAAATCACTCGATCCACCCAGTCGCACTTGTCCAGACGCTGCTTCTGTTGAAGTGTATTGTATGGAAGACCTGACAGTAAAGAGACCTCTTTCTTATCTTTCTCCTTTTTAGTGGCACTCTTCGCCGTTGTTTTGGATGAAACTGAAGGGGGTGAAGCGACTGCCGCAGTTGGAACGGGGGGCATACCCGCTGGGATAGGGCCTTTCAATTCCTGTAAGCGCTGAGCCTGAGACATGGTGATGGTTGACTTTTACGGGAGTGTGATGTCGAACTGAGAGCGATAGGATGTTAGAGGCGAGCTGATTGTAATGGTACAGTAGGCAGCAGTTGTTCTTCAGTTTGTTACTTGTGGTCATTTTACGCGATGGTGAACGATGATCGTCGAATGAGTCGAAAGTGCCAGTTGACAACCTTGAGCCGTTTGGGTGACGTCATATCGTCTTCGCCCGCCTTCCGCATTGGTGCGTATGTCGTCTTGCGTGGTTCCGACTTCATTTTTACGAACTATGGAGCGCTCTCCGCTTTTTCCGAAGTAGTTGGCATGCTCTGCAGCGATCGGTATGTAATCTGTCCGTTTGTCTTTACACGTAGGAGCTTCACATTCCGACTGTTGCTTTTCGGTTATTCTCGAAGGCTGTGCATGATATGATTGGCTCCAGCGGAATCTTCGCGCCCTTCCACCCGGAACGGGCGAAAACGAGCGCCGTCCAGCCCACCATCATGACCGGATGAGCTCACTTTTCTTTGCCTCTCGAAGTTTCATCGGTCGCACATCCTAAAGAACGAGAATGCTCATGCCAGCCGTCACCCGAGCCCTTACTGCTGTCCAATCCAACCCCTCTGCCATTTTTATGAGAGGAGGCGCTCTTGGATCAGCCGCTGTTTCATCACCGGCATGGGTTAGTCTGTGTGCCAACATGGCGCCAATTGCGTCAATGTTGATCTTCTTTGCGGTAAGTGTCACGACGACGACGTTCCCCTGACACTTCTGGATTTGCATCTCACAATTCTTCAACGCTCGGAATGTGCTTCTTTTTACGCAGCCTTACCCGACGATTGACCAGGTCGCCAAGGATAAAAATGTGGGCTCCCTTCCTCTCCTTCCATACTCTTCCATGATTGCAAACTGCTTCCTCTGGATGGTGTATGGCATCCTAAAACAGGAGTCTAAAATCTGGGCTACCAACGGAATCGGTGTTGCTTTTGGACTTTTCTACTTTCTGAGATTTATTAAGTTTGCCCCTCCCAAGTCTCCAAGCTTCCCGGGTTCCATCGGTCAACACATTTCGGCGTGCATCGCAGTTCTCGTAGCCTCCGCCGGTGTCACTGCTTTGTTTTCGGCCAGTGATGCAGCCACGATTATTGGAAATCTCGCAGTACTATTTTGCATTGCCATGTTTGCGTCTCCTCTCTCATCACTAAAGACAGTCTTGGCGACCAAATCTGCAAAGAGCATCCCCTTGCCGTTTACTATAGCAACCGTTCTCAACTGTGTGTTGTGGTCGGTTGCCGGTATTTTTCAAATGAAGGACATGAAAGTGTACTTTCCAAACTTGTTGGGATTATCATTTGGAATTGCACAAGTGGTGTTGAAGCTCATCTACGGAGACAAACCTACCCGAATAGAACGAGAGGAGCCTTTACTGTAAAGATCTTCTCTCGTTTAGCAGCCAGCCAGTCTCTCGACGCTACCTAGTACTGCTACTCGAGTGGCAAAGTTAACATCATAGCGCTCTTCTACTTATTTTCCAGATTACATCTCGACAAGATAACAAATCAGGAGACAGAGTCTTTCATAGTCCAACTATTAGAATACCCGAGAGGTCTGTGTTGGCACGTTCGTGCATTCTCGCCAATTCGAGGTCGATCTTCGTCCCCTTCCCAGTTTTGACGCCGAAGCATCTTCGCATCCGTGATTCGATGAATCGTGGCATGAAATCCTTCTTCTCCCGCCAACGATCTTCCCAGCCACCCATCACATCACACCGCCATCCGACATCCGGATAACCATTCCAACCGACCGACTCTTATTTGAATAATCTCTCGTCAAAAAGCAAACGTTTGCCTCTCCTGGATCTTTCGTTAGTTCCCACTACTTCAGCATGATGTTGCGACGACAGCTGTTTGTCGTGCTTTGCCTCGCTCTGTTTCACTCCGGGGTGGAGGCTTTTGGGGCGAGACGACCAACTCACCACTCCAAGAATTCGGTCGCAGTTTCTACACGCAATACCCAACTTTTTTCGACACGCAATCAACCCGAAGATTTATACGCCGCCGTTCATCGCAAAGAATACGAAATGAAGGGCGTCAAACAACAGCACTCGTCCACCACGGATCCTGTTCGCATGGCCATGGGCTACGCCCAAGAATCCATCGGCAGGATGCGCCTGGCCAAAGCCTTACGACGCGTGTACGAAGATCCATTTAATCCTGCCAATCCGGATCATATTCCAGAACCCGACACGGATCAAGCTCGCAAAGCTAAATTGGAAGAATATGGCATGGGCGAACTTTCCATGCGACGAGCCGCCTTTGTTGTTGATATCAAGAGAAAATCCTTGTCGCGGCCTGGAGAAACCTTTTGTCGTTTTGATAATGCCGGATTGGTGGCCGAGGCAATGGTCCAATTAGGTGCGGATGTAGTCTTTGTTAATGTGGATTACCAGGCCTATGGAGGGGACATTACCGAACTTAAATCGGCAGTCCAGGCTGTCCGCAAGGCGAGCAAGACGGCGGCAGTTGTCATGAAGGACATTGTGGTGGATGAAATTCAATTAGGACTAGCCAAAGAGGCAGGAGCGGATGGGGTCTTGTTGATTGCTTCTGTCCTGGGTCCAGCCTTGGATAATTTCTTGGATTTGGCCACGTCCATTGGATTGGAAACTATTGTGGAATGCCATACACGAAACGAAGTCCAACGCGCATTGGAAGCCTTGGCCACCAATATCATGGTCAGCAACTACGATCGCATCGCTCAAAAATATCATCCACAACAGGCCATTCAACTCGCTGGCTTGTTTCCGGGCAGTGGAGGTCCCATTATTAGTATTGCTGGTGGCGGCATTGATACGCCCGAAGATATGAAGCGACATTTGGCGGTAGGATACGATGCCGTGGTAGTGGGCAAAGCGTGCATGGGAAGCACCAAGGCACCAGAATTCATTCGTGTGGTACGAGATCGTACGTTGCTTCCCGCTGAACTTTCCCAATGGGGATTGGAGGGAGTGGAATTTGACATGGACGGCAATGCCATGCCAGGTCCAAAGGCGGGTCTTCCAGATCCATACGACGAAGGTACCTATCAATAGTAAATGAGGCGACTATCATGGAAAACGAAAAGCCGCAGTAGTAATGAGACAAGAGCTACAATTCTCTGCCACCGATACATGTCACTACTCGCCACATGGCGGCGTTGTCACTCGACAGTTCAGAAACAACATCTTTCATTCAATGACGATTTCAAAGTGCATGTGCCAAGCTTGAAGGATGATATTCGATTCACCGCGTAAGAGAAGTAATCGGCCGCGTAGCTACCAGCGACGGCGAATGCGTTCCTATCAGACAACAACAGCACTACATCAACAGCATCACTATAACTACTACTAAAACACCTTGCACAGTCAATGCAAGTAGCAGCTGCATTGTGATTTGGGATGATACACCAAAAAATTATACGGCAAATGGCCACAATCACAAGATCCACGTGAACTACTTATACTCCCGGTGCTACAGTACGGTAAACATCCTATTCTAGTAGAAACTGCGTGCTGTCACCAGAGTAATGTGAACGGCGAAATCGTCGTGAACTCACTCTAATATCTAAAGTCCCTATGATATCCCAGGCGGCTATGATAGTAGGGGAATCGACGTTTGACCCGTTGGACCACTAATTACCCCCAAAACACAACTGCTGAAACCCCCATTTTTTGTTTTTTGCGAGGATGCCAAAACCACGATGATGCGACACCGTGGATTTGATTTCACGTTTCCTCTCTTCCTTTACCATCCATCCATCTTTCTATCATGTTGTTACCACTTCCCGAAGACGCTGCTAGTAAAGAATATTTGACACAAGAGCTGGAATCGGCAGAGACAAAGTTACAAGAACTTCGTTTGCAATGGCAAAGTGCCCGTCGGCAGCAGCCGCCAAAGGACTTGAGTGATGAGCGCTTGCCCAAAAGTGTCCAGCTGGCGCAACTCAAACAAACGGCCGATTCCTTGGCACTGGCGCAAGCCATGACCGAGTGGGTCGCACAAGCACCTGATGACGACAATGACCTGATTGCGCAAGCCGAGTGGTGCCATTGCCTGGCGCAGCTTTTACTCGAGCATTCCGATCGAATCTCCCTGCACATTCTCGCAGTTCCAAGTGCCGAAACGTACTTGCCCTTGTACAATTATGTAAAGTCTTGCCTTATGACACTCTTGCGTCAAGAACTTTATGCCTGTCAGTATCCCAAGAAACCAGGAACCTGTGCCTCCTTGATTCGATCCTGTCAAATTTCACCCGACACTTCTGCCTTTGGACAAGCTTGTTATTGGCTCGTCCAACTGCAGCAATCTCATGATCAACTGGTAGAAGTAGTGAAAGAGCTTGAGTCATCTACATCTACTGACGACAATAATGCGGTGGCTCTAATAGTCCGAGAATTGTTAAGGCCACTGGTGCAACGCATTGCCTTTCACTTTTTGGAAACGTCGGGGGATCGAGTCACCACGACTCGCATTGATCGACTCCCCGAGTGGCTTTTGAGTTATGTGAGAGAAACGATGATTCTTTCCACAACAACCCATCGTACTAACGATGCTCCCCATGATGTGATTCATTTAGGCTTGACATGTGTCTTGCCTACGGAGGCTGCCATTGCGGTCGCCCTTTGCTTTTGGCAACAAGTGGTACGGCTCGTACACTGGGTCTTGACGGAACGTCAATTCTTTCGTCATCCCGAGATTGCCGGTCCTCGATCCAATCCGATTCACTTGTATAATGCCATGGAACAGTTTTTACTCTTTGATCGTACAATGCGAGAATTGGCGCCGGTTGGCGATGACTTGATGGGTCTTATGGATACCATGGTCCTGGCCGATGATGAGTTGTGTCAATGGTGGATCGAACGAGAACGAGAATCGGTGTTTCAGACGCTATTTGACGATGATTCCATGGTCAATGTGCCCAAACCACTGGCTAATCACGTGTCTCCACGAGCCGAAATCTTTTGTGCTCTGATTCGGTCCGTCCAATGCAAAGCTTCCGTCTTGACAGCACCGGGCCTCTATCTACGGCATGTCGCCATGCCCCTGTGTAGTCAATTTGTCGATGCTCTTCGAGACACATCCACTGATTTACGCAACTTGTTGTGTCAGCCCAGTGCCAATCTTGTATCGAATCTCCATGAATGGATCGAAATCATTAACGGAACGCACTTGGCCGCGCACGTCTTGTTGAAACAAGGTGCCTGGCAAGATGGTATGCCCGCCACGAGTCAAAGTGATCAAGACTTGGCACGATTTGGTCGGAGTCTGGAACGTTTAGTGGATGTCATGGTAGAAGAACTTGCCATGACCTTTGTCGAAACGATTCTTATGGAACGAGCCAAATTTGCCTCGTATCTCATGATGGCGTCGCATTTGTTGGCCAGTCAAGAACTAGCACATGATATGGATGTGTCGGCAGAATTGAAAGAAACCCGCAATGTACTCATGGTATTGCATCAAGTGTGCAATTCGATATTGGTCGTGGCAGAAAGCAATGACAGTCCTACCGAGTCGTCGTCATCGCCGTCGGATCGTCAAATTGCACAGTTTGCTCCTCGTGCCATTCAAAGTCAAATTATGACGCTGGTGGCTGACAAGTTTTTAGAAGTCGCCTTGGATATTCATGACCAGACTCCTCAAGTATGGTTGCAAGGCTCGACGAGCTTTGCACGAGATGTCAAAACTACAGTGGGTGCCTTTTCCGAGTTGCCGTTAGTGCAGCGACTGTTAAATGTCTCGGAGTTATTGACCATGGATGCATCGTCCACGCAGGGACTGTTTGCGGCTCTTGGGGGGTTGGTAGGCGCAAGTGACTTTTTGGATATTCACGACTTTTCGTCGGATGGCACCATTTACGATGAGGCGGTCCACATGCTGCAAGCCAAGGGGCTGGGGCATTTGGAACTCAAGGATGCCGTCTCTATCCTAAATCGAAAACGGTACTAGAAACTAAGAGGCAAAGTGGCAATATGTACTAGTCATGAAACTTGTGGGATGCTATTATTGTTTATCTCTTCTTTTTCTTTTTCTTCTTTTTGGACGACTTGGCCGCATCCCATTCTCCGACGGCGAAAGCTGGTGCTGGCGATTGCTGCTGCTCTGTTTCCTTCATCTTTTCTTTGTTGGCCTTTTGGAGCTCTACCAGTTTGGACTTGATTTCACTCACGAGCTTGTTGCACACGGCAGACACGCCTTGACTTTCTCCTTCCCCAAGCTTGCTCACAAGACCCTTGATCGATTCGAGCTTTGGCGTTAATGACGATTCACAAGGGGGCGCAAGATCCGCGACGAATTTTTCCATGGCCTTCAAGACGACACGAACGCGTTTGGCCTTGCGCATTTCTTCGTCTTGCAGCGCCGCCTGTACTGACGCCAGGAAGCTCTCGCGAACGCCAACGAGCCTGGTATCCGCAGTAACCTTGCCAGTTTCCGTCGGTTTGCTGCTGCCAAACAGGAGGGTTAACAAACGAAAGGATTCAACCTTCAAAAAGGGCGATCGGGCATTTCGTGACGCCTTGGACAAGGGGTCCGCCAAGAGCGCCTGGGAAAGCTCCGGGAGATGGACAATCAAATCATCAAAGAGACTTGCTTGCAGTTTTGTGGTTCGCTTCGTGGACCATTCTGTAACCATCTCCTCGCATAGGAACACCAGTTGGGCTTCATCTTCAATGCCCGAAGTGGATCGAAGGAGGAAAACAAGGGCGGAGCTGCAGCAGGCGACCTGCTCCTGACTGTCTGCCCGCCTAGCTTCTCCCAGAATTTTGGAGGCGTACTCGGAAGCAATTTCGGCTTTGATGGGATGCGCCATCGGCAACGATGCGACTTTGATTTTGCAGATCTTCTGGTTTACTAGGCCTGTCAGTCGATCTAATAGTGCCTGTTTTTCGCCGCCTCCCGATTTCGTGCCACTTGCGAGGGACTTGTTTAGAGATTTCTCCAGTTTCTTTCTTAGTTTCAGCATAGGGACTAACATCTCGATGAGGCATTCTGTGCGGAACACCCGATTCCATGCATCAAAGCGGCCTAACAAGAGTTCCAGCAGAAATGTACATCTTAGTTGGTGCGAAATCTCGACTTTTTCTCGAGCTTGCTGGCCGGCCTTTCGCGTATCTTGCTTCAATTTGATCAATTTGGCCAGGGCTGCATCCGCACCTTCGTGGTGCTCCAGAACATCTTCGTCGACATTGGCGTCGCTATCTTCCTCGAGCATGGACTGAAGTTTCGTTGGATCAAGTTCAACGTCAGAATCATCAGAGTCGTTGCTTTTCTCTACTTGCATATCTTCTGGATCGTCCACCACATCGATTGCCTTGGAAAAGACATTGTCATCCGTCGATTCCTCACTGTTGCTACTGTCGTCGCCCTCGTCTTCCCCGTCAGCCTCATCATCGCTTGCATCGTCAGCGCCCGCTAAGTCTCCGTCGGTTGCGCCAATGGCCTCGAGCAGGGTGCCAACCACATTTGAATCCAGAAAGCTGCGTTCGTCAGAAGCCATGCTTGATGCCAGTCTTAGACCTCCAAGCCACGCAAACTTCACCGCCTCCCGGATCAACTTTGGAGACGCCGCGCGTCCCATGTTTCCAGAACCGATGGGCGAAGCGAGGAGGTTGGCACAAACCTCGGCCAGCCCAAGTAGAGGATTCGTATCTTCGTCGGCCCCCTTCATGAAGTCTTCAGCCACATCTTTCAGTCCCTCGAGTGCGCTACAAATTCCCTCTTCGTCGTTCTCGTCATCTGCATCCGGGTCGTCACTGTCTTGATCGCTTTCCCCGCATGAAAGCCTATGCAGGTATAGTGTAGTTCCGAGCACCCCTATCCCAGTAAAACAGCGTTTCCTAGATTCAGCCATCGAGTTCTTGGGATCCTTGGCCAATGCCTCAATTGAATCTTTCACCATCTTAAGAATGGTGCTCATGGTTTCTTGAGGATCGATAGACTCGCCGTCATCGTGCATCGGGGGGCAGTACCTTTTGGCACCAGCATCTTCCAGTGACTTCCAACTTTCGTGAATATCTGATAGGATTCCAAGAGTAGTCGAGTCTTTTTCAACCTTGCTCTCGGTACCATCCGCATCTGGGTGGGTTGCAAAGCCTGCAAAGTCAGCCAAAAGGGAGAAGAAGCGTGCCGAAATGACGGACCTCACAGAATGAGGAATGCCAACACCCATTTCGCAGGATTCTTTGATTTGCTGGGCAACGAGCAACATTGTACTTTCTCCAGCTTTTTTTCCTTTCTTCGTCTTCTTTTTCTTTTGCGATTTGCTTTCAGCGGGCACAGTGACATTGTCACAATTGAAAAATGCGGTAGCCAGAAACAGCTTCAAAATTCTGTCTACAACAGAATGCTTGAATTGCGTAAGCTCGGCTTGTCCTTTCGTGCTTTTTAGTTGAAGGCGCATCACGTGTTTAGCGAAGCTGTAGATCAACTCCACAAAGCCAGTCGCTCTGGAGGACATTTCATCCTCTGTTGTCGTAGAGCACAGTGTCAACAGACTTGACAACATGTGATCAAGATACTGGTGCCAAAATCCAAACATAGAGCTTGCTTTCCCTTCTGGGATCGGTTGCACCAAGCCCAGAATACCAGACACCGTTGAGGTTTTAGTGCGGGCGTCGAATCGAATGTCGGTGGACAGCAGCGCTTGGGCAGCCGCCAGGCGCCGGGACCCCTGCAGATCCAGTTCGTCCTCAATGAACGCTTCACAAATCTCGTTCAATATGTTCAATGCCAAGGGTTTTAAAGTGTGTGACGTCTTCTTCTTCTCGCTGCCGGCGCAAATAACATCGATGAATAGTGCGCGGACAATTTCTGGTGTGAGGATAACGCTTTCGATAACATCCCCTTCCAAATATATTCTACTCGCTCCCGACAGAGAAGACACGAATGGGACGCCCAACAGAATTTTGACGATACATAGGGCAAGAGCTCTACGCTCGTGAGTCGCTTTCCCGTGCGATGGGTTCTCTAACTCGAGTCGAAGCAGCTTTTGCATGACTACTTCCTTCACAAGAAGATCTAGCACGACTTTCGCGCTACTTTCTCCACCGGGGCAAAGGTCACGGAGCACTCGCTGCCCCGACTCCTTCCCATTCTTCTTTTCTGATTTGTGCATCGGACGCGATAAATAGCACCACAGCGAATCCCACACGAAATGTGTTCGTGGCTGAACTACGACACTTGTCTCGCTCATCGCCTGTGCGGTCAACGACACAGTCTCCTTAGACAAGATGCTTTGCTTCAGTGGAAACGGCATGTTGCTTGAGTCGTAGATCGACTGGACAAATAGAGCGATTCCTAGTTGTTCGGCGCAGAAACTCCCAACCAAGGTGGAGTGGTCAGAACCTCCCTCCTCGCCACTTGAAGTTGTCAGGAGAACTTTCGGAATCACCACCTCTTCTACCAAACACCTTCCAACATCCTTATGCGCAGCACTGGAATCATCTTCGCAGAAACTCCTGAGAAGAGTGGTGATACCATGCGCAGCTGGCTCTCTCATCCAGCGTTTTTGCCAGAAGAGTTCTGCAAGATCGGCGACCAAATCTGCAGCGACGCCCTTCGCTGCTTCAGCGCCCGGGCCGCTATTCTGGGTGACGAGGATACTGCTCCTGACGATCGAAAGAATTCCAAATAATCTCCCAAATTGATAGTCCCTCTCTTCAGAACCTTTCTTCTTTCCAGTGGTTTGGTTGGGATCTGTCGCAGCGAGCAACCGTCGACGTACGTACGCCAGCAGTGAGAGTGACTCCATGCCCTCCTGGCCTGAATGTTCTTGTCGAATCTCATCCATCTTCTCAAGGTGGAATGCCAATTTTAAAAAGCTAGCCAACGCCGATGCATTTCCCTGTCGGGCCGCGGCTCTGCCAGAACAGACTCCATTGAGGAGGCGGCGAAACGCGTAGGCCGCATCTTTAGAATTGGCACCAGAACTAAGCAAACAGTGCTGGAGCATGGTCTGAGCAGCCTTTGCTCGAACTTTGCCATCCTCAGAAGATAGAAAATAGAAAGAATCTAGAAATGGATTTTCGACCGTGACACCAGTAGGAGTTTCGGCATCGTTCATCTCCTCTCCATCTTCACTCAATCCTTCGCTTTCACTATCCTCGTTGGCCTCGACTTTCTCCTCATCATCAACGTCCATCTCGGAACTCTCTTCTTCCTCCGAGTTTCTGCGCTTTCTCATTGTAATGGTTATGGGGATTCTCAACACAACGACACGACAGGCACAACGGAAACGAAGTTTGTAATTCAGTGATCCTTCATTACCTTTTGAAGAGGTTGCATAAATGTGTTGTGGAAGAATTTGGATGGCGGGAGAGGTTAGGGACTGAAAAAGATCTCAGTCACGTCGCGTCGCGTCGCAAACCACCCTCATTTTTTGTGGTCGGTGTGGGCGACGCGCCCGAAATTCCTGAGCGTACGTCGTCCAGACTCACACTTCTCGGCTGTGGGGCATCTGCGATTGCATCGGATTTCAAGCTCTCTCTTCGATAAAGTGGTTGAGTTCGCGCCTGTCTCTTATTTACTATTAAAATCCGTAGATAAAGCATTTCTTAACTGCTGAAAAAATGAAGCTCGCGCCAATACAGCGTATAAAATCAATGATAGTTTCGTTAACATGGCGTTATGGGGTATGCAACGATCGCAAACCGTCACATTTTACCAGCTTGTTCCCCGTTTGTTGCCACCAACCCTCCAACCGATTTTTTTGCACCAAGCGACAAGCGTATTTGCGTCTACACCCTGCTGCCGACCCTACTGTCTTCAGAGCAAGGATCACTTGAAAGGTTAACAAACCCCATTGGCAAATCGTCTCTTGCACATCAGACTTTGCACATTCAATTACTTGTCGACTTGCTTCTACCAAGATGCCCCGCAATCAGCGATCGCCGAGGAAGGGATATTTGTCACCCAAAAACTCCATTCCGGTCACTGAACACAAATCTCCCCGTGAAGATTCCAACCATACAAACGGAAATTTCAGCACCTATAGTTCTTGTATCGGGCATGATGATCCCACAGCAGTGATGGGAAATGTCGAACCAAGCATGTCTTCGCAATCGGGAAGGAGCCTTAGTACTATTGCCTCCTTTGTGACGACTGACACTGATCGAGAAGTAGATATGCGTAACCCTTATGGGTACGGTAGTGGACGTGTTATTTTGAGGGAACAACTGGACGCGCTCGACTATGCCGCACAAAGTTGGCAAACAGATCAAAGCGTCCAATCCACCCCTACAAATGCAGGAGGTGACGTTGAGGAGTTTTACGTTCATGAGGCTGGCAACATGAGTGCATCTAGAGGAGGATTTCGAGGGCAGTCAAAGATTATTCCTGATACTATTGATGAATACGATGAACGTGCGGTAAACGACGATCGAGATGATGAAGAATCTCAGAACGTTGTGGTGCCATTTTCTGAACGCCTTGATCTCCAGATGCAGCCGTCCAACGAAGATGCCACCAGTGGCCACACACCATCGGAGCAATCATTGGCGTCTGTGGAGAACCCCTCGCTTCGATCAGCTGCTTCTAGTTCTGGTGTGGGGCACAACTTGTCGTTGAGCACCGAGAGTGGTGGATACGTAAGCACTGGATCCATTGAAGAAGAAGCCGAAAGTCAGACTCATGATATTGTCCGTCAAGTTCAACAGCTTTTGTTTGGTGTCCCGGAGAGTAAGCCAACAGAAGAAGCTCGAAAGCAAAAAGCTCAGAAAGCTGCTGAACCGCTCGTTCAGTCACCAGAACCTTCCCTGCCGCAACTGAATGCAATTCCGTCCACACCAAACTCTGAGCAATCAAAGATGCCTTCTCTGTCGCAACAGAATGAAATTCCGCCCACACCAAACTCTCAGCGATCAAAGATGCAATTTACGGCATATATTCCTGTCATTGCCGAGAGAGCATCAGAGGAGGAGGAAGCAAACGAAAGAGAAGCCCAGAAAAGGAGGACCCGGCGGCAATCACTACTGATCCTATTCCTATGCTTGGCGCTGGTTGGATTGGTTTTGGGACTTCTAGCATATACCACGGACGCTTTCAAATCCACTGACAAAGCTCTTCTTCCTGGGGAAGCAATTCCGACATTTGCTCCATCTACGGGAATTAGCACCAACCCAGATGTCACAGTGGCACCGGCGCCAACCGAGTCTCCAACGAAACTGCCACCAACCGCTTCTCCTGAGCAAGACACCACATCTGTTCCAGTTCCCGATCTTACTTCTCAACCGACCTTGGGGTGGGACGCTAGTCTGACCTCAACGCCCACTCAAGCAAGTACATTTAATGATACAGCGCATTCATCCCCGACAGCTACCCCGGGAGAAAATTCGAAGCCCGTACCAAGCCCAGGCGATGTCTGGACCAAGAGCCCAGATAGTTCTTTTCTGACTCCTAGTCCTACAGAAGGCACGCCATCCCCAGTGATGCCACGCGTGGATACACCTAGCCCAACTATGACTACAACAGAGAGCCCTGTCATGCCACCGGATACGTCGGAAGCAAAAGCTCATCTGAGCCAAATCTCGGGAAGTGCGATCGACAATCCGACTTCTCCACAGTACAAGGCATACCGTTGGCTCAGGAACGAAGACCCAGCCAACTTGGATCTCGATAACATGCCGGTCAAGGCGCTCGAGCAACGCTATATTGCCGCTGTTTTATATTTTTCGACAAAAGGGAAGTTTTGGGACAACAGCTATAACTTTTTGACGGAATTGGACGTCTGCGAGTGGCAGGACAAGGAGACAAGCAAAGGAATCCAATGTGACCTTGAAGGATCAATCGATGAAATAGTAATTAGTACGTCGGATCTGCTTGCTCGTGCGTTGCTGTGGTGTTCGGTTCAGGTGATACTAACCTATTCTTGATTTCAATCTGCCCTCCACAGATCAAAACAATCTTCAAGGAACACTCCCATTCGAACTACAGGAACTTACGGCTCTGAGGAAGATTGAGCTCCGATCCAATCGAATTGCGGGAACATTACCTACGGAGCTGGGCACACTACCGAGTTTGGAAGAATTTGATTTGCGTCAGAACCAGCTCATTGGTTCGTTCCCTGAATCGATGTTTGCTCTTACGACTCTTCGAAAACTGTTTATGCTTCGAAACGAAGACTTAGAGGGCACGATTCCGGAATCAATTGGCCAAGCCACTAGCCTTCAAATGATGTCATTTCAACGTTGCAAGCTCTCCGGTTCCCTACCCACTAGCATGGGGTCCCTTACGAAGTTGTACTTCTTGACACTTCTTGGAAACGAGCTTACCGGAGTCGTCCCGCAAGAGCTTACTCAGCTCCCGCTCTTAGAAGTACTCGAATTGGCAGACAACAATTTTTCTGGAACGCTACCAGAGTTCGCTGACCAGCCCGGATTGTATTTCATCTCGTTGTTTCAAAATGGGTTCACTGGTACCATTCCAGCATCAGCTGGACAACTGACCGGGCTTCTGTTCTTTGACGTTCGAGACAATAACTTGACTGGCACAATTCCAGATTCGTTCAACGGCATCCCCGAGTTAGTGACGTTTTATGTGTCCGACAATGATTTGACGGGTTCTATTCCAACCTTTTCCGGGAACATCGGCATGCTGCAAAGCGTTGATCTTGCAAGAAACAAACTTTCGGGGAGCATTGGAGACTTTTTCTCCGCAAATGGTCCGTCAGGAGAGCTACACACGGTCAATTTGGCGTTGAATTCTCTGACGGGAAGCATTCCCACGACCATCGGCCAGTTCACTCGTTTGGCGAATCTCGTGTTGAGTATCAATGAGTTGACTGGCACCATTCCTTCGGAAATCGGAAAACTCATCAAGATGGATACATTACTGATGAAGCAGAACAAGATATTCGGTAGAATTCCTGAAGAGATGGGTCAGATGGAGCAGTTGGAAAATCTTGATCTTAGCTCGAATAGGCTCAATGGGACCATTACGGACACTCTGGGCTTATTGAATGAGCTGACGCAGCTGGACTTGTCCAGCAACAGTCTCTCTGGCACACTCGCCGGTGCGCTTGATAACCTCAAGAATCTTGGTAAGTTTTTCGGAGTATTGACGCCACGAAGAGCAAGCCGATAACCTTTTTTCTAACATGAAATCGCCCCTTCTACGATTAAAGACGCACTCTACTTGCAATACAATAAGCTGGAGGGCGACTTTGATCCCATTCTTTGCAATGTCGCACAGAGCAGCGAAGTTATTGGAAGCTTTGTCGCCGATTGTGGGGAACCAAACCCAGAAGTTACGTGCTCATGCTGTACAGCCTGCTGCCACAATGACACAGGTTGTCAATTCACCTAGATGTACAACAGAGTCAATCTATTTATTGCTCAATCTATTCATTGTTACTATAGTCAATTTATTTATTGTAACACATAATCTCCCCGTTCATGTTTAGTTGGTAGAACTATCATCCGCCGCGGTGTTCGACTAGTCCTCAAGGCCCGTCGATCGAGTACGCATGCTGCGGCGACGTTTGGTGGGATCCTTGGTCTTCACTCTGCGCCGTGCCGTTACAGCAAGGCTGCTCTCCCGTTGAGCAGGTGGCTTTCGTTCGTCGTCCACAATTCCAGTTCCGCCAAACGTCGCCGTCGTCGATGGCAGAGAAGCGGTACTCGGGCCAAAGTGAGGCGCAGGAGCAGCAAGAGAAGCAGCCATTGGTGCTGCTGGTAGTGCTGCAAACGAGAATCTCTGCACGGGGATTGCTGGAGCAAAGACGAATCCATTTTTTGTGATTGCGCCAGTCAAAGGCAGGTCCTCTGCTGGTGGCAAAGCATTGTCCACAGCTGCCACATGTTCGGCCTCATCCGGTCGTGGAGCCTTGCAGGACTCACATTCGGACTTTGCAATCGGATTCCTGGTGACATTGCATACGTTGCACTTCCAAAACGACTGAGCAAGGCTGGCACGTTGGTCACTGTCCCAAATGCTGGGGACAGCACGAGTAGTAGAGCCCTCTCCAACTCTGCGGCGCTTGGCACATGGCGCTGGTTCCCTATTTTCTTCCTCGCCACCGCTGCTGTCACGACGACTGCGCTTTGTCCCACGAGTCGCTTCAGTGGCGGCCACGACGACCTCCATCGGAGGAACTGTTCCAGCATGAGGAATAGAAAGGGCAGGAACGGCGAAAGGCAGAGGACGACTGCTAGCGCCCGAAAGACCCGAAAGACCGTCTTGTGGGTTCAACTCGCGTCGTCCAGCGGCTTTTGAATACTCGTGCAACGCCTGCTGGAGGGCCTCGAAGCGGGCCTCGGAAGGCAATTGCAATGCGGCTCTGACCGCATGTCCGAGAGACTCTTCGAATCGGAAATCTTGGAGAGACGCCATGGTGATGTTGAAAGCGATGAAGAGCAGCGTGGCAAGATTTTTTGTGGAAGCCGGGAACGAGAGTAGCAAGTTTGGATGCTAGTTTGCAGTGGCCAAAGCGCGCCGTGATCAGTCGTGACAACGGCTTG
Source organism: Nitzschia sp. DOCU1 (assembly GCA_951394045.1). NCBI lineage: Eukaryota > Bacillariophyta > Bacillariophyceae > Bacillariales > Bacillariaceae > Nitzschia > Nitzschia sp. DOCU1. The sequence goes on along the minus strand of OX595988.1, from coordinate 1,430,916 downwards.
AAATTCTGGTCGCAAAAGCCACCGCCACAAAGCTACGTAGAAGGAATCGCCAAAGAATTTCTCGTCTACCTGGTACGGTAGACTTTGCGTGAATTCAGTACTGTGCGTCTCCGACTGCGCGCCGGAATGCAAATAACGGTCTCTTTGTCTTGGGTAATAGATCGTCTCAATCCCGAATGGATTCACCAGCTGAGTGACCCATCCGAGTATGTCTCACAACTCATCACAATGACGCAGGGCTGCAAAAGCGCCGATAGTCCCCGCTAGCTTTCTATCTACTGTACACATAACTCAGCTCCCTTCATCACAAATCCATTTCTAGTCTACTAGAGAGTATATCACAAAGTACCATTATTATTCGTTGGACTGGTAAGGTGATTTCAAAATGTCTGCCACGAAAAAGAGGTTATTGCCATTAGACACCGAATTCACCGCGTCGTTAAATCGCGAGGAGGAATGGCGACGATGTTGCGCTGCGGTCATGGGCTTTGAATGGGTGGACAGATTTGAGGATGACGAAATTGAACTTCCCCCAGCGATGGATCCGCATGGCCGGATTCAACAGGTCATCAATTTAATGGATGACGACGATGATGACCTATACGAAGAATCCAAACGACCCGAGAAATCCAGTGATGATGCTGATCCTTGGACCGAAAATGCGCTTCGCATTCAATCCGATTTACATCGCATGGCTCGCTGGATTCTAAGCAAACAGTACGATTATGTCGGCCTGAATATGCCAGACGACGAAGCCTCTCTGATTCAATCGACCGTCACTTCCTTTGCCGCTACCACTGCGTCGGAACTGGAGACGCTCCGAAAACTCATTCCCGATACAAGTTCGACTCTGGCAGGGCATCGCAATGGAATTGTACAAATTTTGCTATCAGAGTTGCAAGAGAAAATTACACAGCCGTTTGGGATTTTGCAAAAGCAACGGACTCGTATTTCGGTGCAACTCTGGCAGCATCCGTGGCAGTGTCAGCTAGTGATACCCCAATCATCCAAGAAGGGTGGTGCAAATAGCATGATGCAACAACTTTTTGACGAGGGGGATGACGATAATAATGACGGTGCTACACGGGATAAACGATTCATGCCCCGCAGTGCCGTGCCGCCTGTTCTCGAAGTGGATTTTTGGAATGCCTATGAACGAGATCCACTAGCTCAAGCACGTCCCAAGCCAGACTTTTTGGAGAGGCTTGCGGTGACGAGGCAACGTCAAGCGGATACCGAGTTCGCCTCTTCCCGACCCACCGAGTTGCGACATTCTACAATGACACCTAATACCCCCAGAATTATTCCAACCACACCGTCCAACCCACCATTGCCGTTTCAAGAACAACAGCAACAAGAGTTTGACGAACTACAAGAAGAGGCCGCTCAATTGCAAGTCACCATTGTTCAAAGCGATTTGGATAGCGTGCAAAAGATGGAACAACGCATGGTGGAAATCACAACGTTGATTGGACAATTCTCCAGTCTCGTGAGTGAACAACAAGAGGAGATTTTGGACATTGCCCAGCATGCCCAAGAAACCAAGCAAAACATGACCAAGGGACAAGAAAATTTGGTGGATGCGACGGAACGGACCAAGCGTAGCAAGCACTACTTGGCGTGGACTATTTTCGGTTTGTCCATGACACTATTATTCTTTCATACGTTGCGGGGTTAAAGTAGAAATAGTTTCTAGACAAAACGTTTTGAAAATGCGAGCATTAGTTGTAGTAGGGACAAAAACTCTCGACCTAGCAGCGAGCCAGCTTTCACACATCGCCTATAATAACTTTCCCGGAGCGATCATCGAAACTCTAGGCTATTAGATCCAAGTTGCCCTCCGACTTTTCGCTCCCTCCATCCCCATATTTTAGTTTCAACAGAACTTGTGCCAAGCCAAAGCCCAAACCCAACAAATTCGGAACATAAATGTTTCCATCTTTCATTCCAAATAACCCAAAGACGGACCATAATACACAATTCAATACCGTTGCCAGCGTAAAGGGCAAGGGAATACTCTTTGCGGATTTTGTCTGCAGTACCGTCTGTAGCGCCGCCAGGGGCGATCCAAACATGGCGACACAAAACAGCACCGCAATATTTCCAATCGCTGCCGCAGGATCGGACAGTGGCGACATGTACACCAAACCAAAAGTGCCCGCTACTACGGCCACAACGGCTCGGACGTGCTGTCGTAACGAGCCAGGAAGGGTGGGCGATTTGGCGGGTGCATAACGGGTAAACTTGAGAAAGTAATAGACCGCCAGCACCAATCCTACTCCATTAGTGCCCCAGACACGAATTTCTCCTTTCAGTAATCCGTAGGCCATCCAAAGAAAGCAGTTGGCAATCATGGACGAATAAGGCAGCAACGGCAGACTGCCCACGGATCGATCTTTAGTAATTTGTTGAATGGTAGGAAATGGCTGAGTAGTCGAAAGAAGAACGAAAGAGAAAATGAGAAATAGCGGCACAAGAAAGCAAGAACGCAAGAGATACCTACGGCTAAAAAGACCACAATGGCGGCCATGGGCGCCGTATTTCCACAGAATTGCACCCACGAGGGCATGGATTCGTTGCCAGCTCCTGTCATGATCTCGTTGACAATCGTCTGATTTTCCTGTAAAAATCCAATAATAACGGTGGTGTTATCCAACATTTATGTCTTGGCAAAGCAACGTTTTTCGTTTCGAAAGGATGCAACGCCGTGATGATGATGTGGAAGGTGACAATGACACAAGAGTGCCATGGTCGAGCGTGCGCGGTATTTTGGATGGCGAATTTGGATTTCTTTTTCGACCAAGACGAATGAATCGAATAAAGAAATCCATCCAGACCCAAACTGTCTGTCTTCGGGGGCGATCATGAAACCCAGAGACCCCGTTTTTCGACCACCTCCACACAAGTGTAACATCGCAAAAAGAGGGGAGCGAAGGGTGCCGAACCTTGGTCACAACGGCCCGTTGACAACTCGATAGCCCGTGGACGCCACAAAAACGACAGCTTTTCATTCCGATTACCCGGTACGAATTAATTTGGTGTGGCACTGTTTGTCGAAGCAAACTGTGCATTGCCATATCTCTGCCATCAGAAATCTTTTCGTCTAGAGACGGGGAATAACTACCTGCAAGTCTACAGGCCTACGATAAGTTACCATGGGTGTCCCCAAGGTACGTCAGCATCATCCTGGTGAATGCCAATGGTTATGTGTCGTGGCTTGCATTTCCGCCAGATTATCCACGCAATGTTATTAACCGTCGCTGTTTGCGTTTCTAGTTTTACCGATGGCTCAGTGAACGATACACCAAGATCAATGAGATCGTGTCGGACTCGGCTCTCCTGCCAGAGTTTGATCATTTGTACTTGGATATGAACGGTATTATCCACGGGTGCACGCACCCCAGTCATTTGGATGTCTCGGATGTGTTGAGTGAACGTGACATGATGCTGGGAATCATGCATTGTAAGTTTCACGCCAGTCATTCGAGTATTTCACCCCAGCCCGAGTCTCACTTTTAATATACACTTCCTGTCTTGTCCCCACCCACTAGATTTGGATCGTATCATTACCCAGATTGTCAAACCCAAGGTTTCCGTGTACATGGCCATTGATGGAGTCGCGCCCCGGGCCAAACTGAATCAGCAGCGTTCCCGACGTTTTCGTTCAGCCAAGGATATGGCCGAAGCGACCAAAGACTTGCCACGCGAAATGGACGAAGCAGGCAACTCCAAGAAACCAGACGTGTTTGATTCCAACTGTATCACTCCTGGAACCGAATTTTTGGCCAAGGTGTCTGAAACGATCAAGTACTTTATTCGCAAAAAACTCAAGGAAGATCCCAGCTGGAGGAATCTTAAAATTATCTTTAGTGGACACGAAATTCCAGGGGAAGGAGAACACAAGATTATGGAACATATTCGCATGATGAAGCATCAGCCGGGGTACCTGCCCAATACTCGTCACTGCATCTATGGACAAGATGCCGATCTAATCATGCTTGGACTTGTAACGCACGAACCTCATTTCACTATCCTGAGAGAAGTTATTGATTTTGGAGGTGGATTTGAGAATCGCAATGCTCTCAAGCAAGTCAAAAAGTTTACCAAGGAATCCGATTTTCAACTCTTGCATCTTTCCGTCTTGCGCGAGTATCTGCAAATTGAATTCTGTCAAACTGAAAAATTTGATTTGGAACGAACCATTGATGACTTTGTATTCATGACCTTTTTGGTAGGAAATGATTTCTTGCCGCACTTGAATACGCTCGATATCAGCGAAGGTGCCTTTGATTTTTTGTTTTCCGTTTACAAGGAACAACGTCAGGGATGGGGAGAAGGGAATTATCTCACAAAAAGCGGTGATATCAGTGATCCTTCACGTTTGGAAACCTTTTTGGTGGCCATTGGGTCGGTGGAACAGGAAACTTTGCAACAACGTGAGGTCAATGATGCTGAATTCCTCAAGAAAAAGCGCAAGTGGAACAAGCGGGATGGTCTGCCGGAGTTGCCGTCGGAAGAAGAATTAAAGGCGAAGGAAGATGCCAAACATAGTGATTACACGTCCATGATCGAACGAATGATGGCGGAAAACCCCAACGCCGAATTTGTAGACGGGTGGGACCGAAAGGATGGCGAAAAAGATTTCAAGGGCCGTTACTACTACGAAAAGCTCAAGTTGACCCCGTTGGATATTGAGGCACATCATGCACTCCGCCAGGCGTATATCGAAGGTCTCATGTGGTGTTTGGCGTACTACTATCGTGGGTGCATTTCATGGGGATGGTTCTACCCGTATCATTATGGTAAGCTGGCTCCCCGTGTTTTAATTACGCCTTGGTTCGCCCTAGTCGCTCACGTTTGCTGCTTCTAGGTCCCATGCTTAGTGATTTGCGACATTTGCCAGACATGTTTGAGAGAATCAAATTCGAAGTAGGAAAACCAATTCTACCTTTTCAGCAGTTGATGTCGTGTTTGCCACCCGCTTCTGCCACGTTGGTCCCTAAACCCTACCAATTTCTCATGACCTCCCCGGAATCCCCTATTTTGGAGTTTTATCCGGTCAACTTTGAGGTAGACATGAATGGAAAGAAGAATCCGTGGGAAGGAGTAAATCTCTTGCCCTTTATTGAAATCAATAAACTGCTGAATGCTATCAAAGAATTCTGCCCAGATGAAAAGTTGACGGCCCAGGAGCGTGCTCGAAATACCAGGGGGAAGATTTATTGTTACACGTACGACTTGACATGCAACGATACAGTGCCTGGTGCCAACAAAAAGATCGGACTGATTGATATCACGAATTGCAATTCGCGTGAGACGGTAGTGCCGGAATATGACTCGGAAGGGGTCTCTTTCAAGCCGGAGTTATTGCCCGGAACCCAAATTCCATACCCTGGATTCCCGTCCTTGAATGTCTTGCCGATTGCCTCAACGGAGCTGGTACCGATTGGTGTTAATGTCTTTGGAATGCCGTCCAAGTACCCTACGATGGTCTTGAAGCTGCACGAAATGCCGCAGATTCCTCCCGTCGAGACGCTGGCAGATAACATCTTGGACAGATCGCTTTTCATCAACTGGCCCATGATGCACGAAGCTAAAGTCGTTGCCATCAGCGACGATAGTACGGAAGTTCGCCTGTTCAAGGGCAAGAAGAAGGTTAAGAAGTTTAACAAGGTGGAATCGGAGCGTTGGTCGACCGATTCCGAGTCAATGATGCAAGGGTATTTTGCTGGCAGATCCATTCCAGGTTCGGGTGGAGTTCAAATTGGGGAAATTAAGGTTCGATTGAAACTTCTACCTCTTCAAGGCATGAAGACGAATCGAACTAATGGATCGACAAAGAAACTATTTGGCAACGAAGAAGCCGACGTCCCCTTGCAGCTTTCACTCTGGCAGGCCCCAGCACCTGACCCTCGTTTCGTTGAGAAAGGTCCTATGAAGCTGGAAGATCGCTTTCCTGTCAGCTCAAATGTGATTCTCACCAAGGGAAAATACCGCGGCTGTGTCGGAAGCGTAGTGGGGATTTCTGATGACAAGAAAGTCGGGGTCAAAGTGTTGACTATGCCGCCAGAAATCCCGTTTGGTTTGGCGCTGGCAAGATCCGTTTATGAGTCCTATATTTCTTCGTCAGATGCCGCCCGCATACTGAAGCTTCACCCGAGTTTGTTTGGGAAGATCACCGGGATTATGATGTTTGAGCCTGGAAAGTACGACCTTGGATTGAACCTCAAGTCCAGCGAGGGACTTTGCGTGGCTGGATTCACAAGGCAGAAAAAAGAGATCGAACCGGTGAATAACAACAATAAGAAAGCTTGGGAAACGGGTGACTCGGTTCTTGTCATTGGGAGCGAACGAACGTCGGCCAACGATGGAAAGCCGGAAGAAAGGATCATCTGGGAATACACGCCGAAAGCGATTCGACTTGTTAACGAATACCGCCAGAAGTTCCCGCAGCTTTTTACGGCACTCATTCGCATGCCGAATGAGAAGAAATATGATGCTAATAAGGTATTCGGCCCTAACGGCGCGGACTGGCTCCCCGTTATTCGGGAATGGCTCAATAACGTTGAAAGTGCCAAACTTCCAAGGACCCCCATCTCTACAGATACCATGTCAAAGGAAGCTGTCATGGCAGTCGAGAAAGCTGCTGATGTGCGCAATCTCGCAATTAAAAAGAAAGGCTTCCCCAAGGAAACCCTTGTAAAGATTCCTGGCAGCGCCCTCTACCGGGAGAACTCTACCAGCGCAACCGATGTCATGCTTGCAAGCGATCATAACGACGACGAAGCTCCAGAACTCGGCGACCGCATTGTGAACCTTTGCGCGAGTGGGATCCCATTTGGGGCGCGAGGGACAGTCGTTGGTATTCACCAGGCAACAACGGGATGCGTCGAAGTCGTCATGGACGAAGAGTTCGTTGGAGGAACTAATTTGCAGGGTCTTTGCTCCAATTTCAGAGGCAAGCTTTGTGTTTGGGCCCATCTCATGAGAATAACAGTGGACAACAGTAACAGCGTTGTTGACAAGATGATCCCGAATGGTAGTGGCAAGGCAGCAGTTGATAAGATCCTTTCTGACATTGAAAAGCAAGTCAAAAGCCAGTCCACCACGTCGACTGAGCAGCCGCCCCCAAATGCTTGGGGTCAACCCCTTCCACCGCCCCCACCTGCCCCCGTTGTGCCACCTGCCGCGGGGACAAGGACTGGATCTGCGCCTCGCAGTGGCAGCGCAGCTCGTGCTTTATCGTCTGGAAAGCAGCGATCTGGATCTGCAGGCAGGGATAAACAAGCAGGATGGCAACAGGCGAAAGGCCCCCCGGAAAAGGGAATCGGATTCAAGAACGGGAAGAAAGTGAAGAAGAACGGGCTGACTCGATGGAAGAATTTCGTGACCGGGAAGGTTCAGCCAACGGCCCAAGCTACAGCAAGCGGACAAAGTGCCGCTGATCTCAAGAAAATGCTTGGAGTCGGAGCGCCCACTCAGGCGCCGCAAGATGCCCAGTTAAAAGCAATGCTTGGTGTTGGTAAAACCAGTGCGCCTCCCAGCGCGGCCCCTGCTGGTAAAGCCGCTGAACTGAAGGCCATGCTTGGTGTTGGCTCGAGTAACCCTCCCTCGCAGACTCCGGCGCAAGGCGCTTCGGCTGGACTCAAGGCCATGCTGGGCGTTGGCTCCAACCAGAACTCTGTGCCTCCTCCTCCGCAACCACAGCTGAACGACGGCTTCCCGCCTCCACCTCCACCACCCCCAGTTCCGACAACGGCCGCAGATAAGCTTCTTCAGTTAATGGCGAAGCAACAAGCACCACAGGTCATGCCTCCGGCCCCGATGATGCAACCATCGTTCAATTTCACATACGTCGAGGAAGGGAAGGAGGCCCCGGCTCCGCCACCACCACCGATGCAACCAATGGGATTTCCTCCACCACCACCCATTCCCATGATGATGATGCCTGGCTACGGCAATCCGATGATGATGCCCGGCTACGGCAATCCCATGCAGATGCCTTATCCAGGCCCACACATGGGTCATGCGCCTATGCGAAACATGCCACCTCCACGAGCAGCAACTGGTCCTGCTGTAGTCTCCGATGACGAGTTCCCTCCGCTTGGAGCTGCTGCCCCGAAAGTGCAGGTAGCTCAGCCCCCAGCAGCTAGCTCGGCAGTCCCCTCGACAAAGCCAAAGATGATGGTGCCATCCAACGTGAAAGCAAAGTAGCGAATGTGCTTGAAGACGTTGCTTCCTGGTCCTTAATTTACGAGTAGCTGCTCTCTTCTAAATCTACCTGGCCAAAAAACCTCCGCGTTGAGAAACGCAAACTCGTATACTTCAAATAGTCGTAATAGTCTGCGGTCCTGGCGAGACCCGTCCAGTCGTCATTAGTCATAGAGCACAAAGGTCGATCGCACTCTTACCTACACTGTGTCTGGAAAGTTTCGCAACGTTCAAACCAAGTCGACCTAAAAAGTAGCCATCGGCACCCATCTCGGCTGTACGTCGCTTGCGCAGACTGATGCAGCCAAACTTCAAACATCACCAGGTTTACGCTTCATCTATCGTAGGTTCCTTTCGTGGAGCCCCTTCGGCATGAATTCCTTGCAATTGAACATCCAACAACTCGACCAGTTTCAACAAGGGCGGATTCCCCCCGAGTCGTTCAATCTCCTCCACCAGCTCCCGCTTGAGTTCATGACACTTGGCAATAGTATACTTGAGACTCCCCTTCTCCAACAATAACCGTTGTGCATATCGCTTGACATCGATATCTTCCGTCTTCTTTTTCAAAATGGACAATATACGAGTATCGCCCAAGTCGGATCGAATACAATGAATAATGGGGAAACTGAACTTTCCTTCCGTCAAATCTTCACAAAAACTTTTGGATTTCATGTATTCCTCGTCTGCCAAATTAATGTAATCGTCTCGAATCTGAAAATACAACGCCAGATTGTCTACCAAAAGAGTGTAATTGGTGTCTTGGTGGGTCGTTGCAAAGGCCTGTAATAATCCCACTGCCAATCGGAACAAACCACCCGTCTTGTCCTTGACCATTTCTAGATACTGTTCTTCTGTCGGACAGTGAACATCGTCTCTCCACTATAGGAGTAGAAAAAAAGATGATACAAACACAGAATCAGCATCACACATTCATCCAAGAAAGAAATCCACGTTTCTTGTTACTGTCGACCCACCATAATGTCATGTCCTTGACCTCGATGCAAATTTTCAGGAGCTCGCCTACAAATACATTCATGGCTTGTGAATTTTTCAAGGCATGACACTTTTCCAGTGCCAAAAAATACGCATAGTTGGCTCCATTGATTACCGTCGGGATGCCGAAAATCGAGTGCGCGACAGGAATGCCACGTCTCAATTTCGAATTGTCTTCAATATCGTCAATCATGAGAGAAGCATTGTGAAGATCACCAACAATATCCTGTGAAATGAAAATAGAGTAATGAGAGAAAGACCAGAATCATGTACAAGGAGTTTCTTGTATGTAAATGTACCTTGATGGCGTTCAACACGTCCGTCGACTCGACGTTCATCCAAAGCTGAAAGCAATCAATCAGTTTGCTTCTCACATTCTTGCCAGGCATGGAATTAATGTATCGAAAGGACTCCAGCAGCGCTGGGTCTGGTCGATGCGGCAGTAGCGGTTCATTGTTAGTATCCTTAACCATGAGGGAAAATGTAGTAGATGAAACAGGCTCTTAGTGGCTCTACTAGTACAACAAAGGAAGTCGTCAAATGGCAACTCTCGGCATGAATGAAAAAAGTGATGATGGCAAAAAGGAATGAATCCAAAGTCGGTTTTGCGCGTGGGCAAAGCTCTCCACGTGGAGACGGAATGCATCTGCCAACCTATCGTAAACACGTATGTATGAGCCATACGTATGAAGTAGCGACGGTGACTACCGGACCCATTACAGAGTACGATACAATAGTTCAGTGCACTCTCTCTACCCATTTGGACAACTAATCTTTTACTTTAAAGTATATTGTACCGCAACTAATCTAGTTCGTAGTGCTGGAATCCTCTCTTCTTCGAGCACGAGTTGCCTTGCTCACTTGAGCCAAGCGTTTCTTACTTTCAATCTCCTCATTGTGCTTTTTGATCTTGGCGGCTTCCGTCGTGGGCTCTCCTTGGACTTGCTTGACCAACTTTTTCATGGTTTCTTGGAATCCCACATCTTGGTGCAGTCCCGGTATAGGCTTGGGACGATCCCAAATTCCAAACTGTTTCTTGACCCAAGGTTGGCGGAGCGTCACGGATTGCACCAACGTAATAAAATTGTTTGGAACCCAGTAGCAAAGCATGGCGGCAGGAAAGGTAGTCATGACTGGAATGGCGACAAAGGCCATGGCTCGAAAGGCATTCACCATCATGGGGCCACTTGTCGGGCTAGAATCAATCATTTGTTCCTTGCCGGCTTCAATCGTTGCCAAAAAGCTCAAACCACAAGTCAGGGGCAAAATATAAGTAGGGTCCGGTATGGTAAGATCAGTGAACCACAATAATCCGCCTGTAGCAAACTCATTGGGGAATAGTTCTGGCATCTTTTTCATTCCAAAGAACATACCAATAAAGATTGGCGCTTGGACCAAAGGTGCCGCGAGTGACTGAAAGGGTTTGACTTCGTATCTGGCAAACAGAGCCTTCATTTGATCAGCAAAGGCTTTTTGTTCAGCTTGTGTCGGAGTTCCCAAGGCTTCGTAGCGCTGTTTGATCACTTGAAGTTCGGGCTGGATGTGAGCCATGCGTGAGGCGGCACGTTGACCTCGAATGGCCAAGGGAAGAATCACCAGCCGAATCAAACAGGTAGTCGCAAAGATGGAGCCAGCATAGTGTAACCCGGTCATATCATGTATAAAATGAACTCCATTCACGGCTTGATCGGCAAAATTCCACCACTTTGGCTCCCAAGCGGCTTGGGCGGCTTCCTCGAGAAACCACGCGTCGCCTTCTCCACTGGCTTGGCGTTGAGCCTCGTGAAAGAGTTTGTCCATGGTCTCATCAAACGAGCCTTGCTTGGGTACTATTTCCGATGAGTTTGGGGAAGACGAAGACGACGACATGCATCGTCTCTGATAGAGACTGCTGCTGGCTTGCTCGTGTTGTTGCTGTTGTGTGCCATTGGCAGCAATGTCGGCGGGAAACGCCACCTGGCTGGTCGTCAGGGCGTTCCTAGCGAATAACCGCCCATGATACCCCGATCGGAGGTTCGATGACGCGACACGAAGCATTACAGAGGTAAAGAATGAAAGGATTACTTGTGTGCAATTGTAGAGATGATAATCTGCCCCACCATTGACATGAATGAGTGGGACGGCGGCAATTTTCTTTCCTTTTCCTTTTTGCCGCCGTGTTTTTCGCGGGCGACAATGCGGGCACTCGACAGCCGCACATGATGACAGACGGGTGGACAGACAGACCAAAACTATGGTGGCCGGATCGGATTGATCGTACATGAATTGCTGAATATATATCACCCAGGGGGGCAAAAGTAGGATCTACTCAGTTTACATGGTTGCTGTACGCTATCCTAAAGATCTGTATCTATACCAATGACCAATACACATCGGTTCGAGACTGAGCTTGATGAGCAACGTAAGTTGTCGTCTTATGGCATTGCCGGTTCGGCACTAAACTTGTGAGTTCCGTCGTAGTGGAGCTTGGACAAGTGGGGAAAGCAGTTCTGGCATAGATCATAATCGAAACATGCAATGCACTTTTTAATCGTTCCTCGAATGCGTTTGGAACAGCCATCACAATGGGCAATCTCTCGATAGGTGAGCTCCTCTGTGCTATCACTGTGGGAGGCTTGTGCTCCTGGAAATAACAGCACCCGTTCGGGGGGAACGGTCAACGACTCCCAATCTTCTGCGTCATACTCCGAGTCTTCTCCCTTGAGCACCTTGGTCAAGAGCCGTCCCAGTGGCTTGCCACCGCCGTTTCGTCGTTTCTTGTCCGCTGGTGTTGGAGGTGCATCGTCCTGGAACAACTTTTTGGCCAAACAGCGCGTCACGTCATCACAAAAGCCCAACAGATAAGCATCAAAGACGTAATTGTCACGAGGATCCGTTTCTCCTTCTGTACTATCTACCGATCGTGTAGATGGATGCACCACCGTCCGATTGATGAGTATCCGCGGGATTCCGGGAGGAAGAAATTCAATCACCTTGGAAATAGGTGCACTGTTGAAGGCGATCGATGAACAGAGTGAGGTCTCGACATTGTCAACCTGCGATTCCATCGAATTCGATTCGTTCAACTTACACAGAAAGAGAGGTTCCAATGACAATCAAAGCGTCGACTTTGTCGCGATCCGCTTCCAAGGAACGTCGCACATTGTCATTGAGCGTTTCTCCAAAGAAAGTCACTCCTGGTTTGAATACTCCGCCACAAACTTCATCCGAGGTTGTCCTCGGTCGTTTGGATAATCGCTGCAGCGGCTCTCGTGGAGATGCTGCAGTCGACGACGTGCTGCTACTTGTGTTGCTGTTTCGTCGATTTTTGCGCTCGGCCTGGCACCGTGCGACAGACCCTTGTCGAATGGCAGGCATGATTTCTTCCGACGATACCTTTCGCTGGCATCGCGTGCAGCTCGCCCAGCGAAGGGAACCATGAGCGTAGACTATCTTTTTATTGGAGACTCCGGCCTCGTTCTCCAACCCATCAATATTCTGACTATAGATTCGAAGCAACATTTTTCTTTGCTCCAGCAGAGCCAGCAGCTTGTGCGAATCGCTTGGCTCCACTTTGACATCTACTCCTTTTGGATAATACAAATTCTTGGCAAATGCATAAAATGGTCCTGGCTCGTCTTGGAAGAATGAGAGATCAAAGAGATCTTCTGGGCAACTCAAGCCAAGTTCGTCCGTGTCCAATGTTGAATATAGGCCCGAATCTTTGGAGCGAAAGTCTGGAATTCCACATGATACGCTGATACCAGCTCCCACTAATACAACAATGTTCTTTCGCCCATGCAGCAAGCGAGCGACGCCTTCAAACGTCTTGTCAAACGAAGAAGGGCCTCTGCCATCACAGAGAGGAAACGGCATCTCTGCCCGTTTTGGGGCACTCCCTTGCTTCGGCATTCTACCGGAAACCTTCGAAATTTGATGACTTGTCCAAAATCGATCTCAAGAGCAAAAACTTTACTGGCTGATAATCGTAGCAAGGAAGGCGTGATACAAAAGAGGTCAATTTATGAGCAGCGCTGGGCGTGGGAGAGAGGGAGCTGTCAAAGAAGTAATACAACAGCAGGAGCGAGAGCATCTCACCAAATAGAAGTGATGCAAAAGAACGACAAGCGTGTGTTTTCGCGATGACGCCGATGAAAAAAGCCGGTCGAGTGTTTTTTTAACGAGGACTTCTTCAATCACGTTGACTCCATGTAGTCAATGAGTGGGCTTGCTAAAATTGTTATACGCTTGAAAAAGCTTGGCTCGAGCCGAGTTGCGATTTCTTCGAATGAATCGCGCGAGTCGAGTCCTAGGCCGCGCCCGCACTTACCTGGTACGTAAATTTCTTCTTCAACCGAATGTATCATAATCGTTGCTGCGTGGTTTCCCCGATCTACTAGTGTTCGTTGCTAGCTCATAGAAAGCCCCAGTTCGATTTGCTTAGGACGGAGGAATACAGCAGGATAGTAGTAGCCGTGGTGGCTGCCGTGCTGCCTTCAACATCCCCCGAAGAGGTTAAAGCCTACTAGTAGTACAAGCCCGTCAAGTAACAAGTAATTCTAGTCGATAGAAATAGAGCTCCCAGATAGATAGTAACGATCCTCTCTTTTCTAGCTTTTCCATGAGCGTTTGCTATCCGTAGAGACAGAATCGAATCTACCGTGACCGGGGGGGGTCCAGACATCATCACAGTGTCACCAGAAGTGGAACAGGCGAGCTTCGAAGAGTTTTGTGATCCCGAGCGAGAGCAAAGTCATCCACGTCACAATTGATAAATATGCCCTCATCCCGGATTTTTTGGCGGGCCATCCCACGATACACAACGGAGGGAGGAAGGCGGAGATCCAAATTTTGCGAGACAGCGTGGTTTGGAGCGAGTCAGTTCCGTGAAAAGCAGAGTTAAGCGAAGTCTCACAACCCGGCGTCGAGACAGACACTCCATCCATTTTCTTTCGAAAGCAGCAACCACAGACCATCCAAATAAAAAACACTCATCATGGATGTCGGCGTGACTGGATTCCTTACTGACGAAATGCAGCTGGGCTTTGCCTTGGAGGCCTTTGGGCTGGCGCACCAGATGGGCGTCGGATGGACGACGATGACCTTGTTGGTATTGCGAGCAGCAGGTATTTCGTCAATTAGCGACCTTGCGACAGGATGCAAGGATAGGACGGTCAATTTGGATTTGGAGCTGTTTGGCTGCCCTCCTGAAAGCCAGCTGTCAGCGGCCACGATTAATAAGCTCAACGCGTTTCTTCCTGGTCCGGTGGGAGCTCGTTGCTTTCGCTTGGCACAGCATATTGCTCGTCAAGTCGACAAGGGCAAAGTTTCGACAGAATATGTGCACCGAAATGAAAATGGTAAAAAAGGTGAAGAAGAATGGACCCTGAAATATGGGGACCAGTGGGTAGTCAATGTAGACTGTGCTGGCTTTGTGAGAAATGCGCTCAAGCACGTCACAAAGAACCCTTTTGTGATGGTAAGTCCTTTTGCGAAACTTGTAAGTACTAATGTTCTTCGGAATAAACAACCAACGAACCATCCTTTTGACACTTTCCCCCAGGCTCTCAGTGACCGAGACTTCATGAGAGCCAAGGATTTTTATGATTTCTTTTCCACCATTCCCTTTACTGTCATGGACCCAAGTCCGATCCCCGAAAAGAGTCGACTCATGAAATGGCGTGTAGTTCCTGATCTTCGCTACGTCATCCCGGGAGATATCATTGTCTACCGGCCCCGCGGAAGTGCAGCTGGCGGGGCCGCGTTTACCACGAATGATCGTAAGGATATCAATCAGTGCCTAAAGGCCGTTAAAGCGGCTCAGATTTGGCATGAAATTCGTGCGACTGGAGCGCTCGTCACCACAAATTGTGCCGTTGATCCTCGGGTTAAGCCTTGGGTAAAGGCTGTGAAGGCAAAGCTAGCTAAGATTGGTATCTGTTCGATACGCGAGTTGTACGAGAATATTGGCGCTGTCAACTCGTCTTTGAAGGAAAAGGGCTTCAGTACTCTTAGGAAGGAAACTGTTAATTTGATCCGAGAGTGTTGCAAGACCACCGCAAGCAACACGGGTCACATTGTCTTTGCCGCCGGTCCGGCTCAATACGTTGGCGAGGGTGAATATCGCGTCCGCGTCGTGCACTCGACAAAATATGGAAAGAAGGATAAGGACGGCAACGTCACTACTGGTGTCCAAGAATACTTCCGCCGTTTCCTAAGGGTAGAAGAACCCGACGGAACGGTCTACTGGACCCGTGGTGCGAAAGTTGCCGTCGTTGAAAAGCCTCCCCGTCCCGATGAAACGGATGATGAAGACGAAAACCCTAATGATGATATGGAGGAAGATCGCCGCACCGAAGACGAGGAAGAAGAGTCTCCAGAACAAGGCACAAATCCTAACTCGGGTGATGACAGCCCGGAGGTGCCCGTTGTCGCGCAAAATGATGAGCTTGCTGGTCAGGGACATATCGAAGTCATTGCTGCCCGAATGTGTTTCTAACCAGGAGTCGTTTGAAGAGTCATAAGTTCCTTTCGTTTCGGATTGTGAACGCGTTTTCTTCGATTTCAATTTGGTGGTGTTTTTAATTGATGGTCCTATTTCGACTGGAGATGCCGCTGCTAGCGTTGATCGACGGCACAGACTTGCATGAACAACGTGCAAAATGAAGTTGGCCTACACGCCACGCCAATATACACAGCACCCACAGTACAAACTGGGCTCCCATGGGCTAGATGGGGCAGTGTGGCCTCCTTTGATATATGAAGACTTTTATCGATCGGCCCTTGGTTTTGGTGGCGACGATTGTGGGCCTCCTTGGAGGCAACCTCGCGACGCCATGTTCCCGTCCCAGCTACTTTTCGGCGGAGACCCCCTCGAAGAAATGACGGGGCTACCAGCATAGTAGTAACTAAAAACGGCTTAAAAAGTGATTACGCTATGCTCGTATCTCTCAATTACTCTACTAGTAGCGTGTTGCTCCCTTTGACTAGTAGCGCAGTAGTACCTAGCGCGACGGAGTCGGAACACATGCCAAATGGCGGCGCCGTTGTCCTAGAACTACTAATGCGCTACGAAAGTAGCTACCATTGCCTTTAGACCAACTGCCAAGTACTTCAAATCCTGTTGTGACAATACTACTCGAGCTAGAGTAAATTATCCCAGTTACTGTGTCACTGTAGACTTCGTTAGCTCCTTGATCATAATAATAGGGCGCGCATCGAATGGCGGCTTGATTCGGACGAGCCCGGTATTGAGTGGCTCAAGTCCTCGACTTCGCCATAATATGAGATGACACGCATGATCGTGGTGAACAGCTTGTTTTCGCATGTTTTGGCGACTGTTCGGCGCTCTGTCGTCGACGGAGGGCAAGCGAGTTATTTAGAGAAGACCTGAGTTGAGCGATCGAGAGGTCTCATCATCCAGCGCCTCTGGTCACCAAAACTACATCCATTTTTTTCGATAACAGCAACAACAGACCAAACACATAAAAGACACTCATCATGGACGTTGGTGTGACTGGATTCCTCACCGACGAAATGCAGCTAGGCTTTGCCTTGGAGGCCTTTGGACTGGCGCACCAGATGGGGGTTGGATGGACAACGATGACCATGTTGGTATTGAGAGCAGCAGGCATTTCGTCAATTAGCGACCTCGCGACGGGATGTAAGGATAGGACGGTCAATTTGGATTTGGAGCTGTTTGGCTGCCCTCCTGAAAGCCGACTGTCAGCGGCCACGATTAATAAACTCAACGCGTTCCTTCCTGGGCCGATGGGGGCTCGTTGTTTTCGCCTGGCACAGCACATTGCTCGCCAAGTCGATAAGGGTAATGTCACGACGGAATATGTACACCGAATGGAAAATGGTAAAAAAGGTGAAGAAGAATGGACCCTGAAATATGGGGACCAGTGGGTAGTCAATGTAGACTGTGCTGGCTTTGTGCGAAATGCGCTCAAGCATGTCACAAAGAACCCTTTTGTGATGGTAAGTCCTGTTGCGAAGCTTGTAAGTACTAATGTTCTTTGAAACGAAAAACGAACCAACCTTTTTGACACTTTCCCCCAGGCTCTCAGTGACCGAGACTTCATGAGAGCCAAGGATTTTTATGATTTCTTTTCCACCATTCCCTTTACTGTCATGGACCCAAGTCCGATCCCCGAAAGGAGCCGACTCATGAAGTGGCGTGTAGTTCCTGATCTTCGATATGTCATCCCGGGAGATATTATTGTCTACCGGCCCCGCGGAAGTGCAGCTGGTGGGGCCGCATTTACCACGAATGATCGTAAGGATATCAATCAGTGCCTTAAGGCCGTTAAAGCGGCTCAGATCTGGCAGGAGATTCGTGCGACCGGAGCGCTAGTCACCATGAATTGCGCCGTTGATCCCCAGGTTAAACCTTGGGTAAAGGCTGTGAAGACGAAGCTTGCAAAGATTGGCATTTGCTCGATACGCGATTTGTACCATAACCTTCGAACTCTCAATGCGTCATTAAAGGAGCAGGGTTTCACTACCCTAAGGAAGGGAACAATAGACATGATCCGTGAGTGCTGCGAGACCACCGCGAGCAACACTGGTCACATTGTCTTTGCCGCCGGTCCGGCCCAGTATGTAGGCGAGGACCAATATCGTGTTCGTGTTGTCCACTCGACAAAATATGGAAAGAAAGATAAGGACGGTAACGTCACCACTGGCGTCCAGGAATACTTTCGTCGTTTCACGAGGGTGGAAGAAGCCGATGGGACGGTCTACTGGACCCGTGAAATGAGGATTGAAATCAATAAGCTTGTTGAAAAGCCTTCTCATCACGATGAGACGGATGATGAAGACGAAAACCCCAATGATGATATGGAGGAAGATCGCCGCACTGAAGACGAGGAGGAAGATACGTCAGATCACGGCACGAATCCTAACTCGGGTGATGACATCCCCGAGGTGGCAGTTGTGGAGCAAAATGACGAGCTTGCTGGTCAGGGACATGTTGAAGTTATTGCTGCCCGGATGTGTTTCTAATCAGGAGTCGTTGGAAGAGTGATGCCTTCTCTCGCTTCGAAATGGGAACGACGTGTTCTTCGATGGCGAATTGGTTTTTCTTCAACGAGAAAGCCTCAGTGCTTCATTGCTCGGTTGATGATCCCGCATAAGTTCATGAACAAATTCCGAAATGAAAATTGCATACACGTAATGCTCATGTGTACATTCAAAGCGCCAACGGCCTTTCCGTGGGCTAAAATTGGCGATATATGATTCATACTTAAAAAGTAATAGAATTCTCAACCTAATTTTTGATGGGCCGTCATTATTTGTTCGCATGGAATGTCAACACAGGCGCAGATCAGAAGTAGTATGTGACTATGCAACTTCGTCATTCGCAGAATCGACCTCCATTACCGCAAAAAAGTTCGCGCCCAAACAGCCACGGGTGTCTCTGACTCTTCTATTCTTCCATCAACGTGGCAATGTCATCCTCAACGCTTTGCGGCGTCGTGGTAGAGACGACACCATTCTTGGAGACCAGGAACTTGCCTTTAAAGTTCCAAGTTGGATCGGGGGCCCCAGTTTCTTGCTTGAAGAATTTCCAGACTTCGGGCGCATCTTGTCCCTTAATATTTCCCAACTTCATTAAAATCCCAGGGAAATTTTTGGACTTTGCAAACGCCGCAACCTCCGCGTCCGTCTTGTATTCCTGCGCCCCAAATTCTTGAGAAGGGAAGCCCAAAATAACAAGATTGCTACCCCACCGTTGACCGAGTTTCTCAAACTGAGCATACTCGCGGCGGGTTGCCCCTCACATGGATGCCACGTTGGTAGCATAAACGACTTTTCCTCGGAACTCTTCCATAGGCTGGACCGAGCCATCTCCCTTGACTGCCGAAATACCGTAGAAAGAAGACATGACAGATGCGGAAGTTGCTAGAGCTGCCTTTTGACAAACACCACCCATGCGAGTTGAAATAGACGAGCAAAGCGTACCAAACATCCTTTGATGCAAAAGTATGTGTGGAGAGTGGGAATTGAACGATCCTCCTTGGCTTGCAGCCACTTTCTGCGTTGGCATGAGATCATCCATCCAGATATGTGTTCTTTGAAGTCGCCGTCGAAAGCGGTCGCACAACGTACCGGTACCTCCTACATGACGTCACTTTTTGCTTTGGCGAGATACGACGCGTCCCCGCCCCATCTTTTCTGCATCCAGCGGTTTCGGTGCATGAGGGTTTATTGTCACTGTCATACACTGGTTGACTCTGCAATTGCGATAGTACTAAGTAGCCCCTGGTCATCAATCAATAACCATACAAGTGCCGTTGCTCTTGAAGTCATCTCTCGTGGCGTCCAGCGAAGGAAACTGCGTCCGAGTTCGTCGCGCTTTGATCGCTGGAAATTGGCTGTTTCATCGTCGGTCGGAAGAATGAGTTTGGCAACATCATCATTATTGCAGACAGCAAAAATTGCAGTATCTTGCAGTCGACGATCCTTTTTCCGAGAAGCTTCCCCGTTTCTTCCACTTCGGCTGCCCGGGGGAGCCCGGACTTCTCTGCTACTGACTGGTGGGAATAAGCGTTGCATGGTATCGCTACGGCGCAAGCGAAAAAAGTACGAAAAGTATGACAGCCCACAAATGGGCAATCAGCTGCTGCCAGCTGCCAGAGGCTTGGAAGATCCATTTCAGTATTCTGGCGACTCGCTAGAAGAGTATACGGAAAAGGCCACTCTCAGCCCGTGGACCCCGGTACCCGAGTCGGTCGCACGAAAAATATTTGATCGAGCCGATCCGACCCCAGAAGATATTCACGTAGAGCTCGGATCCGGGGATGGGCGGGTAAACTTTTTTGCCATGGAGGCGGGTGTCAAGCGGTCCATTGGAATCGACGTCGATGAGGGTATTGTGAAAGTGGCGAATGATCGTCTGAATAGGATTCATCCCAAGCCACAAATTGAGTTTATTGTTGCCGATTTAATGGACCCCAACCATCCGGCGTGGGACCATGTCAGGGAGGCAACGATATTGACCATGTATTTCGCAAAAGAAGGCCTTGAGAAGATTCGACCGCTTCTTGAAAATGCATTAAGAGGCAAGAGATGCCAAATATTTTGCTGTGGATACGCGATGCCGGGTTGGGACTATCAAGTTGTCGAAACGGTCCTCGATATGCCAATACACTTTTATGATTGGGGTAATTCTGAGGTAGAAGATGCTATCTTGAATGATAGGTTTATCGAGAACATACCGATGGATAACATACAAATGAAGACCATGGACAAATTTGCCAACAAGAAGAATTCCACGTTTCGAGCCGACCCACTCAAGGGCTTCCACAATGACGACTTGATCGATTATGGTTGGGATGATTTCGCATCCGAGCCAGAGAAGACAGAATCAAAATGATCGTGCTGGCCCGAGCCATCAATTTGCTTTTCATTCTGAGCCGAAGTATTGTATGGCCGATGGTGGTCGCAGGTGCACGCTAATTCTGCTAGAAAAATAGGCGATTAGAACCAGCTTCTGTCCATACGATACATGCCTTGTACTCGTATCGTAGTCAAATGGAAGTGATGGGATGTGGTACCGTAGTTTGAAGCTGTCTACTCGAGGAGCAACCGACATGTTTAGTCGACATTGCGATCACGGGTTGATCGCATGCCTTCGAGCGTCATCACGAAAATTATGCCGTTGTTATCCCGCTCCCCATTGACTTTTTATTTAATGAATGCGGAAGACGCGACATGGCGAACGTCATGTCATCGGATCCAGTTACCAGGTACGTGTGTATCGTACCAGGAACGATAAAAGGGCGCGACCGCGAGGGTCGGTGGGTGCTCTGAAAAATTGGATACGAATGACCATCCTAGGGGTCACAAAAGATTTGTATCCTCATTTTTAGATCGTTTCCTAATCCATCCAAACCCATCTCGTCTTCCTTCGAACCTAAAGTCGGTTTTACGACTCCTCAGTGGTTCAATCCTTTCAAATGTTAGCAGTTGCATGATTCCAATGTTCCAATGAACAACTACGACGACGAAGTCTTGGACATCGAGACGGAACATTCCCAACGAATGGACGACTCTCCAATCGAGCCAGGTTATTTAACTGTCTCCCCTGTGGATCAACTCGAACGGTATGGTCGATGGCTCTCGTCAATACCTCGAGATGATATTATTGTCCTCCGAGAAACCCCGGAATATCACGACTTCATGAGAGCGTTCGAGCGTCTGGGGCAAGCCCATCGAAGGGTTATCTCGATGAATCGAAGCACTGTGTCCATGGACGAAAGCTCCAGCCACGTTGTCAATCGAGTTTCAGGAGGCTCTTTTGCTCCAGAACCGTACTTATCGGCCTTCCCAAACAACTTTATGCAGCACTTGACTGCAGATGATGTGGTGTTGCGGGTCTTTGAGTTTCTGGAATGTCAATCGTTGATACGAATGGCGCTTACGTGCTCGCGCTTTCGGCAACTTGCGTATCGAAGCGCGACCCAACGCACGTACGATGTTGCCAACTCTCGGCAACTGAATAGCGTCATGCAGCTCTTGAGGGCCAAAGAGCACATTGAAGGGGTGGGTGGTGGGATGAACGACAGTCATGTACGCGTTCCAATACTCTTGTTAAGCAGGCGGGTATTGATCACAAACGCTGGGGACCCCGAAATGAACGGGGTATATTTTTGCACGGGGAGCAACGGAAACGGGTTTGTCTTTACCAAGCCAAGGTTTCCTGAAAAACGAGTCCAACGAACCAGCATGGGGGTTGTCGCACTACAGGCTGACGGTATGCAACCTCCGGCCAGGATTGTTCCGGGGGAGCGACGGGAGGCGGAACCTGGAGCTCCGCCTGTCCCCCACGATATGGACCTGGGAGTTGCTGGTATGGCGGGTCCTTTGCCTATCGACCAAGTTCCCAGTTCAAGATTCGAGAGTGAAGTAACGCAGCCGGGGCAGCTGCTCAGATGCTTCATCGCAAAACGATTCTCGAATGAGGTAAGCCACTTGGTGCCATCACTACAGTAACGGCAACCAAACTCGCGCTGACCATGATTCTCTCTTCTATTGTTACTACTGCAGACTATTCTTTGGTACTTGAGCAAAGAAGTAGTCGCGACCACGGCCCGGGACGGGGTACAAGTGGGCGATGTCACTCAAGTCTTTTCGTTCTGGGCCAAGCTCATGGTGATTGGAGACGCGTCCCCGGATGTGTGTCGGTATCCCAGTCAGAGTTCCATCTTGGCGAGACACAACGAGGGCTGGCAAGCACTGTCGACTACCCGCGCCATGCGACCCCCGACTGTGGAATTGTTGGACTAATAATACAACCATCATGCCACCTGCTACTGGTATGTTCCGCTATAACTATTACTCCAACCCCTTGCTATAGACTATTTGATTGTATTCTACTACTACTTTGTCATGTTTTCCTTGTTGATAAGATGCGTAGTCGTTTCCACCAAATGCAAGAGTTTGTCAATATCCGATGCCCACTCGGTCAATACCGACTCTGGGTTCTTGGGTGCCGCAAAACGCACAATATCCTTGGGACGATCAATCTTGGCATAGACGGATCCATCGCTGACCATGGTGGAGATTTCCTTCTCCAATCGAGCCGCATCTAGACCCAGCAATTGTGCCAATCGGGCTCCATGAATGCGCTGATAATAGAGCGATGCAATGCGAACATTGTGTTGAATGATACGTCGATGCAAACTTTCATGCCAATAGGCCGCCATGTCTGCGCCGCCTTCCAAAAAGGCGGGTAGACTTTCTAGTTCTTGTTGATTGACCATTGGATAGTTGATGATTTCCTTCTTCAAGAGCAATTGAATCGTCTTTTGAAAGGAAGTCAGCTTTTCCAGATTGGAATCCGCATGAACTCGATGCAGCATGTCTTGTTGTTCGTTGGAGTGCTGACTGAGCGCCAAAAAGAGCACCGTGCTTTGTAAGGCCGGCATCCATTTGGATTCGTCCTGGAGAATGTGCGGAGTCGAGTAAATGGCATGATAATCCTTGGCGAGCATAAATGCGTCCTTATCGTGACGGTGAGACTCGGCCAGGAGCGTATAAAACTTGACCTTGTAGTCTTCCATGTTTTCTTCCGCCAAGTGCTTACGAGAGACTTTGCCAGCCACAATGGCGGCTCGAACGTAATCTTTCTTGGCAAGGGTTAATCTCATTTGTTCGAGAATGAATTCTACCTTTTCCTTTTTGGACAAGGAGCCGTAGGTCTCGACGTGGACTTCTTGCAAAATGTCGGCAGCCGCGGCCACATTTCCTTCTTGTTCCTTTCATAGCAAAAGCAATAGCAATAGTAATGAACGAGCATAATGAGAACCAGCAAGATCCAAACAACGTGTGTATCCTCATCATCTAATGCTCGTACTCACCTTGATGTTTGCCAGTGCCCTTGTCAATCTGGCCCGTTCGGCTTCCAAATAAATCTTTCCATCGGTAATATCTCGCAACGCCACTACCAGCTTGTCTCGAGCTTCCTTTTCTTCTTGTGAGGCCACTACTACAGGAGTAAAGGGCTCCACGACACACCATGGCATGGCGGTAGTCACTAGCGAACGGACGGCTTGTGTCTTTTGCGATCGACGCGTCGCCAAGGTCTGGAGTGTAATCACCAATGTATCCATATCATTGGCGTCATGACAATATTGCAAACTAGCTTGACATACTCGCACCAAGTTGCTAGTGTCATTGCCCACACGACATCGTTTCTCCAAGGCCGCCAACAATGCCAAAGCCTCTGGCAATTGTTGCGATTTGGCAAGTTGCGAGGATTGCTCCAATTTGGCATCCGTTTCCGGGGTCAAGTCCACCTTTTCTTCCAATTGACCACCGGAAGCTCGTCCTGAAAAGCCTTCTCCGGACATGATAATTGATTAGAAGAAGTAGAAGTAGTTTGTAGTGAAAGTGCTTGACAGGTCTTTAAAAGGATGCTGTTTGTTGGCGACACTGGCATCCCATTGGCATCGCACCATCATTGTCGATCGACCTGTGCACGAGGGAGGTTTTTTTCGTGACGGTTCCGGCAGCATCGTTCAGCGGAGAGACAGACGGACGCTTTTGACCACTTGGACTTCGGCGCAAGGGTAAGTAAAACTCTATGCTGTGTACCCACCAACCTACCCGTGCAGCGAGCCCGCCTTCACGATCGATGAACACACACACACAAAGTGACTTTCCGTAGCAACGACCATGGCATGGTGATTGATAGCGACGCCTCCTATTTCCACAGCAACCGCACGGCCCTCCTAGACACGTACCAGGTTCTTGTCCGTCACTCTCCTCGTCGATTGTCCTTGGGCGTTGTTACTACGTCAAAGAGAAGAAAATGACGTCCACCACTACTCGGCGAAAAGGCGGAGCTCCCCGAAGCATGGAAGCCGCGCTGCAGATTGAACACTTGCTCAGCAGCAATGAAATGGCACCGAGTGATAATGGCGACAAAAAGATCAATGCCTTGACGGGAAATCCCCTCAAAATTGCCAATACCGCCCTTCCAGTAGCCACGGTGAAGCGCCACAAGTACGGGACAGGTCCCTTTGATGAACACTGGTTGAATTTGGATTGTTGTGGTTTGTTTTGTGCCATGATTACGTATGGATTGCATTTGTATGCTATCTATGCGGTATGCTGCATATTATTGCCACCTTGGATGAGTGAAACGGACGATGAAGGTGTCCGAAGTATGACTTTGGGGGGTCATTTTCATCGACTGGCCTTTACAACGATTGCCACGCTAGCCATTGCGGCGCATTACAAGGCCATGACGACGGATCCGGGGGCCGTGCCGCCGGATGCGATTCCACTCGAGGAAACGAAACCTTTGGAGACAAATGACAATGGCGAAGCCAAGGATGGAGAATCGCCGCCGGCTCCCCGACAGGGAAAGCGACTGTGTCGACGATGCAAAACATTCAAGCCCAAGCGAGCGCATCATTGCAGTGTGTGCCGAAGATGCATTATCAAAATGGATCGTAAGTATTTCCTACGATGAGTGTTACGTGCGGGTATAGTGTTGCTGCGGAAACTGACACTTGTTCTTCGTTTAACCATCAAAGACCACTGTCCCTGGGTCAATAATTGCGTGGGAATCGGCAATCACAAGTACTTTCTTCTCTTTGTCTTTTACACCTTTATTTCTTGTTTGTACTCTTTTTCCTTGGTCATGATCCGATTTTATACTTGTATGGGTTCACATGGTCGTCATTCCCGTACACATCATGTGACTTGCTTGGACAAGCCGACACAACTCTTGTCGATACTTGGACTGGTAGTCGAAGCAATTCTCTTTGGCTTGTTTACTTCCTGCATGATGATTGATCAAGCATCCGTGGTCAATTCCAAAATGACACATATTGATAGGCTCAAGGGAGACGGAGAAGATGATCCAGTATCATCTTTGGCGGGTGTCATTGAAGTATTTGGACTCAATGCTCGACGAGGGAATGATCCACGATTTCGACCTGATTGGCTTTCGCCTTTTGCCAAGGTGTGTTTTCCATCGTCGTTACAAGATGAAATTATGGGATTTTGTCGGCCGTGTGGTATCCATATGAATCACAATAATAGTATGGAATCGGAATTGACACCGCGGTCATCGAATAGTAATGGTGGTGGACCCATGGTTCGATCGGTGGCTGAAATTGTGTAACGGGTGTGGTTACCCCATTTGCTATACTAAGTTAATAATTATAATTCCTACACTGCTGTACACTTGACCATATTCATTCGTGTTTTCTTCTTCTTAAAGTAGTATTATCATTACACTCCATGCGATCGTACCAATCGTAACAGATTGGAAACTTCCTTCTTGTCCAGGTTCAAAATGTCCCCACCGCCTCGACCACCGCCCATGAGGCTCATTCCAGCACCCACGTACTTTTCCAAAATGTTACCAACCTTTTCCAAACTCAAGTAGGGATACTTCTTTTTGCGGTGAGCAGAGTTTTCGGGTTGCAAAAGAATCGGAAGATCCTTGTCCAACATGGCATCCGTAATGGATTTCAATTCATCAAAGCAATCGATCAATTGAGGGACACCCGTGGTGTCGGCAAACTTGCGGAATTCTTCAACGTCCCGAGAGAGGTTCTTGAGGCCAAAGGCATCAATCTTGGAAATGGGAGGAAGGCCCGAGTGAATGCCCCCGCCTTCCACGGGGCGTTCCGAGAGAATACGGACCAGACGTTCCGACACGTGACCACAGCACGAAAAGTGGAGACCGGCTCGAGAACCTTCGTCCATCGGACCCAACGAGTCAAAGACACTTCGCATGTATCCAATCAAACCTTCACAATACGCATTGGGCATGTCCCGGGGAGTCTTGGCGACCCAGTTGAAGCCATCCAAGGCGTAGTTCAGGTGAGCATCAATCTTATTTCGGCAGATTTCGTACACAAGACTGTACATGGCTCCGACTTGATTGTCGCACGCCTTGTCGGCGCCCTTGAGAGTCGACTCGGCGTACTGAAAGGTATCCGCCAGTTGATCGGCCCGGATCATACCCACGTGGCACATGCCACGCATGAGCGTTCCAAAGAGACGGGACAAGCTGTGTTGAAGCGCAGCAATATTTGCCATGACCTGCACGGCCTTGTCAATGTTACCTTCGTCAATGGTATTGTCGGCATCTTTCATACCAACGGCTGCGACATTGACGCATTCTTCCACGCAATCCAAAACATA
This sequence comes from Nitzschia sp. DOCU1, assembly GCA_951394045.1. Classification (NCBI taxonomy): domain Eukaryota; phylum Bacillariophyta; class Bacillariophyceae; order Bacillariales; family Bacillariaceae; genus Nitzschia; species Nitzschia sp. DOCU1. Next base: position 1,404,054 of record OX595988.1, on the reverse strand, counting down.
ACACGCAGCACCCGAGCCCTTCTTTTGCAAGAAGCTCTGACCAAGTTCTTCTTGGCTCTTGGCAAAGGCTGCACAAGCAATGGCGCGAGCATGGATCGAGCGGATGACCAATGGCACTGACTGTGAAAAGGTATAAAACTCGTCATTGTCTCCATCTCGTCCCGAACTGCTGCTGTGAAAGCTGGTTTGGGATCGGCCGAGACCGTCCTTGGATTTTTGCGGTTGCTTCAAATCACTAAGACCAAAGGGCAGGCCGACCACTTCGGGATCCGGAATGTTGCCCTCCTTTTTTGTGGGATAACGGTATCCGGCGACCAAAGGCTGTTTGCTGTCACCGGCAACAATGGCCGAGGTGGCCTTCAGTTGTTCGTCTTGCGCAACCTTGAGTGCCGTCATCAAAATGTCAACATCCATTGCCAGCAATTCTCGGTCGAAACGACGAGTAGTAGAACTGGGGTGTGTGATCTTGAGCGCCGATCGAAAGGCTGCCATGAGGCACGACGCACGAACCAATTCTGCCAAGTTGGCACCCTTGGCTCGCTTGCGTAGAAGATTGCCAAGTTCGGTCACGAGGGCTCGCTCATAGCGTTCCGACGATTCTCGGAACCGTGTGGCAACAGTTGGTTGACTGCCGGCAACAGCCTCAGTGGCAGCCGCTGCAGCACCCTTGGCCTTATCTCCTTCATCTTCGTCGGCAAAGTGGCCCAGTTCCAAGGCAGCTTCGACAGCACTAAATCCAACCACACTGGCGCACAAATGCGGAAGGCTCTTGGCGAAATAGATTCGGTCCGTGCCAATACTGACGTCATCTCCAGTCAACGAAGACAAGGAACTGCGGGTCTCGCCCCTGGAGTCGTTGGGGCCGTCTCCGGCGCTACTCCCGACCCCAATTTGAACATCACCAAATCGATTTTGTTCATAGTACTTGACAAATTCTTCGGATTTGCCAAGAAGTTTGTATGCGATTTCAGCTCGACGGACAGGGTGAACTGACTCTGCAAGCCCCATGAACTTGGAGTCATCGTCTTGCCTATAAATGTGAACAATAGATATAGTGGGTAAGAAGAGGAAACGTCACAGTCAACTGAAATTACCTCAGCGCGATCCACTCACCTTGTGGAACTATTCTCAAAGAGAATAGAAGGAGTCAACAATGGCGCCCACTTGGACTTTTGTGCGTCACTGAGCGTACTGTTATTCTTGTTTGCAGGCTGGGTAATTTGTTCCATGCCTCCCTTGGACTTTGCACGAAAGCCGAGGGACTTCTTGTCTCCGTGTCGGCTGCCGCTCAAGCCATGTTTTGAACCACCATGTCGACTGCCAGACAAGCCACGGCCCATATCTGCCGTTGCATAGTCGTCGGGGTCTACCATGAGACTGACGGTCTCATCCCAGCAACGGTACCATCCAAACGCAGAAGCAAAAGCTTCCGCTCGTCGTTCCATGCCAGGCGATGCCATTTCTAGCCTCTGAGATTCTTTGGGAGCATCCCTCTCGAACCAGTAGCCGTTACGAATAGCACGGACGACGCGTCCATTCTGATTCATGCGGGAAATCAAGTTATCAGACACTTTTGCCCGCCAGAGATAACTCGGGGGTACGTGCCCACCAAGACCTAGGTTGCCTGGCCCGACTGCCATGGAATTAGCGCAGCGGCGAAGGACGGCCCGGCCAGCCTTGGCTCCGTCTCCACCTGTTCTCAGGGCCAAGAACCAGCGATTCAGTCCACGCTTGGCACCAGCCAGGACTTCCGTCTCGATTTTAGGCAACATGAGACTGGCCCGTTGTCCAAAGGGCGTGTCCTGTAGAGTTAAAATGCCACTTTTGGCAGACTCGTTGTCCTTCTTTTCCTCTGCACTCTGCTGCTGTTTCTTCTTGGCAGCCTCATTTAATATTTCTAGAGCATGTTCCATCAGAGTACCTTCAAACAAGGCGCTCATGGGTGCGGTAAGAGCCTTCCTGGCTTCATCTACCGCTTCCAGAGCACCTCGAGGACGTCCTAGAGCCGCTTGCTTTCTGGCTCGCTCCAACCACAGTGCCACTTTTTGACAGGCCTTTACCATGACAAAGAGAGCCCGCGATCGAGCATGCGCTCCCGTAGCCTCTTCCCACAACAACGCCGATTGATGCATGGGCCCTGCCGTTTTTAACTCCAACTCTTCTTGTGCCATGTTCAATTTATTGGCGAGATCAGCCGACGGACCGCCCAGTGCCACCACTTTACCTACCGATCCCAAAAAGACATCGGAATGGTCATGACAAACTTGACCGATTCGCCCCGAGTTTTCCTTGGCTTCTTGCACTAATTCATGATGCAAATCTCGATCCAAACCCCGCTCCAAGGCGGCGGCTACCGTACTCGCAATGATCCAGTCTTGACTGTCCCTGGTGGCACTTTCGGACGCGCCACCGAATTTACGTTCCGGCCGAGCTTGGACATCAGCTACTAAACGACGGACGGCTTCTTCACGACGACGTTTGGCGCGGGCTGTCACATTGATCAAATTATTAGCGGCCGTCAAATTGAGGGCAGTAGCAGCGACTTTGGTGTTGCTAGGAGTAGTCGCAGCGGGAGTTTCCGTAGGGGAAGCCAACGATTCGGCGGGTTGATCTGACGTTTCTTCCGTCATGGTAGTGTATGGCACTTGTGTATAAAGCTCTTTTGTTGTAGTTGTTGTTCTTAGGCAACGATCGCGTCCAAGTGCCTACACTGTGGCGGTGATGACCATGGTCGATACCAATGGGGTGCTGCTTCTTTTGGATCGTGCCGTGCTCTCTCTGGATCCGTTGAAGACAGCGGGAGGCGATATCGTCGTAGATTTCTACGTGGTTCCGTACCAATGTCGCTGCCTCCGACAAACAGGCGCTTTGGGCTCGGCGGCATTGGAAGATTGGGTCGAATGAGTCAACTTACCGCATCGTCGTCGATTTCGAGCTGAAGTCACTTCGTTTTGCTTTGGAGCTACCTGCAAAGTACCGACCCATAATTAGTTCTGGTGCGAACTAGTAGTAGACTATTACTTTTTCAAAACATTTTACTTGGCTATTGTGGTTGCTTTCTTTAGTAGCTGGATGTGAACATTTCTTGTACCATGTGGAGGGTGTAAAAGCCCATGTGGCCGGCAATCAGCATCAGGGTCTCTTGGGTGAGACGTTCTTGAAACCACCACGCAATTCCACCCCACGCAATCAATTGTCCCACAATCATGGGATGAGGAATGGTGTTGTAAGGAAATCCCGAAATCCATTCTGGCTTGACAAAGCCGAGTTCACTACCAAAATAGGTACGGACCATGCCCAATTGCATCGTGGCTAGAATCGTAATGCTAAATCCCACCAATGCCAAAACGACGCCAGGAATGTCCTTGGGCAATTCCACCAAGGGCAAGAGACGTTTGGACATGTGCATCATGGCCAAGGTTTTGTAGAGTTTAGCGTCACGCATCAAGAAACCATGAGCGACGGGAGGACTGCGGTAGGCAAAGGTGGCAATGTAGACGCAATAGTGACGAAAGGAGGTCAAGATCAAAAACGGGGTCGGTCCCATGGCATAGGATGCCAAAATATAAACCAAATTGGACCATCCAATGGTCATTTCAAACATGGAATTCGTCCAAGTCGTAATCCAGATCCACCAGGCCATGGCATTTTCGTAGAGTCCTTTGGGTCGGAGCGTCTTTAAAAAGTTGCCCCGAGCCCATGTATTGTAGCTAGTATTCAGATAGGCAGCCAATTGACCATAACGATGCCATCCCTTGGGATAGACAATGAAATGAAGCTTGATCAAGGAACGTCGTTCCTTGTTGGATTGACCAGGAACGTGGTCGATCCAATGCAATTCGCGGTTATAATCAAAGCCCAGTACATCGTACATGTCCACCACGCGATCTTGCGTTTCATGTTGCAAGTTGAATCGAGTCCGGACCATGGTATTGGGCGTCACACCGACCAAGACGCGGTACAAGGAAGCCCCCGGCAAGAACCAGTAGGGGCCGTCCGTGTGTGGCGTATAAAAGACGGCATCGGACGTAATTTCCTTAATGGCGCCGACGGCTGTCACATAAATTTCATTCATGTCTACCACAGGCTTGACATCAAAATGATGCGGCGCGAAGATTTTACGAAATCCTGCCATGATGGCAGCATCGTCTTCGAGTTGTGTGACGGGGCCGTCCGTACCGGCCTGCTTGTGGGGCCAGACATGGGTCGTCTCGGGCTTTTCGGGAACATTGGTGTTGATCCACTCCCGTAAGTCTTCGACGGCCTTGCGGGAGGCAGCTTGGACAAACACGTTGCGGTTGCGAGTCACAAACAGCTTGGGCAAAAAGAAATGACGCATCAAGACCGAGTCAATGACCAGGGGCATGAGCCACAAGGTGTGGATCAGTAACATGGAAGGATTCGACTTGATGTACGACGACATCATTGTGTCTTCCACGCACAACCAGTGAGCGACATCTTGGAGTCCGTAGCCGGCAGCAATGGCAATGAGACCCAGATAGAGAGGATCCCAGTCCAGAGGAATGACAGCCCCCAAGGGAACTTGGAGGCAGCCGTAGACAAAAGCTGTATGAAGGACCGCCGTCCAAAAGGGCGTCGTCAGGGCAATAATACCCGCATACACTCCCACCGCCGCCACAAGATCATGCGTGGCCGCGAGTTGAATAGCACCCCAGACGCCCAAGCCAGTCGTGAAGACGTGCATCAACACATTCAAGTCATGCTTGTGGAAGGGGTGGAATTCGGAGGCGACGTGGGCATAGGATTTCTTGGTCCAAAAGATGGACGACAAGCTGAACAAATTCTCCTTGGTAGCCATGATGATAAAGATACTCAATCAATGACTGTTGTCCTAGACAAGGCAAGAAGTAAGTATGGTGGCCGATGGATATGGATCGGTATGGATACTACGGTCAGAGGCGACGAAAAGCAATGCAACTCGTGACGAGACGACGACGACGAAGGATCGAGGACGAAGAAAGGTGCCCGACCACGTAAAATTATTCGACTGGACTGACCATTTGAATCTTTGGATCGGTTCGCGTTTGGGTACCCGCGTCTGCACGGCACATAACTCTTAGAAAATAAAGGTTAAAAACGTTATGCGTCATAGGTCACATAGGATTGGAAACTTTCGTAGAGGATGTACTGACGTGTACATGTCCACGTTGAATACCGCGACATGGAAAATGAGTACGTCATGTCGCGGGCGTAACCTTTTTGGATATTTTTAGCTACAGTCCATTTGTGTATTTCTAGAGAAATTTGGATTCCGAAAGCGGGGAAACATTGGTAGCGTATCCACGTATTATTCGAATCTCGCTATCATTGAATGAATCCAGAGAAGCTTCGTCGATTGGAGATTCTGATATCACGAATCTCGAATGGAAAGCGAATCTCTACAGCATTGGTTGGTTGGAGGGAGGTCACGAGATATCGGAGAGTGCGTGGACCACACAGACCATCTGCGTTAACAGAAGTACTTGCGGTTCCCGCCATAAAGATATCGGAGGGCGGCTTTCCGCACACATCTGTTGGATACAACTCTACGTAGCATTGCCGCAGGTGCGAGCGCGAGCCTGGACTGCCGACCAAAGACAAAGAGGGAGAAAAAAAACACCAATGGAAGAGCGCGCGCTTGGTAGGAAGCCAAGCGATACGTAGGCTCGGTCTCTTCCACTTTTGCCACTCTCTCTGGTCCAAGATAATAATTTTGGAATCGGCGTACCTTGCAAGAGGACGCTGTCTTGGATAAAGGTAGTAAACATGTCGAGTGAGTTTCTTAAAGCACCGAGGGGATCGGTGGATCCTTGATTCGTGGGCGATACCGTTTTGGACCTTTCGCGTTTCAAAAATTGCCATGTGTCATTTTGGCTGGGGTTCCCGTGGACGACGGTTCCGATTTGACGGGACTATTTGTTTTGGGAGACGACGACGGTGCATGTTGGCTCTGTGGATTCATTCAATATCATTGCGACCTCCTCTTGTTATATTAATTGCTGTCTTGGACTCACAGCTTGCTTGTCATTCTCTCCTCTGTTTTGGTCATTTTGCCTCTCGCCTTCGCCATTACTGCTGGTATGTTAGTCGAAGCCATGACTTCGAAGTTTACCGACATGGCCTTGAAGGCCTTGGACAAGGTAAAACTCGAAAAGTTCAACAAGTTGGATCGCGAATCCCCACTGGTACTGGTAGCGGGCGCTGTGGCCGGTGTTTACCTTGGACGAAAGCTCATTAAGAAGTCTTTCAGCATGATGGACACCATTGTCAACCGCACCTACATTTACAACATTTGCTGGGAGGATCCCGCGGTCGACCTTAAGGTGTTGAACATTCAGCCGGATGATGTCATCTTTCGAATTTGCTCGGCCGGTGACATTGTCCTGGACTATGCCATTGAAGGGCCCCAAAAGATTGTCGTCTGCGACATGAACTTGCACCAGCTCTGGCTCTTTGAACTCAAGATCCGCATGCTACTTGACCCCAAGCTCACTTACGACGAGTGGTGGGGCATCTGGGGAGACTCGGATGTCGAGATTGCGCTTCGTGTTTGGAAGCGCATGCGACACACCATGTCTCAGGGTGGTCGACAATGGTGGGACGGACGCATTGAACGCGTATTCCGCAAGGGATTTGCCACCTCTGGTTCGACCGGATTCATTGTCAAGTTGATTTTGCCATTCCTCTTTTACATGGTAGGATTCAACATCAAGGAGTGGGCAGAAACTGGTTTCTCCCATGATTACATTCAACGAAACTACCACGTCATTGAAAACTCGGCCTGGTGGTTCCGCCGTTTGTTCCCTGGAATCTTGGCTCCGTTTGCGGGTGTGCCGCCAAACCAAATCGGACCTGAATTTTACACGGTCCAATTTTATGAAGGAATCTTGAAGGAAATTTTCTTGGATCCAGAATTCGGAAAGAGCAACTACTTTTGGAGATTTTACTGCGAAAAAGGATACAAAGACCAGACTTGCTGCCCTCGCACATTGATGCGTAAACACTTTGAGGCTCTTCGTGCCAACGCTGGCTGCTTTGAGTGGCACCATGCGACGGTACAAGAGACGATGGAACGCGTCAAGCCCCGCACCTTCACCAAGCTCGTCCTTTTGGACCACATGGATTGGATGCCCAACAAAATGGTGCACGACGAGTGGATTGCTCTTCAACGTGCTACCAAGCCGGGTGCCAAGATTTTGTGGCGATCTGCATTTACACACAATGGAGAGAAGCCTTTCTTTAATAATGTCGACATTGATGACTTGAGCCCCAAGTGGTACTCGAAGGACCGAGTCAAGATGTACCCTGGAACCTTCTTGGCCTACATGCCCCGTGATGAATTCCCATTTGTGGACCCCCAACCGTCGCCCTGCCAACGTGCCTCGTCATTTGTCAAGGTCAAGACGACCACCAAAATGATTCTGCATCCTCTCACTGCCGGTAGAGTCAACGCCCACGGTGACAAGATGTCGTCGTTCTACGCTAGCCAGGCCAAGGGTTACGATGCCGTTCGCGAAAACATGTTGGTTGCCCGCCCCGAAATGATGTCCGCCTTTGGACCAATTAAGGAGGGACACACGTGGTTGGACATTGGCGGTGGTACTGGACGAAATCTGCATTACATCCGCGCCCAACTAGACCGATTCGAATCGATTGTTGTGTTGGACATTTGCCCCGAACTGCTACAAATCGGACAAGATCACGCTCGAGCTACGTTTACTCCTGATCAGTATAATAAGATCCACTGGGTCTGCATGGACATTAACGCTCCCACCATCCGAGAAGAACTCGCCAAGGTTTGCGGAAACGCACTAGAACGAGGCTTCGACACCATCACTTTCAGCTACTCTCTATCTATGATTCCCGAATGGGAAAAGGCTCTTTATTCTGCTAAATCGCTCATGTCCGAGGAAGGACGTGTCTTGGTCGCCGATTTCGACACTTACACTGAAAAGGGCAACTCGATCAAGGACTTTTTGATTCGCACCTGGTACCGACAAGACGGCGTTCGAATTGAAGCCAAGAGCCGTGAAGTTATCCTCGAAGAAGTCTTTGGAGACGAGGAATATTCGAAAACGTGTGCTCGCATGCAACGCAAGTTGGCGGGTGTTTGGATTCCGCATTATGTGGCTTGTGCCCGCAAGGGAACAATCACCATGCCCGATGGATTCCGCCGGCCTTCGGTTCCTGATCTTACCAAGTTGATGGGATACTCCTCGTCAATGGAAGTGGAAGAAAAGAAGCAAGATTAAGAAAAGAAAGCACAAGAAAAGCGAAGGAAACTAGTAGAAGAGAATGCATACATGTGTAAAAAGTTGGGATCGTGTCGGATTCCATGGTTTGTCTGGTTGTCACATCTTGGGTGTTGTAGTAATTCCATAAATTGTTCGTTTCTTTCCAATTCGGTAGGCTAGCTACGGTAGCTGGACTGCAGTAGGCACTAGATAAACAGGTATAGGGCGTCGGATGGTTACAAAATCCAGAATTTGATTGTCATTCGTTTGTCTACAATCCGTTTTCTTATTCTTCTACTACAGACGCAAAGTCAAGTGCTTTGCCTTCCATAATGGGTTTGAGTAGTAGTAGCTTTTGCGACGACGATTCCAAGGCCACGAGGATGGTCGTCATGTTGTCTTGGGAACCACGATTGAGTGATTCTCGCAACAGCGCATCGACCACTTCAGGGAGGACCGTTTCGCTCGCGTCTCGTCGGGCCGCGACTTGTTCCAGCACAAAATCCTTGACAAAGTCGTTGTCACAAACGTCCCAGATTCCATCGCAGGCAAGGACTAAGTAGAGGTCAGTGTCGGGATTTCGTGTGTGAATGCGCACTTCTGGGAGTGCTGTGACGGCTTGCTCTTCCGGCGGAAGCGTAGTGTTGGCCTTGTATTCAAAGTCTCCAAAAGAACGCGAGACGGCGAGCATATCATTGTCCGTCTTGGCAACTTTGTGGATAGTGATTTGTTGCCCTTCCTCTTCAAAGGTAATGGGTACAACCTTCATCCCTGCCTTCTCAATACGGGCTTGTTCCTCGGGCAGATTCGGCTTGTGGTCCTCGGATAGTGCGGTTACAATAGGCCCTGAAGAAGCAGTATCTCTGGATTCTCCAGGTGCTGCTTGTTCTGTATCCATCGCGGCAGGTTGTCCTTCCGCCGTCGACTTGTCCTCAATTGCCATTTTCTCCATGGATTGTTCCAGGCCCGTAGTAGTAGAGGGGGCAGATGATTGAACAAGAATGGCGCGACTGTCACCAACATTGGCAACGACAATGACATCGGGTCCGACCAGTGCAAAGACAGCAGTCGAACCACCTGAAAGGTCTGCTTGTTGAAGTTTCTGATCGACTTGGAGGCAGGTTGTCTTCCAAATATCGTTCCAGTCGTAGTCCTCGGCACTTGCCGCCATGTGCGCTTGTAGTGCCATGGGCACTTGAGTGGCCACAAAGTCGGAAACATTGCCTTGATCCCCGTGTCCATCGCAGACTGCAAATAGCCAGTAAGGCTTTCCTTTGCATTCAAATCGAAGGGAACATACTGCATCTTCCATGTCGACTCGCAGCCCCGGCATATCACCGACGCCAAAGGACAGTCTCGCAGCCTCGTCGAACGCCATTCGATCCGCCTCGGGGCGTGCGACACCAATGATACTCAGATCACGCGGCGAAAAGAGCTCTGCCTTGAGTTGCTTTTGCATCTTCTTGGCAGATGGATGCGGTGAGGTCAGAGCGCTTCCTAGTGGAGTCCGACCCATGAGATCGAGCGGCATGGGCGATGTCAAAATGGCAGTGCTGACATTGGCGCCTGCTGCCAGATACCCTGGTAATAGTAAATTGACAATCTCATAATGACCAAACTCGGCTGCAATATGAATAGCCGTTCGTCCTTCCGTGTCACGCTCTTCAAAGACAGAAGTTTCGCTGCTATTGCTGCTTTTGTTGGACATGGCAAAGTCGACTAGGATGCTCGCTGCCCGCGTCGCTCCCGCCTTGGCGGATGCCATGATGGGAGTGAATCCATCCGGTGCTAATTGCCCTAAATCTCTAGCTCTGGCATGCAACAGCAATGGATTCTTCTCCAAAAGACTTGTTAGACGATTGGCAAGACCATCGTTCATGCGAGTCGACGTGCAAAATCGAAAGATCTTGTCGGTTTTCTGTTGGACGGGTTTGGGCGAAAATTTGGACATAGCCGTCGCTTTGACGCCCGAAAGGACCAAGGCTTCTACATGTTCGGCCATTCCTGTGGCCCGTCCGTATTCGGAGGGTTTGTACGATGGAGATGGCGTCATGAAGGGTGTACCAAAGGCTTTGCGAGCCGAGGAGTGTCCATTGGCAGGAGTGCGTGGGGGACGAAATTTCGAATCCTCGGGAGTTGCCGGTGCTGCTGTCGATGATGAGACTACTGGAGTCCACTTGTGACAATGCTGACACTGGACCTTTTCCAAGGATCCATTCGTTGCATTCCGAAACGCCACTGGTGGAGGTGCCTTGGGAGGGGCAAACTTGGGATCCGGTGCGAGAAATTGCCACACTGCAGATCGGGCTTCGTCTTCTGGCTTTGGCGCATTCTCGTCGGGAGCCAAAATCTGAGAGAGTCCTTCACGAAAGAACCAACGTGACAACATGATAGGATGGGTACTAGGTAGAGGGGTGACTTTCGGTAGTGTGTATATTCGCAACACAAGTTGTTGACACCACCACAAAACACTGCTTTCTCGCTCATGTCCATGGTCACAGATCTCACATCGGTTTTTGTCGTACCGCACACAACGGTCCGGTTCGCTTTCGAGCCAGTCGAACCCAGTCGAACGCAAACAGACGCAAAGCTCATTACCGGTTGGTTGGGTCAGGTCAAAGTAGTCGTGCACCGCGAAAAATCGTGCCAACAAAAGAGAGAGTGAAAAGGATCGGATGACGATGAGGATACGAAGGTCATGAGCAGGGACTTTCATTAGCTATTGACAATACATCCTTGCTGCTCTACCCACCCACTCTAGACTTACAAGCTCGTTCCAAACAATTTAGTTTTTGGTTCCCATGACAGAGTCGTCGTCACAAGATTCCCAAGATTTCGTAGAACATGTGACCACTCCATTAAATGCTTGCAGTGTGGAAAGTCTCCCGCATCCGATAGAACTTTCCCAGGGAGAAGAAAAATGGGCATGGCCAGTCATGGTGGGATGTTATCAACTCGACGAAAGCACGAAACAACGGAAAGGACATTTGGACTTGTATGCCGTTCCAGTCCCCAGCGTGGCTCGAGAGGAAGACGACGATGACAATGGTCCCCTTGTACCATTCAAGGGAATGGGAGCGCCCATGACGGTTCTTGGCCGCGACGGTGAAAGCGACGCTTCAGGAATATTGGATGGCAAATGGTGCCCAGGGACGACAACGACATTAGCACCCATGGTGTATGCCACGGCTCATGCTTCGGGTGAAATTCAGTTGCATCAGGTACAACACGCCAACAAGGATGTACCATTTCAGGTTTCCAAAATTGGACAGAGCAGCAATGACGACAACGAAACTTCACAAGGGCTTTGTTTGGCTCTGTCGTGGGATCTCCCGCGGGCACTGCCTAGCGATGATCCACAATTCAACACTACTCCACAAAAAATCATTTCTTCCTACAGCAATGGACAAGTGGCCATTCACAATGTGCATTTTACATCCACGGAGGGAATTGAAAACAACAACCCGACCGCTACAATATCGTCTCAATTCGATCTCATTGGACAGTGGTCCGCACATACCATGTTTCATAGTCCCGCCGAAGTTTGGGCAGCCTCTTTTACGACGCATTCGCATGTCGTATTGTCGGGTGGCGATGAAGGAAAACTCAAACTTTGGGATTTGAGGGCGGGAACGATGCGACCGATGCAAACACTAGAGTTGTTTGGAGCAGGCGTCACGGTACTGTCACCACATCCTCGGCGGGAACATTGGGTGGCATGTGGAAGTTATGATGAGACCATGGCAATCTTGGATCTACGTCATGTATCATCAAGTCAAAGTCCAGACGTGTTGTGTCATTCGGAATCTCTCGGCGGTGGCATGTGGCGTATCAAGTGGCATCCAAAAGTAGATACTCGCTTGTTGGTGGGGGCCATGCATGGAGGCTGTCGCGTCGTGGATCTGATTTCAACAGAGGAAACAACAACAACGGAATCCATAATGAGTGCGCATGTGCACCAAGAATTCACCGAGCACAAGAGCATGGCCTACGGGGCCGACTGGTTGGTATATCAGCCGTCGTCTGGAAGGAATCGACGGGTGGAAGCGGCGGTAAGCTGTTCGTTCTATGATCGGGCTCTATATTTATGGAATGTAAATCAATAGAAACCAAGAGAAGTTTCTATTATTCGCCGTTGACTTCAGGGTCGGAATCTTCAATTGCATCATCCAGGCTCTCCTCTTCCTCCTCGATAAAGATTGGCTCAATCGGATCACTTCCTTTGGCTTCGGGGACAACTTCGTCTTCCTCGTCCCGCAAAGCGTCCTCCGTCTCCTCAATGACTTCGATTTCGTCTTCCAGCGAATCTTGAACTGGGTTGCCTTCCGTAAATGTCGTTTCGTCGTCGCTCAATGCTTCAGGAGCTCGTTCGGACTCATCAGGTTCTTGGTCTCCATTCATCACAATATCTTCAGCGGTTTCGCTCATGGTAGTGGCTGTCTTGTCGGAGACAGCTGCACTGACCTCTGCTGGCTCTTCTTCTGCCATATCCATCTCTAGCACATCCAGGTTCAAGTCAGGCTCTTCCTCCGGTTCCTCGGCCACCACTTTTTCCACAACTACTCCGTCAGTTGACGGCGCTAGCTGCTTTGCATCGTAGTCCCAACCCAGCGGATCGGCCCCTGGTCGGGCTTTGAGAATGGCTTCCGTCTCGAGTAATTCTTCTTTGGCCGTCTCAATGATCTTTTTGACCTGTTCGTTGTAGTCGAGCAAGGTGAGACGTGGAGGAGCTGTAGGCTCTTTGCCATCGACAGACTCTTTCGAAGGTTTGCTATCAACAGATTCTTTTGAAGGCGGCGTAGCCTTTACTTTGCCAGAGGGAGGTGGTGTTGAGTCATCGGTACTCTGAGACTTGTTGGCCATGGCACTGTTGATAGCCGACGTGAACGGAAATTTATCAACAATTATCTTCTCCTCGGGTCGTTTGGAAGCGATGGAATCTCCGCCGACACCTACGACTTCTTTCTTCGGCGTTTCGGAGCTCTGCAGTCGCTGAAGCAGATCTTCCACCATTTGTGCCCTATCATCTGTTGGATCGACAAGTTCTATCAACTGTTGCATACTTGTCGCCGCCTCCTTTCGTTTCTCCTTTGTGATACCAACAGGTGGAGAACTGGAGATTTCTATGGCTTGGAGCAACTCAAGCCGTGCGGTTTCCTTGGCTTCTTCGATCGTTTTCTCCAACTCCTCCCGCGATAACGTTATGGCAACATCCTCATCGGCTTCCGTAGGTTCCTCGTCGGCGGCTATTTGGGATGGTGGCATCGCATTTCCTTCGGGAGAAACATCATCAAATAATGGCAGGTCCTGCGTCTCGTCAAGGTCGATCGCATCCGATCCAGGGATGTCCGTCTCCTCTGATAATAGTTCTTCTTGTTTCTCCTCCTCCGCGTTTGTAGCCATTACCAGTTCCTCTTCTCGCGATAGCGATGCCAGATATGTCGCTGCACCCTTGGGGATAGCGGGTTTACGTGCTACTGGCTTGGGTGACAAAACATCCGGTTCGTCGTTGAAGGACACTACTGTACCGTCCGCCAGTGTAAAAATCTTGTGAACAGGACGGTCTACAGCAGGCGGGGTTATTTCCTCGGTTCCCCCATCGGGACCCTCACCGTTGGTAGAATTGCCGACGGATGTAGAGTTGGACTCCAGAGCCTGGCTTTCCGTTGCAGATAAGTCATCGCCCGCGCTTTCTGCCCGAAGGGCCTCATCTGCTTCACGCTGCAGCCGTTCTTGCTCCTCACGTGCCCGCTGCTCCGCCATTTCCTTTTCTCGCTTCTTCTTTTCTTCCTCCATCTGCGCCAATTCTTCCACGGAGTATCCTCGCACGGGCAATAGATAGTCATAAAGCTCCCCATCTTTCACTTTTTGCTGCGAAAATGGCATTTCCTCAAATCCATACATCCAACGGACAGAACCAGCATTGGTTTCTGCAATTAAAGTATCGACGGACAGCGGATCTTCACCCTTGCCGTAATTCTCATTGTCGTATGGATCCAAAAATTGCTTTGCTAGATCAAAAAGCCCTTGATACGAAATTGTCAACAAACCAGTGCCCAGAATACCCACAATGGGTGACATGTCAATGGTAAAGGCCATGACTGGATACATCCACAAAATTACATCGACCAAAATCTGAACCACGTGAGCATAGGCTAGAGGCATGCGACCTTGGAGTTCATCTCCAATGGCACCATATTGAGCTCGAATGACATGAAACTTTTCTAGCGTCTCTTGCTCAAACCCATCACCCCCAAGAATGTGTCCCGATGCCCGACCTTCGACAAAGAGGCGCATCATCCACATAAGAATGGCACTGTGCCGTTGCGTGGCGGGAATGGCAGCATCTACTAGTACTTCACGCTCTTGCGCAGTCATCAATCCTCGTTCGACCAGTCGACGCATTCCTCTCGGGGTAAGAACAGGACGATGTGATCGAGTAAAGGATGCATAGGTCAGTAAATCAAACAATCGAATATACCGACTCATCAACTCCAAGATTTGTCTACTGGCTGCCGTATACTTTGACGTCTCTGTCGAATTCGTGGGAACTTTACGGGTCGCATGAGTGGCAAGATTTAATCCGATATCATGCAATCTTCCCTGCAACCGGCGGCTTAGCCCGAGACAGTTCTTCCAAAGTGCATAGGCATTATTCGTGAAGAAAGTCAGTGTAAACTAAGTGTTCCATTTGGTGAGGGACAGTTGCGATTGTGAGGTAGGGCGGGAGATAGAGGCGAAATCGCACTTACTGTAGTGATGCTCAAGAGTCTTTTTGCGAGCAATGAGACGAGAATGAATTGTGAGCATTCATAATAAATCCAAGGATGCAACAAAATGACCACTTACTGCCCCCAGAGCGTTCCAAATCCACTGAGATGTCCCTTTATAAAGGGATATCGTTTACAAACAAAGTACACCAGGGTTGCGTAGAGCATATTCCGAACACACGACCGCCAAGTTTCGGAAAAGATTGTCCCCTTCCATCTTCGCCAGATCCATCCACTGGAGGGATCAAATTGCATGATAATGGGCCGTCGAGGGCTCGTCCGAACACTTTCATCGATCAGGTCGTCCAACAAGTTGACTGTGGATGCCTGTTCGATAATCGATTCGGGTGTAGTCAAGACCATGGACAAGGCTGTGGAAGATCGATGTTGTCGCTGCATCATTATTTGTCGGCGTTCCCACTCGAGTCGGCGTGCTTTCCCAAAGAACAAAGGAGAATATAAATTACTCCTTGTACCCCATCCTGTGCCTATTGTGCTGGCAGACCGCGATTTTGGGGCATGGCGATTGCTGGAAGATATCAGAGCATGGGAAAAATGCTGCTGCTGTATCCACAGTAGGAGAAACAATACAAAGTGCCGACACATCATCATCGTCGAGCATCCACTCGTCGTTCGGATCCGCGCCGCTTTCTCGCTACTTTTAGGTTGGTGCACACGTTGTATTCTTCGCTTCATTTTACCGTCGGTTGCTACAGATATAATAGCTAGAGTAGAACAAGGAATGTGGCAAGGACCACCCAGAGTTCAAATAGCAGTCGGAGAGAGCCGTTTAACTTGATGCAACTTCGCCCTCTGTGCCGATTTGGTGATGGGGGGCATCATCGACAAAAAAAGCAGATGATGTGTGGATCTGCTGGCTCGTCCAATCGAAATGCGTCATCGTGTCTCTGATCGGAAATTGTGGCGCGATGTAGGATCTGTGGTGGGTTTCTGGCAGACGGACGGACTTATTTTAGTCTGTTTTCGGTAAATTTGAAAAAATAATGGTCCACCTTGACTGTTGACGTCCAACTGATGGACGGACGGATTTAAGGTATGACAGTTTGTCCGTTTCTCATTTTTGGCAGCAAATCTTTCTCGACGTCAGTGGGACGACGATGACACAAGAGATGTAGTATCCAACGACACTTTGCAGTCCAACCGGTGGGAAAGCAACCAAGAAGCAACGAAATTCCCTCTCTCTACCCCACCTACAGCTGGAAGAGTGACGCCGTCGATTGTTGTCGCTCCGATGACATTAGCATCCCGGTCGTTTAGCACTTGGAAATTCGTGGCACGGCTGTATTGGATTCTTCTTTTGGTTCCCTGGACCGTCACCGCATTGTTTCAACCCCTCCAACAAAATTCCAGCAGGTTTCGACCACATCGTCTCGCCGCCATGACATCTACTAATCAACTGCCGCCGCCACAAACGTTCAAAGTCCTGGGTGTTTGTGGCGGCATTGGGTCGGGCAAAAGCAGTGCTTCCAAACTTTTAGTTTCCGATCTGGGATGTTTGGCCCATTTGGACGCCGATTCCATTGCCCATTCCGTGTATAGTCCCGGGAGTCAAGCCGTGTTGGACATTGTGGCCGAGTTTGGAGACGAAATACTCCAAGAAAACAAGGAGATTGATCGCAAAAAGTTGGGTGCCATTGTCTTTGGGGATCGCAAAGAAATGGCCAAATTGGAACGACTCGTTTGGCCCCATGTCAAGACGTTACTGTTGGAACGTATCCAAGTAGTCAAATCGGAATGGCAACAAGGTCTGCACAAAAATGCAATTCCAGTTGTAGTTTTGGAAGCAGCAGTCTTGTTGGATGCGGAATGGGACGATATACTCGATGGCGTCTGGGTCGTCACAACGCCCCGACAAGTGGCATTGCAACGACTCCAGGAGACGCGTGGATTGTCGCTGGAAGAATCGCAAAAACGAATCGATGCGCAAGAGTCACGAAGAGGCATTGGAAATCTGGAGGAAGAAGTTCGGAATCATGTCGTGACCAAAGTCATTGAAAATAGTGGGAGTTTGGAGGATCTCACCAAAGCCTTGCATGCGGCACTACGCGACCCCAAGGCATGGAAATAGACCATTTTTCACTAGAGGAAAAGCTCACCCTAATAGCTCTAACCGAGCCAATGCTACTCAAAACAGCCTAGTATTATGTGTTGTTATAATCCCATATCCGCCAAATCTTCGTGAGCCCTTGCCAAAGGATCAAAGTCTTCATCGGAACTATAATCGGTTTCGACGTGTTCCGGCTCTTCCTCTTGATCCAAATCTTCAAGTCCCGGTAGTGGATACCTCAAAATAGCTGCCACACCGGATACTTGTTGTAACTGCTGTCCCGACACGTGCATACTACTAAACACATAGACTTGTCCTCCATTTTCTCGAACACTTTCCACTAAATCGACGTACATTCGTCGCGTCTTGACATTGGACGATCGAAAGAGTTCGTCCGTCACCAACAACGTATCAATCGCCAGTTGTTCATGCGCCTTGGCAATATGTGCATATCCATAATAAGCTCGGTCTGGATCGGTATCCATCATTCGCATAAACTTGTTGAGAACATCGACTTCTTTGGCAACTTTGGTATCCGTCATGCGACTCATAATGGCTGGATCCGAAAAGAGTTCCTCCAATGCATATTTATGACCATTCGATGCCTTGCACAAGACAAATTTGGCCTTGTTTTCCATCAAGGGCCGATCGTCGCGTCGAATTGCTTCTTGTTGCAGGTATTGAAAGAAATCCTCCCGCAAAAAGCCAGGACTCCCCACTAAAATGACCTTGACCTTGGCAAAATCCACGTGTCTCAAAATGGCTTGATAGACAGCTTCGAAAAATTTCTGCAACGCTTTGGAACTTTTATCGGATCCCGTTCGTTTCTTGGGAATATTCATGTCAATCCGTGCCTTGGTAATCGTCAACGCACCAGTCACAAGACAGACATGGGCCAGTCCTGGATGCATCACGACGGCAGCGACTTCGGCTTGTCCTTCAGGACTGGAAGCTTCTTGCAAGACATCCAAATAGATTTGATCCCAGCACACTTTTTCCACGGAAAAGTTTTGATTCAATTCCAGCGTCAATGTATGATGGGCTCCCATGCGAACAAAATTATTTTCACTTTGGACGCGTCCGGATATTCGAACCTCCAACGAATCCGGATCAAACTCCACCTTGTGAACGTCAATGGTGAGCATGATGCGCTTCTTTTGACTTGTGGTGGACCCCGTGTTGGATTCTTTGACGACTTTGCGAACGGTCGTGCATCTCACTAAATCTCCTTTCTGCAGTAAATTGTACGCGTGCCACAAATCTTCCGCCGTAGTGGGAAGTAACATGACGACGCCACTCCCATCTTTGGCACTAATATTCCGCTTTATAATCTTCATAATGGAATGTGAAAGGAATAGATGTAGATAGATCTCTTACAGCAGCATCATGGTGTTGTCTGCATCATGAGTTGAGATGGGATTTAAGTGTTGACGACTTCTTCATCCAACTAAAATCCCTACAACGTCAACGGTGTAGTCGAACAAGTAGCGTGGGGCGGGAGATGGCGACTTGCGGAGTGGGGGTGGGTGATGATAGGGGAATGCTGACAAAAGGGGGAGAGTAGAGAGCAGGAGTAGGGGGAAAGGCGAGATGGATGGCGGGAGAGAGGAAGGAGACTGGAGGTAAGCGGACGAAGCAAAGAAGGGGAATGGGAGGAAGAGAAGGTGAAGAAATGGAAGTAGGAGGACAGCGAGGAAAGAAACCCACCGGTCGACTGGGTGGGAGAGAGAAGAGGGGTGGTGATGGAGGAATATGAGGGGAGAGAACGCGGCGAGTTGCGTGCGTGAACGCGCGCCACGCAAGGAAAATGGTAAATTCCTGGCGCCTTCCCGGATGCGTCGGGAATAGCAACTACAACAAGAAAAAGCAAGAACAGATTGTTGTCAAACAACCAACTCCACGACGGCGCATTAATACTATGTGTATCTTTAATGCTTGATTTTCTTTGATGTTACGGCGATTGCCTCGCATTTTGTCAATGCTGTCACAAGGTGGTATCCTCATTTTTTACCAATTGCCTGATGGACACAAAAACATACTCCTGTTACAATGATGACATTTCGATGACTATTCTTTTTTGCTTCCTTGTCTGGGCTGATGACAGCATTGATACGTTCAGCCCCATATTTTCTCGCGCACTTTACTTGGCGGCAGGGAATGACCCTCCAATCAACCATAAGACGCTCATCGGGGACAAAAAGTGCTTATGGAAAAATGTGGTTGAAAGGCGCAGATCGCATTGCCACGATGGGCATTTTAGAATGAGCCAAGACAGCGATACTGGCAGAGTGCCAGCAAAAGACCGATTATACGAACTTTTGGATTCATTAGAGGACTTGATAGAAGACGATGGATCGGTTTCCATGGACAACCGAGGAAGCATGGTTGAACTGGCCACTGTGGTCAAGAATTTTCAGCAACAGTATTCCAACCTTGTACATGGAAATGTCGTCAAGCGTCTTGACTGTTTTGGACTACCGGTAGGTGAATTTTCGGTGATGGCGAATGGGGGCTTCTGCCTAAATGCTGCTTCGTTTTGTTTCGGAGATACCAGTAGAAGCCAGAAATGAGTAGAAGCCAGAAACGCTAATTGAGCTACCGCATGCGTGAGCATTCCAAAAGAGCCTCCCAGTTCATCATTTGCAATTGAAGCTATCTGGCTTTGCTACTTTGACCGTTGGCCTTCCTTGAGCCTCGGAAGGCTCAACGAAGGCCAACATGGCTCGTGTTTGAATCGTGTCATGACCACCCAGGCATTTGTCTACTAGTATCAAGATAATAACGGGATGCGTAGTGTTTGATATCAGTCTTGCAAATCATACTACTTTTAACAAGGAAAGGCTAAACATCTCTCTAGAACAACTACTCGTAGTCGATATGAGCGGACCTTGCCTCACTGGAAAATTTGGTGCTATAAATTTTATCGCTGGTAGGAGCTGTCTCCTTCGAACGTTTACTACTAGTGCAATATATATTAGTACCTCTCAGCTCAATTCTTAAAAAAAGAAGTCGACATACTGCTGTGGACCATATCATGACCGCCTCTTTAACTTTTCCCGCAAATTGGAACACTGGAGCAAATCGCCATGTTCCCGCTTTATTCCTCGCACCTTCTTACCCAACCCTTCCCAGTCTTCGTACAGCCCACAACTTTTCATTCCAACTCGCAAACAACATGACATGATAATTGCATTTTGACACGTGCCACCACTACTCCTACTACCCCTCCCATGGAACAAGGAAAGGACGATGATGATGCTGTTGCCGCTTGAAGGAAAGATTTCGATGCTGCTTCGGAGACAAGTCCTCACTACTACAACTCTACAACCAACCGTCTTAGAGGCATAACCTTCTTCTGCTATTTTATTCTTTTTGTCATTCAAGTCCTTTGCCTGATTGCCGCATTTATCCAATTCAGACAAAACAGCCGACAACGCAACTGCCTTTGACTCCAAGACGAAGTGGTGCTCATTCTTGGCTTGTAAATCTCGGATAAGTTCTTCCTCTTTTGAGTTTTGCATTGCTTTGGAACAGCTCCTGACGTAACTTTGAGACTGATGGAACAATTCCATTCTATTCTGAGCAAGTTCCTCTCAAGGGACGACCATTGCATGTTTGCCATTGCCTTCCACATTGTCAGAATTTTTTCGACTTGAGCATTTGATTGTTGGCATCAAATTTTTGAATTATATCTCTGCATTCTGCCTTTCTGCCTTCTCTGCCTCGCTTAGTGAAAGTTCTTCTTTCCGGCCTTAAATCTGGTTTTGAAAGGTTGAGCTAAGTGCAGTGGCAT
Source organism: Nitzschia sp. DOCU1 (assembly GCA_951394045.1). Taxonomy (NCBI): domain Eukaryota; phylum Bacillariophyta; class Bacillariophyceae; order Bacillariales; family Bacillariaceae; genus Nitzschia; species Nitzschia sp. DOCU1. The sequence continues at coordinate 1,383,189 of OX595988.1, read as the reverse complement.
TGCGAAGTTCACAATTTCAGATTCCAAGCGTTCAAACCTAGCTCCAGGAGCCACTGCTGATCACTCCATGCCAAACAATCCATGGAAACCCCTGTCGTCTGAAAGTTTCCGTTGTCCAAAGAGACACAAGATTCTTAGTAGCCAAGGTGTAAATTTAATATCTGAGCTCGTCTTTCTCGGTTTGAAGGGCGGTGGTTTTCCTGTAAAAGAAGATGTACTGCCGGTGCTGCACCAAGAAACTAGCTCCTTGGCAGGACTTGCTGATAACGATGACGGGGCATCACCAATCACAATACTGAAATAATTACCTTCTTCTAGCCGATGGTACTACTAGCAAGTAATCTATCCCAGAGACGGGCATCAGCACCGTGTTTTCCCCTACTACTATTTAACTATCTTATTACTACTCGCCTAATACTGTCATTGTAATATTGGTGGACGCCGAGGCAATTCTAACGAATAAACCCTCATGGTCAATGGACGAGTCATTGGAAGGGCATTTGTCCACTGTTGCCGAGCCGTAAGGATCAAAGCCAGTCATAACAGCGAGGTAGCTTTCACTAGACATGATGAGGCTTTGTGGCCGACTGTTTCCCTCATCATTGCTATCAAGGCTTGCAGAGATGGGAATCGTCCCACTTGTGCAAGACTTGTTTTTCCAAATGGTCCCAAGGTGGTGACGAGGAAATCGTTGTCTAACCTCTCACCGCCCTTGGACACATCGGAAAGGCCGCGCCGGAGGCTACAGTCATGTCAATTCGGTGCCGTACCGTCTGGGTGCTTCTGCTGGAGAATGGCCTCAAGCCGAGAATATCTGCCAAAGGACTGAGCAAACAAATGTTTGGCCCCCCATCCATGATACAGACCATACACTTCGGCATTGGCGGCAGCGACTCCATCTTGAGTTGTTGCAAATTGCTTGGGTGACTTTTAAAAATTTGTTGAATAAGGATGTTTGATATTGCAGCTGGCGGTTTGTCGGGAAAGACCGGAAGCCGCTGGTTTCTCTACCAAATGAGGAAGTTTCGGGTGTACATTAGCGTTGCGTTTGAATTCAAGTAAGTGGCGAAGAGTGGGACAAGATGTAGATTTGCCCCCCAGTTTCTTTTCAATGTAGTCGGCTTTGCAAAGCATTCCTTTCTTGTAATAGCTTTGAGAGCAGCCCTTCTCGGGCCCGGTATGATCATATGGTGTTGCGTATTGCAGAGGATAACTTGACAGTCTCGGCAAAGATACGGGTAATAATCAACATCATCCTTCCCCCAAGATAAAGACGGTTTCAGACTTTGTGATGATAATGCTGATTGCTTTTAAAGTTCTCCTCAACTGCCATCAAGACCCACTCCTCAATCTTCAAGTAAGGAACAAGACCAGTTCAAAGCTTACTATCTTGATAATAGCTGGCAAGGAAAATTGGAATCTCTAGAGAGAGGAGAGTAGTAGTAACACTTCCGAAGTCATCTGCTATCGGACAAAAGACTGACGTCACCGAACAGTGTTAGCGAAAATCGCCTACTCGTTTTTTTAAAACTCAAATCCAGTGCTACCGGGATTTTATCTACGGTAGAAAGAAGTACACATACATTTCTGTCACGCCATCTTCAACTTCAACTTCTCCTCGATTCTCGTTTAGTTTATGCCTTTTTGAACAAACGGAGAAATTTCTCGGAATCGGAAGAATTCGGGTTCTGTGTTTTGTTGGTTCATATGCCCTTTCTTCTGATCGAATAAAACTATTTTTCCAGCGCCTTTTCAGACAAAACTCATCCAACACTACCGGTAGAGGTGCATATTGCGCCTGCCCGTTCTCGTAGACCGCACGTAAAAGTTTAACAGTACACTTTTGCGAAAAAAGTCCGTCCCGACGCAATTTCTATGGTTGAACTATCGCGGCAAAAACAACGGGCGATCCCAAGTATGTACCTACCCCTGCATCGACTCGCCCGGTTGCATCACAATCAGCCAATCACATCTCACGAATCCACGTAGACCGCACGTAAAAGTTTAACAGTACACTTTTGCAAAAAAAGTCCGTCCCGACGCAATTTGTATGGGTTAAACTATGGCCAAGAAAAAAAGGTCTTCTCGAAGAAACTCCAACACCAACGAAACAACGGCAATGCAATATGCACCATGGCCCGATTCCTTTCTTCAATCCAACTGGCCATGACTTACCCAGCGACAATATCACCCACCAACGTATCTTGCCAAAGAAATGATAAACATGCCATCCATGATCATCCGGAAGATGATCTCCATTATGCATGAGACATGAAACGAAGATATTTCACACAGAATGAGTTTCTCGTCACCATCAGATTTGTTTTTGTGATCGATGTTTGATTTTGATGCTTCCATGTGAACGGTAAAATCATCTGTGGGTTCTCATTCCCCAGCATCCAAACTTCCCAATTTAAAGATGTACATACACATAATTATCCTACCGTACTCGTGCAACCACGTCTACTTACTAACACCAATAACATACCTCCTATCATTCCATACATTTTAGCGCGCATTAACTGCAACAACCAAGAATCTTTCTCCTGTCAACAATTATGAACCCAGGATAGGGATAACTACTACCTTGTTCTCTCACGTGCCATTGTCTCACCAAACCGTCAACTGACAAAAATTCTCAAACAGTTAATTTTGCTCCATTCAGCCTCTCATCTTGTCTACCACCATGGTAGTATTGAAACCCCACTTCCACTCAAACATCATAGCTTCAAATCCACTGATGCTGCATTGCATGTCCAATCGTCATTACAACAAAGATAGACATCGTCTTTCACAAACTTCCCTCCCTGAGCGTTATTTGCGACAGTTCGTTTGTGGTCTACAAATTCATGGGCTGCCATTCAATTGCGCTATGTAATTTAACGTCTGTCCGGAAGCCTTCCCGCGCCTGCACCTACTACCCCCTTTTGTTATCTATTTCGTTTTCTCCTTGCGGAGTGCCTTGGCTCACACCGGGGCCCCTTCCCCAGTGTTCGGTAGGTCTTGCGGGTCACCCTCACGGGAGCACCACGGACCACTATCAAGTCAAAATCGCGTCACGACTGTCTTCACTTTGCCGCAAATAGAACTAAGATTTTAGCACGACGAGCGTTGGTGCAGTCTTACTGCAACCTGTCGTCATCAGAGCACCTTTTGTTCTACATGTCTCTTTTACATTCCTATTTCCAATGGACTAGGTTGTTACAACCACAACACTACTACTACGAGTAGCAAGATAGTAGTAGTTTGCCTACTGCCAATATTATGGTATGGAAGACGTTGTTGAGTTATGGCTCGGTATTGAGTTTGGCAGGACAATCGGCACGATGGGAACAAGCAATGAATGCAAAATTAGTCGAACTGGCCACTGCCACTGCCCAAGCTGCCGCGTTACAAGGGTCGGCCTTGCAAAAAACAAGTATGGCCGTGCAAGCACAAGCCACGGCCACGAGTGAACAAGCACAAGCCGCTGCACTCCAAGAACAAGCTGTTGTCTTGTTGGAAAAGGCACAAGCCGATGCGGCTCTAGCCGCAGGAGAACAAGTGCAAGCCCAAGAATTAAAAGTGCAAGTCTTGGCAGAACAAGAAGAATCGGCCGCCCATGCCGCCGCGGCTGCCGTGGAGGAAACGACTGCGGAAGAAGAAATGGCACAAGCAACTGCCGATGCCGTGCAAGCGGCTCGGAGTGAAGCACAAGCTCGAGGAGAAGAAGTGGGGATTGGCGTTTGTGAATTTGTACCCTTTTTAGATATTGCGTGTGATATTATTGGGAGTATTACGGCTGTGGGAATGGAAGGATTGGCCGCTTCCCAGGCTCTAAAAGCGTCGGGAGAAGTGGCAGCCGCCACTGCCGCACAAGCCGAGGAAGAGCGAGAGGTCGCCTGGGCGGCAGACTTGCAAGCCAAGGCGGCACAAGATGAAGCGGCAGCGGCAGAACTACAAGCTCAACAAGCCGAGCAAGCCGAATTGGCAGACGAAGAACGAATCGCGGGGGAAGAAAAAGAGGCAGAAGCAGATGCTCTACTTGAGCAAGCAGAAGCAGAAGAAGAAACGGCAGCGGAACAAGAAGCCATGGCAGCCGGACAAGAAGAAGAAGCAGCAGCACTGGCGGCTAGTGCCCTTACCAAGGGCGTACTTTCCTTGTGGGATGCCATTATGGCAAGTGTCTTTGGCGCCATGGCGTTTGCGTTTTTTGCTTTCAAATTTACTGCCAGAATACTACCTCCTGCTGTATCAACGATTGCGGGCATGTGGAGTGCGCCTTCCGCGTCCATGATAAATGCAGCGTCGACGGCAAGTTTTGCCCGAAATCTCAGCTACAATCTTCATCATTGTGGGATTTTTGCCCTGATTGCGGGCAGTTTTTCCAACCTCTTTCATGTCTTTGAGCAAAGCAGCCTTCAAGCTCGTGGTGGAATCATCATTGCCTTTGCCGTGGCGGGAGCTTGTACACAAACAATTTTGTTGCATTCGATACCCCGACACCTTTCCAAATCTGAAACGCTCTTTGCAGTAGCACTTTATTCGCTGCGTTGTGTTCTGTCGCTATGGTTACTTTACGGGCTGGAAATTCTCATTGTGTGGGCCGCCTTTGGCTCGAAAGTCTTTGCCACTGAATGGCTTGCAGCACTCGACAATTGGCAATGGTGGGTTTTGTTCCTGTTGCCACTGGGATTGCATTGGTGGTTTTTGGAAGTTCCAATGCTCCAACGACACACCCGCGAACCTGACAATGATTCTACCACTAGTAGTGACGAATGGGATAGTGACGAATGGGTGAAACTTCCAGCGACCGAGACAGACGCTCTATTACCCACCAAACACGTCGAGGTTGGTTCACGTGCGCGTGCAGAATCCACCGCGTCGACCAGGGATTATTGGTTGGCTCTTTTGTGGCAAGACTTGTCCAAGATGCACGTTGCGTTTGAGATGTTACTGCTGACTTGTATGACGGGTCTTTTGATTCATTGCCTTGGGGCAGCCCGGACACTGTGGCCGGCGTCCAAAGCATTATTGCTGAGTACGAGACCTGATTGGTTAATACCCTTGGGAATAGCCGCTGCCGTTGTGGGAGTCGTCGGTTTGATCGTTTCAATACTAGTTTGCCGACGACGGAATGATTCAAGATAGCGCAATGTTTATGATTGTAGTTTCAATTAAAAGTCTCGCTATCACTAAATGTCTACTTCTACAGCAGTCACCACTGCATCATCGTCTTCCATATCACCATCACCGTCATTGTCACCCACGCTCGCCGTCATGGCTTCGTCTCCCGAGGAATCACCATTGGCCATATCGTCGGCATCATGGGAAGCAGTGTCAGCGTCAAGAGTCGACTCGGCCTCTCCTTCGGATGGTGCAACGCTGGCTGGAGTTTTGGGGCTCTTGCCTCCAGGAGATTTAAAATTACCCTTCTTCTTCTCGGAAGAGTCTGGTGCCTTTTTCTTTTTGAGCGGGTTGTCCCTGGCGGCACGGTCGCCCGCCTCGACCTTCTTCTCAACACCGGCCAAGTCGGCACGTGCCTCTTCGGTCAAAAGCTTGCGAACTTTTGTAGCCTCCTTGAGGCGCACAATCTCCTTCTCCAAGAGTTCTGCTTGCTTCTTCAATAGTTCGACTCGTTCGCTGGAAGTTTTCTTCTTGTCAACATCCATGGCATCCCAGGGTTTAATGTTCGATTTCTGGGCCCCGCTTTCATCAGGCATGGGAAGATCGCCAGCGGCGGCACGAAAGGCCATGGCCATACCCAGCAGACCCGTAGAGTCAATCATGGCCGCTGGAATCGTCATCATGCCTCCCAAGCAAAGAGTCTTGTAGTCATTGCGTTGGACAGCACGATTGAGGTAGCCCTCTACGATTGCAGTGGCGCGCTCTCGCTTGTTTGCGATCAAGTTCCGGCGACCCGCCGCCATCTTTTTCAAATCTTCCGGCTCCATCTTTCTCTTTTTGTTCTTGGGCTCCAGTGATTTGAGAGCCTTTTCACGTTCTCGAGCCCGCCTCTTTCGCTTCCTGTCCAGTTCCTTCTGCTCCTTTTTGGACTCGCGCTCCATGGCCCTGGCGTCTTTCTTCTTCTTGTTTTGCTCGGCCTTCATCTTCTTCACCTTGTCTAGTTTTTGTTTCTTCTCCTGGTCCTGCTTTTGCTTCTTCAGTGCCTGGGCTCGTTTCTTGGCATTCTTTCGCCCAGAAGCAGTAAAGTCAATCAATCCGTTCGTGGCAAGCAACTCGTTCAACTCATCAATATCCACCTTATTGGTGGGAACCTCTACTTCATCCGCCTCGTCATCTGACTGAGCAAGGACTGGGTAGCTGTAACCTTCGTCGTCTTCTTCGGGCCCATCACTTCCAACGTCTTGAAGCTGAAGCTCAAACTCCTCCAAGGCCCACTGGGCCTCTTCGATGGACGTTGCATACATTTTGGATCCGATAATGTTGGCAATGTTACTCCTCGACGATCGCCCCTTCTTTTTGGTGCCACCTGCAGGGCCCCCGTTTTGGTTGGGATCTTCAGCCGCATCAAAATCCTCTACAATATCAGCTTCGCGAACCCAAATGAATTCGTGCGTCCCAAGAAACTCCACTAAAAAGTAACTTTGCGCCTCCATCTGCCCCAGTTTTTGTTTCTTGAGAGAGGCTTCTGCCTTTCGTTTACCAGTAACTAACTGTGTCTTGAGCTTGTCGGGAAGGCGCATTTCGTTGCGTAGAGTAAGTTCATGATGCCAATCTTCACGTTGATGGTCGGGCGCCATGATACCCAAGACGAGTGCCGGCCAATAGGGCTTTTTGCTGGATTCCCTAGCCCAAATGACAGCGGCCATGCACCCCCAGATACTGGATTGGCTCACTCCTCGGCATGTTGCTTCATGAATGGGAACGACAATCTTGCCAATCCATCGATCCATACGATGGGCAATGCGCATACGAAGACCTGGGTTGTTCTCCAGCACGTCCTCTGTATAGCACTTTCGGACATCCCGCTCGAGTTCGTCAATGCCATAGTCCGCTCCAGATTCGGACAGCTGTTCCAGGCGGGCTTTTAAACGATGAAGATTGTCCACAACAATGTCAATATCATCGTCTTCTTCCTCTACTTCGTCGCCAAAAATAGGCTCCTTATCCAAGGGGTCGACACGGCCCCCATTTTCAATAAGGTTCTTGAGCGTATCCGCGGCCCGCACCAAACTTTTACCTGTCATGAGTGACAAGGCCGAGACAACCATGCGTATCTTTCGATCTTGCTGTCGCCGTTCAAAGGCAGCCCGGACTTTGGCGTCGAGGCCTGCAGTCTTGCTACCGGACTTGGCCTTGCCGCCAGTAGAAGCCTGTTTGGGAGGGTCCGACGGTAGCATGTGCTCTTGCCAAAGTGCATTGAAATAATTTCGCAAATGCAAAGCAATCGACACAAAGGAAGGAACTGCCTCTTTGTTGCTTTGGTGTGAGTGATATCGTACGCAATTGGAGAAGATCCTCCAGGCATCCAATTGGACATCTCGTAAGCATTCGTATTCTCGCTTTCGAACTTTACGACAGACCAAGCCCAGATCGACCGGGTGCTCGACGATTTTAGAGTACGCCGTCATGAGCTATAATAGATAACCAGAAATATAGTGAGTGAGAAAGAGGCACCGGTAACAACATTCGCCTCGAAATACTAGTGAGAACTCACCTCTGGATGTAACAAAGCCACGGGTCGACTAAATTCCGCCAACAGTGGCACCCGGCAAAACTGAATCATGAGTTGCTCCAAGTTTGCATATTCGTCCGCCGTGATGGGCACGACAGGATCATCCATGGTCGGATGCGCACCATGATGATGACTGGTATGAGAAGAGGACGAGGCCTTCTTCTTGGGAGTGGTTGAGGAAGAAGATGCTGGTGTTGTGGGCGCTTTTCGTTTCTTCTTCTTGGGTGTGGTCGTTGCAGGTGTCGCGGCTGTAGTCGTGTCTTTGGTCTCTACAGTAGCCACAGTATCCACGGTTTCCATGGTCGCATCCAAGGGATCTTCTACTGGTTCTGCCTCTACTTCCAAATGATCTTCTTCGGCTTCGAGCTCGTCCATTTTCTCTTGTAAACGAGCCGCAGATGCTAGCCGTGCGGCCATGGCTTCAGGCTTTCCTCGGGCGACTCCTGCGGTGGGGACTACCATTTCCGCATCCGAATCATCGTCCGAATCGGAATCAGAATCATCATCGTGGCCTGCTACAGCCGACTGATGATGATGTTGCGCAATGACCATTTCATGTCCACTATCATCATCGTCATCGTCGTCGTCATCGTCGTCATGTCCAGCGCCACTCCACATTATGGTTTATGCCAAAAGTCACCCCGGGTAAAGCAATGAGGACTCTACAACTAAAACCGCTAGTACAGTAAGGCAGCAATGTATCCCGCTCGACTACGAGTCTCTCAACAGCAGCAGCAACACGAGCGAGGTTTGTGGTACATGGAGGGCAAAGCGATGCCACCAATCACAAGCCAGCCACAGTAGCAACAACAGCAACAGCCCAACGAGAGCGCGAGAGGCGGCGGCGGGATATCGGCCCAAACTGTCGGCATTTTTCGCGGGTTTTCTTCACGGCGACGACGCACGGAGGGATTGACGAGAGGATCCAAGTAATCAAACCTCAAACTGCATCATGGCATGCATGCCCGCATACACGTAGTTGTATATAGGTACATACATACAGTGATGACAAGCATGCACACCGTGAAGACCTTTCATCGATCGCAATGGCAGCTAGATATGCTAACAAACTATTTTGGCACCCTCTTGCATGACTTCTCTACAACAAGCTGACTAGCTCGCCAAATACTATAGTTGGATATGTTTATCATGTGATTTCTGACAATTACTACTTCTCCAGTCCAGGTTTTGTATCCATCACCCTCGCCGATCCCCGCGGAATATGCGTCTACTTTACACTAGTACAAGATTCAAAGCGGACCGAAGGTCCTCTACCGATTGGCAAAGAATGGAGAATGGAGCTTCTCTTAAGCTCTTCTCGGAATGAGATCCCCATAATACACCAATCGAAGGCATTCCAGCATTGCGCGCTGCCATAGCATCGCTCGGACTATCCCCAATGTAAACACACTTTGCAACTTGCACATTTAAATCTTTGCACACTTGGAGCAAACCATCGGGTGCTGGTTTGGGTTTGGGTACATTGTCCGCCCCGCGAACGGAGCGAAATCGTTTCGAATAGTGCGTGGCCTCGTCGTGGGGTTGTTCGTTGCTTCTGAGGACTGCATGAGCATAATCGACACAAGCGTTGGTCAATGCGCCCAATGCGATACTCGGTGGAATATCTTTTAATAACTCATCGATTCCCTGGTAGAAACCAGCCGTTTCTTGGTTCACCAGCCCCACGTATAAATTGTCAAATTCGGTAGTTAGTCGGGCCCCAACCGTTTCATAGTCTACATGGCCGGGCTCCAAACCAGCATGTCGAGCCAAGCGATCGGGCGTCGCGTAACGAGTACACTCGTGATAGGTCTCCAAGGAAATCTTGGGAATATTGTTGTTTTCGAGAACTACCAATGTTGCATCGTAGCCGAGTTTCCAAGAATCTGCCAAAGTTCCGTCGATATCAAAAATGATGGCTTGAAGATTCCGGAATGATTGAGGCGGAGCGGCTTTGGAAGACAAATCATCGCCAGTCGTCATGGCGTAGAGCACGTTGCGTTGCTTGGATAACTTTATCGACGACAAACTCTCGGCCTCTGGCAGTGAACAAAATCCAGCAAAAAGAAGAAACAGTCCGTGTTGTAGACTTGGCGTCGGAATCATTGTATTTGCCTGTATGACAGCAAGTGGTCTAGCGATTTGTCTTTTAGTGAAAGATGGTCGTTCAGGTTGCATAGACTAGAGGCCCCTTGTCGACGCTATTCACAACAGCAAGCAACGAAGGGTTGAGGTGCACCTTGTCGGCGGCATCTTTGCCAGCTGCCAGAGAGACGCGAATCGACGTGGAAAATCAAGCCAGCAGGCTTCGAAATTGTGAGGGAAGGTGTTCCCTTGCATAAAAATCTACGGTCCTGAAAAAAGTTTTCTCGGCTTACGCACCCGGATTTTAGGCAAAGTACGTAAGTAACCTGTCGCGATCGATCGTCATACCGCGATCCTTCGGCCTCTTTGGGTTCCTTTGGATTTTTATTGGTGCGTACTGATCTCGAGACACCACCCAACTGCCTTTCGTGATTTGAGTTGCATCAAAAAGGATTGCGTCCAACTACTAAGTGCGTTCTCGTTCTTCGTGCTGGTGGATCTGTTACTCCAGGCAATGCATGCGTAACAATCGCGAAGCCGATCTATCGAAAAAGACTACTGGAGACGACAAAACTAGCGCGGAGGAGTAACCTGATCGATCTGTAAAAGTTAATCGATTCTTGTCGGAGGAGTTTGGTCAGGACCATGGGCGGCGATGTGTTGACCGCCAGCGATGGTGTAATGGACACCATCTCCTTTTTTCTTTACCCGGCCATCAGGCTGGTTCTGGCAGGGCTGATCGTGTGGTATTCCAGTGGAGCATCTGCGTGAGTCTAAGCAATCTCTGTGCCCAATTGCAGGTTGCTATGGGTCAACATCTTATCCCACCGAACCCCCAAACTCATGTCTCTTTTCTTTTGTATAGGGATCCTCGATACTTTTCTGGTGTTCTTTCTGCTGTGATCTCTGGGTTTATCACTTATGTCTACCTGGAGCCACTTTTCGTTCCCGTCGGGCTTGAGCTTGCGATCGTGGCTCTTTGGATACTGTCGATTGCAGCAGGATTGGTGGGGATGTCGCTGGGTGTCCTTTTGCCTGCAATTCTTCCTGGAGTTTGTCTTGGGGTGTCGTTGTCCCTGTTGGTTGGGGCTTTTCTGGGAATGTCACAGGTTTTGTACTTCCCAGTTGCTGGTGGTGCCTTGTCGTTGCTCGGCATATTGCTGTCGACGAGGTACGTCTTGCTAGGGATTGGACTGTGCGTCGTCTTGTGCTGCTGTTTGCTAAACGTGTGCTATCGTAAAGAGGGGACAGCAAGTACGTTCTATCGTTGGCAACTATTCTGGAGATGGGTGCAGTAGCATCGTCGGTGGTTTTGAAGCCCACTGCCGGTTTCTTAATGGATGTTGCTCGGGGTTACCCGCTGTACCCCGATGGAGGTGGTAACGTTGATTTTGGAGTGCCGCTGTCAGGTGCAATCGTAATGAGCCTTGTCTGGGTCGCTGCATCTGTCTTGGTGGCAGCGACCATTGGTCATCGTGATGGGGATTTCAGGCGATTAGATTTGGCGGCGATGTTCCGCAACGGCTACTCTCGGGTGCCCACCAGCGACAACGGGGAATCAGCCAAGAAATCGATGCTGAAAGATGCCGGTTTTGTACGAGATACACCACCTGTTCCAGACGCCTTCAACATGTTCGATCCCGCAGATCTCCCTCCGCGCCTAGCCGAATACGCAAACATGGTGTACTCGGCCTGCGAAGATCTTGGAAACTTCTTTGGTTTCCAAGATTCTTCGGTGCGCAACCAAGCAGAGCACCTGCTAATTCTACTGAGTAACAACAGGCGATACATGAGCAGCCACATCCTTCCGCCGTCGGTACAACCGCCAAGCCCTATTCACGCCCTTCACGCAAAGGTTTTCTCGAACTATGTGAAGTGGTGCCGTGCGATGGGTGTCCCGCCGCACTTCTCGAAAATGAATGCATCGATGTCGGCACCACCAGCGGTGGCAAGCCGGGTGGTTGATTTGGTTCTTTACTTTTGTATTTGGGGTGAAGGCAGCAACCTTCGTCACATGCCCGAGTGCGTTTGGTTTCTCTACCACAAAATGATGGAAGAGTACATCAAGAGCGAGGGATACACCCAGACTCGAAGCCTCTATGCGGGTCACTTCCTCGACAACGTCGTCACTCCCATCTACAAAGTCGTTGACAAGGTAAGTGAGACTCTGGAAACGAATATCTTTCCGGCCAACCGCTTCTAACATCTCGCATACCGTTGACTGTAGGGCATGAAAGGTGGAGACGACCATGTCGAAAACCGAAACTACGATGATTTCAACGAGTTTTTTTGGTCGAGGAACTGCCTCAAGTATCGCCACTCACTCGAAGATCCTGCCGACATGGCGGACGTCGAAGGAACGGGATTGCTGGGTGGACCCCTCCCTGGCGAGAGTTTACCGCCAGTGTCCGAAGGCATGGCAAAAGCACCCAAGACGTTCCTGGAGAAGCGTTCATGGCTTCGTGGCGTCTTGGCCCTTAATCGAATTCTCGAATGGCACATCGTGACGTTCTTCTTGTTAGGTGTCGTGGCGTTTTCTCGAGAACTTGTCTGGGGTATCGTCTACTCCCTGCAAGTTGCGAGTGGTGTGTTCTGGATTTTCAATGCCTTGCACTTGTGCTGGGCCTTGCTCGAAGTGTGGGGAAGTTACCCCGGCATACAACTGTCGGGGACTGAAGTGTGTGGGTCGGTGTTGGTTCTGGTAGCACGGTTGTTGTGCTTAGTATATCAGACTTTGTACTTGATGTGGGCGTTCTCTCCATCACATGGAACTGTATTGGGCATCGAAGAAGACTCAACCTTCTGGTGGTGGCAATACATTTGGTTGTCGCTACTTATCATGATCCCATATGCATTTGAAATGTTGCTACAGGTCTACCCGCCCCTGTCGACAAAGATCTACACAAGCCAGAACGATTACGTACAGTCTTTCCTGAACATTCTCTACCCAATCAGTAGACTGTACACTGGAAAGGAAGTACACGAGTCGTTTGGACACTCTATTGTGTACCTCTTCTTTTGGATCACGTTGATGACATGGAAGTTATACTTTTCCTACATTTTTGAGGTGTACTCAATGGTTCTTCCGTCAATTCAGCTGACAGACGATTATGCCAATTACCCGAACCAGAGCTTTGCCAAGATGATGCTCCTGCTAATAATGCGTTGGCTCCCACAGTTCATCGTCTACCTCATTGACATGAGCATTTGGTACGCTGCCTGGCAGGCCTTTGCTGGAACGTCAGTCGGGTTCTCGGACAATCTCGGCGATATTCGTACGATCGACGACATCAGGAAGAATTTCGGCCGCGCCCCGGAGAATTTCTGCAAGAAGATGCTCTCCCCTGATGCTGGTAGTCGGAGAGGATCGTCTGCCAGCTTTCTCGGATCAACTTCCGCTGCAAGCATCGCCGAATCGGCCTCGTTGCTCGGTAGCAATGCGCAGAGACTCCAAAGCTATGTAAACAGGCTTTTGGATGTCAGGATCCAGAAGTGGGTGATGTTTAGTGCAGCGTGGAACGAAATCATCGACCACTTCAGGGAAGAAGATATTGTCTCGAACACGGAGAGTGACAACCTGAAATTCAGTCAGTTTGATGGTTTCAGCCAGGCAATCTACTTGCCTGTTTTCCAGACAGCGGGTGCGATTGAAGATGCCCTGTTCGAGCTCGAGCGACCAAACGAAGACTACATCGACCCAAAGACTGGATCATTTACCGATGAGACCTATTTCAAGCCCATTGCGGAACACGTGACAATGCAGACAGCAGTCTCTGAGGTCTGGGAGCTAGGATCCTTTTTGCTCAGGCAACTTCTAGGACCTCTCCACAACGACGATGTCAACGCGATAGGGGTGATGGTTCAAAGCTGGGCAGAAGATGGCAAGCTCTCGTCCAAAATGAAGCTGCAAAGTGTGCGAGGTGTGCTGAGAAACTTTGTTGAGGCGATTCAAATCATGCACAAGGGAATGAAGAACCGTAAACCAGCGCCGAAGCCCCGATCAGGCTTGAAAAGAGTCGAAGCTGCAAACAAACAGGATGCTCCCAAGAGTAGCGGAATACGACGTGCAGTCAGCGTCACGTCTCTGAGCAGTCTTGAAACCGACACGAAACCTATGGAGCACTCGGGTGGATTGGGTGGATTGAGTGGTTTCCAGGGCGGAAAGAAGGAAACACGAGAAGCGCCAATCATTGACGCGATGAGAGATCAAGTCCGCGACAAGCTTCGAGGGTTCACTCACGGAATCAAGGGACTTCTCAGGAACTCTTCGGGTGATCCCGAAAGCCGCGATGTGTTAGATCGTTTGACGTTCCTTGGGTCTATGGAGAATGGTTTTTTCTGGGATGACGCGTATGCCTCCGACCAATTGGATGACGTGTGCCAGAACTCAAATGCTAAGGCTGTTCTCAAGAAGCTCTTCGGTCTCTTATGCGTGCACCCGGATGATGTTGAACCCAAATCCAAGGAAGCACGCCGTCGTCTAACCTTCTTCGTCAACTCGTTGTTCATGGACATGCCCGACGCTCCGTCCATCCATGACATGTTCTCTTGGAACGTTTTGACGCCCTATTATTCCGAGGACGTGACGTACAGCAAGGCGGATCTCGAGAAGCGATCCGATGCCCTGGGTGTTTCCACCATTCTTTACTTGCAGACCTTGTATCGAGACGACTGGAACAACTTCCTTGAGAGGTTGGGCATAAAGGACGAAGAAAAGCTGTGGTCGAAAAAGTACGCCGAGGAGACGAGACGCTGGGCCAGTATCCGTGCCCAAACTCTCCAAAGGACGGTGAACGGTATGATGTACTACGAGAAAGCGCTTCGTCTCCTGGCAAATATGGAGCGATTGGACGAAGATACTACCAACGACCTGCTGGGCGAGAAGTTTGGCTACATCGTGTCGTGCCAAGTGTACGGTAACATGAAGAGGAATCAAGACCCGAAAGGGGAGGATATCGACAAGTTGATGCACCGCTTTCCACATCTAAGAATCGCATACATCGACAGCATTCGAATCAACAGGTCTGGTGCATCGATTTTCTACTCCGTTTTGCTAAAGAGCGATGGTCGCGGCAACATCCAGGAGGTATACAGGGTTCGTCTACCCGGAAATCCTGTCGTTGGCGAAGGAAAACCGGAGAACCAGAATCATGCCATGATCTTCACTCGAGGAGAATTCCTCCAAACCATCGACATGAACCAAGAGGGATACTTTGAAGAGGCACTGAAGATGCGAAATTGTCTTCAGGAGTTTGCCAAGCGAGAAGGACCACTGCCAACAACCATTCTGGGACTGAGAGAACATATCTTCACCGGCAGCGTGAGCTCGCTCGCCAACTACATGGCTCTTCAAGAGATCTCGTTTGTGACCCTAGGACAGCGTGTCCTGACAAGGCCATTGCACATCCGCCTTCACTATGGACACCCTGACATCTTCGACAAGCTTTTCTTCATCACTCGAGGTGGTATCAGCAAGAGTTCCAAGGGAATTAACTTGTCGGAAGATATTTTCGCTGGTTACAACAATGTCATCCGTGGAGGCTCGGTAGGATTCAAGGAATACTTGCAAGTAGGAAAAGGACGTGATGTTGGCATGAGTCAGATTTACAAGTTCGAGGCCAAACTCAGCCAAGGAGCCGGCGAACAAAGTTTGTCCCGTGACGTGTACAGAATGTGCCATCGTCTGGACTTCTTTCGTCTCCTGTCGTTCTACTATGGTGGCATCGGTCACTATTTCGCAAACGTTTTGACGGTCTTGACTGTGTACTTGGTCGTTTACTTGATGACAGTCTTGGCGCTCTTCGGCCTCGAGAAGATCGGAGATCGCATCATCACACCGATGGGTACGATTCAAATGTTGCTCGGAGGTCTTGGTCTGCTGCAGACTATTCCCCTCTTTGCCACATTGGGTGTCGAACGAGGATGGTTTGCCAGCTTGCAGGAAATTGCGCTTGTTTTCATCACGGGAGGGCCACTGCATTTCATGTTCCACATTCAAACGAAGGCAAACTACATGACTCAAACCATTCTTGTCGGCGGGGCGATATACAGGCCAACTGGTCGTGGCTTCGTCACACAGCATACACCTATGGATGAGCAGTACCGCTTCTTCGCTGCCAGCCACCTTTATCTGGGAGTCGAGCTGGCTGCTGGCTTGATTCTCATGGGCCTATACAGCGATGCTGGGCAGTACTTCGGACGCACGTGGTCCTTGTGGCTGGCATCAATCTCGTTCCTGGCGAGTCCATTCTGGTTCAACCCACTTACGTTTGACTGGAACGTAGTTACGAGCGACTACTTGCTGTGGCTTCGCTGGATGCAAGGCACATCCGGAGGTGCAACCAAGAGCTGGTTAATGTGGTGGAACGAAGAAAACGCGTTCTACAAGAAGATGCCACTGACGTCGAAGTTCTTTTTTGTGCTCAAGGCTGCTCTATACCTACTTGTAGCCCAAGGAATCCAAAGGTCTGACTTGTTCCGATCGGACATAACGCTATCGAACCCCTTGATTCGGGTTGGAAACCTGGTGATTATCCTGGTCTCTTTGCTCGTGATCAGTCGTATTTTCTCAGCCAACGAAAGGTCCATGCCTTACCCGATCCGTCGCACTGTTGGCATTTTAATCTTTGTCGGTCTTGTCGCCGGGGTGATCACGCTCGTAATTGAAGATCTGAATTATCTACGCTATGCTCTTGCCGGTTACTACGGCATTGGAGCAGTCTGCATGCTTGGATTGCTCGGCGGGTACAAGTTTGTCAAGATCTTCTACTTCATTCATGATGTTGTGTGCGCCCATATCATCTTCGTGCCTCTATTTGTCCTTGCCGCTCTTCAGCTACCGGGCCACATTCAGACCTGGCTGCTGTACCATAATGCTTTATCAACGAACGTTGTGGTTAGCGACATTCTTCGGTACGCAAGGAAAACGAAAGAGTCCGGCGGCAGTGGCGAGAACACTGAAGACTTGGTAGAGCAAGTCTCCGAACTTCGTAAGATTGTCCAAAAGCAGGAGCAGCTCCTCGCAAATGCCGGGCTCGCATCCCCCGGCGACGCCTTTTCCATTGCCGAGCAGATGGGAACAGCGACGCCGCAAACTCCTGGTGCCGATCCCACCGCTTCAGGCAGAGGGCAGCCAACTGGAGGCCGAAGCTACGGCCGAGCGATAAGTATGTCCGGAATGGACGTGTGGGGGGATATGGCGCTGGGCGACATAGGCGCGGAACTCAAGGGTGGAATGTCTGCACCTGGCGCGCAAGCTATGCCAGGGTTAGCCCCTACCAGCGCCCAAGGCTTTTCGTTTAGCCAACCCGACACCATGCCTCCCCGGTAAACACGACGAACGCCAGGCAATCAATCCCACAAGCCAAAACTACCCACTGCTACTGGAGTAGTGTCCGCCCTCAGCCGAGGCTGGATTGAAAGTTTCTTCAGTCTTCGCTACTTTCATCCATTCATGTGAACTAGAATCCTGTGTTTCGCACATTCACCTATGATATTCATTCTATTATGATTTACATTTATTGTGAAGTTCAATCCCATTGATTTTACTCCTCAGCTAGCACTAGGAGCGCAGCGGAACTTCTCGGCAACGTACTACAAAGTCTCGATCATTCATCTAATAAGAATCGCTGAGTGCATAGCACAGTGGAAAGCAAAATGGAAGAGAAGTCCGACGGGTCGATCACTAGAATCGAACAATCTGATTCAACCAGCTCTCCACTATCATCACCCACACAAAAAACGATCCACGAGTGCACAATGCTGCGATGGTCTTGTCTTATTCGATTTGCAACGGCATTATCATCCATGATACTTGCTCTAGGATCGAAATTATCACTTCAAGGACTCAGACGGGCTACCATGTCGAGGCCTGATACCTTTCGATATTTTTGCACGGAACCCAAGAATGTCGAATCGAAATGCATTTTTTGTAAAATCGGCGATGGCCGCATCAAACCAGGGAATCGGAATGGCCCAGCGGAATTGCTTTTTGAAAACGATCGGTTGGTAGCATTCGATGACATTCAACCAGGGGCAAGACGGCACTTCTTAGTTGTCACCAAATCACATTTGAAAAACTGCTGGAGTCTCACAGCAGAGATACTTGACGAGATGGACGAAGTCGCGACTAAACTGATAGGGGACTACCGTACTGACGGTGAAGAGACAAGAAAGTTCTTCATCCGGCCGCCCTTTAATTCGGTGTACCACGTTCATCTTCATGTTATGTTAGGTGAACTCACGGATCCTATTTGGCAGCTCCGAAAGATTGGATACCAGAGCCCATTGTTTCACATTACACCTGAGCAACTTGCGAAGGAGAGTGACTGGGCAAAAGAGCCGGAGGCGGACGCTGCTACCAATCCTTAAAGGTAAGGGAGTAGGCCACGGGCTGACGAGGGCAAGACTTTATATCTTAAGCGCCATCAGCTCAAGTCACCCCTTTGCTTTCTTGAAACCCAGTCCTCCTATCTCGCCACCTAGTTACCGAACGCTTGTTCAGCGCCATTCCACTAGCAATTGGAATTAAACTTAATTGCCATTGTGATATCCCGTGACAGCTCGCCCCCACCAACACCTTATATCTTTGCTCTGACATCGTCACTGGAAGAATTCGTCGTTTGTATTGTCGCATTAAAATCGCCGCCGGCGGCTTTCATTTTGGAATCAATATCCAATGTATCTTCATGTGCAAGCGACAGCACTATCGTGCTGAAATGAAAGAGTCCCATAATGCTGAGGCTCACCACCAGAATCCCAGCCATGACGCGGCGGAATTTCCGTTTGGACTGGTATGCACTAGACGTGAAATGTACCACATGCGGCACTAGCATATCCTGTCGAAGGATAGACTCAGTACGACTTTCTCGCTCCACGACGCTTTCTCGTCGATAGTTTCCGCTTGGCGTTGTGACGGGACCTTCAGTGCCATTCTCGTCCTGCTCGGCCTCATCATCCAGATTCAAGTTTATGCTCACCAGGAACTTCTCGAGGTCGTCCATTCTTAGTAGTGGCTTAATTGCCAAAGCCTGCGTGACTGAAACTTCGATATTATTGCTTAGCGCCGTCGGTCTACTGTGATCATTGAATCTTTGTCTATCCGCATATGAAGTCTGGTTGGAGGTGTTCGGATAGATGTGTAGGATGGGCGGTGGAGGAAAGAGGAACATTGTGGACGTGAACGAAAGCCGTGATATCGCGATATCGTAGATTTTGCACCACACATGCGATTTGTCGAATAAGTCAAGTTTTGTCGAATCGGAGGAGTCAATCCGATGCAAGCCTGAAGCTTGACTTTTTCCCGGGAACTTCGCGAAGGCTTCGTCCATTTTTGCAGAAAGACGAGACGTCGAGATGTGATGGCAAAGAAGCGTCACTCTCTCGTCAAATGATTCAACTTCTAGTAGAGAGATAGCTTTCACTTTAATCGCCAACAATCGAGTCACTTGGAGACAACCAAAGAGACCAACAGGATTCATCTGTTGACTTTGGAGTGCTTGTATCGCGACCAAGACAATATCCAAACTTTGACAAAATGCCATTTATTGCAAGATTCGCCACGCTATTGGCACTGCTATTGCTGTTGCCCACTCAATCTTCGCCCCCACCCGGTGGCTGGTTTGGCGGTGGAAACAAAGATGATAATCATAATTGGTCTTCCATGCTTACTATCGATCCGTCGAAACTCATATCTACCATGATAAAGCATGGCGGTTTGTTGATTCCTGAATCGTCACGGAAGGATTTGGAAGTCTTTGCCAAAGTCTGCCATGCCGATGAGGTCAGGCTCAATGTCGCCGAACGCAAGTTGGAAGTAAAAAACTTTGTTGTTCAATTACCAGGAGAAGAAGAGGCACTCCGAATCGGCCGTGTCTATCTGCATTGGGACTCGTACTTGAAACCCTGCATTGAAATCGAAGTGAACGACGTCGCCATTCTGGTCGAGTTCCACAATGTCATTTTCACAAGTAGCAACTGGTACGTATCGATATGTCCATGCCATACTATCATACATTAAGTGGGGTCTTACTTTACCTGATGTAATAAAGGAATGAATTGAAGAAGAATGGGTTCCCTCCCGAGCTCCCAGCGGATACGCCCTCATCCAAAACCAAACGCTACGAGAGTTTTGTACGAATCGGAAGCATCGATCTCTCAGGAACGGTAGTTGCTCTATTAAAGTCGAAACCCTTGAAGAAAGATTTGGCAGAGGTCAAGTTTGCCTTGGATACTTTTGACACACTGGACGAGCAGATTAAGACGCAGTCGCTAGAGAATCTTGCTTCAACTGGACGAAGGGGATGTACGACGGACGAGCTCTACACGCTCATTCAGAATTTCATGGGAGGCATGCTCAAGCAAGTCTTGGTAGACACCTTTGAGGATGTTGCCGGCGGGGGGACCACAACGTTTGACAGGGTGGACAACGTGGTCAAGTTGACCAAGAAATCCATTTCGACCTATATCAACGACGCCGGGGAATGGAGTGGAGAGCAAGTACAGGGCAAGCTGAAAGAGCAGCTGGAAAAGATGGGAATACCCACCGACAATCCTCAGAGTAAACAGGCCTTGTCTTTACTTGCCAAAAGCCTACAAAAGTCGTCCAATACGATCTTGTCCAAGAACGAACGACTTCAACAGGTTTACAACAACATCTTTCGCGACGATGAAGACACCAAGGAATAGTCAAATCGCCTTCTGATAATTAAAACACAATCGAACTCCAAACGAGGGGAACTCTTTTTGATGGATTCATAGCCAGCCCACCAACATTGACGAATCCGGTACAATATACAACTACCAGATCATTTCTTTCCCTTCTTAAGACCAGCGTCCAACAGCAGATCCAGATTAGCATCAGCGGTAGACTTCTTGGTGGGTTTCTTGACCTCACCGGGCTTGGCAGCCGGTGCCTTTTCTCCTTTTGGATCATTGGGATCGAATCCGTCGAGCTCGCCACCCGGAAAGCATTGCGTAAAGGCTTTGGAATCCACTAGTTCGGGGTGCTTAGCCACAATGTGTTGAAACAGAAGTGGTGGGCGAGCGTTGACCATGAAAGTTTGTCGACAGAGAGCGCACATCTTGGCGGCAGCGTCTTTCTTCGCTTTTTCCGACGCGGCCTTTCGTTCTTCGTCCGATTTGCCCAACTTCTTCGCATTTCGTTCACGGGCCTGTTGGGCCTTTTGCACGTTGGATCCCTTTCCCATGGTGTTGCGTAGCTGGGGTTTCTCTAATACTGAAAGGTGGCACTCTTGCCTTGTAACCGCAACTGGTGGGAATTTGTTTAATATATATGCATCACAACATTCCCAACGTCCTTGGTTCGTTAGCTTCGCGGAGTGTTCCGAGCAGCATTTGTTTTTTTTTCATGGCCATCGAAATGGTGGTGGACGTGGCTGGACGGGGGGGGGGGGGGGGGGGGTACGTATGTACTATCGGACGGTACGGGCGCGCCAATCGTGTGGTGGTGTGGTGGAGGCGACTGGTGACGGGAGGACGATTCCAATAAGGTATTGCAAGTGCGTATCAGAAGACCCACGTAGGTATGTACCTTCCTTCCTCACAATCGCGGCTTTCCTCCTCTTGCAGACTTGATTCCGAATTCCATAAACGTTGCGCGCGTGCCGAACGACCGTTTGAACTGCCTTGTTCAAAAGCATCTCACAAAGGGCAACAACAACAAACTGATTTTGACAAAGACAGCTTCGAAGTGCGCTGAAAACTTTCATTCGAGGCACAGCACCCGCAATCCGATTGCTGTCACAACCAACCATGGACGAATCCAACACTTCCCACAGCAAACTAATGGCGTCGCCCCCAGCGGTGCGATTCTCGAGCTTGGCGTTGACGTCGCCGCCTCCCACAGACGCTACCAAAGTCAAAACTCCAAACAGCGCCATGCTGAATCAATCCACAGCTGGAAACAATCGAAGCCGACTATCCTCAGCTTTTACGCCTTTCCAGCCAATCATGACTCCAGGATATACTCCTCGTGGAAGTCAAGCGGGTATTGTGTTGCTGTCGCCTGGACGGACAATCACGGAATCGTTGAATTCTCTGGCGAGTTCGACGGCGCAACAGCTAGAAGAGATCTGGGACGAAGTGGGCTACACTCCCCAGGAACGGGCTTCTCAGCTATCGGATCTTCTCGTGAAATTCCGTGATCAGTGCGAGCAAAAGATCTCTGAAGAACACACGGTTGCTGAGACTTTCCGTCAAACGATCGCAGAGGCGAAGGAGGAATTGCGGGCGCTAGGTGAAGCACTCAAAGCCATTGTCGATCCAAAGCTCCTTCGTGATGACTCTGGTCAGACGCTGACTGATGAACTAAGCAACTTGCAAGACTCCTTGGAGATCCTGCGTGCGGACGCTGCCATTGCAAAGGAAGATCTGCAGGAGTCTCATGATTTCTTGGTGGAAGCTCACCAAGCGCTCGGTCGTGACTTAGATTCCAGATGGAATGATATTGACTCGGACTTGACGATCCGTCGACGAGAGGAGTTTCACCGTAAGGTTGCTGAGATGAAAGAGGAGATCGGCACGAGAACTGGGGCCGTCATTCAGTTGCTCCGAGACTGCCAACATCTCATGAATGATCTAGGAATCGACGGTCAAAACAGTTCCTCCCAACTGGATCGTAGAATTGCAGGAAGTCTTGTCCGCTCGAAGGACTCAAGCTTCATCATAGCATCCAAGTTCGAGACGGAGACTTGCACCGGTATCAGTTCGAAGGCTTTGGAGGAGTTGACGAACCGTGCGTCAGAACTTAGCAACGAGAAACGAAAGCGGAAGACGATGCTCCAAGAGATGGGAGCCGAAATTGCAATTCTCTGGGAACAGCTTCGCGTCCCAGAAGATGAGCAAAGGACCTTCACTGATAGTGTGAAGGGTCTTGGTATGGATACAATTGAGAAGGGGCAGCTAGAACTGCATCGCCTCAAGTCATTGAAATCCAGCATGCTTGGAAATCTCATCGAGGAAGCCCGCCAGACTATCCAAGATCTCTGGGAGGAGACAAACGCAACGCCAACCATGCGGGATGCATTCAAAGCCATGGGCGTGGAAGATGAAAGGCTCTTTGACGACGCTCTGTTGGAGGCCCATGACGAGTACATCCAGGAGCTTCAGGACCGCTTGGAACAAATGAAGCCAATCATTCGTCTGATCGAGCGCCGCGAGGATATCTTGCGTCAACGCATGGAATATGAGGAGCTTCAGAAAGATTCCGACCGACTCAAGCAGCGAGGTGCAGCCATGGCACGCCAGCTGATGGAGGAAGAGAAGATGGCGCGGAGAATAAAGAAGGACCTACCAAAATTGACGAAGCACTTGGAGGAGAAGCTTGCCGAGTGGCATGAAGCCACCGGGGAAGATTTCCAATATCACGGAAGCGTCTATATCGACGTCATAGCCCAGCAAGAAGAAGAGTGGACGCAATACAAAGCGAATGAGATGCAAATGAAACTCAAAAAGAAGCAAGAAGAGCAACGCTTTGAAGAGAACAAATTCTTTACAAAGCCAGCTCTGACAAAGAAAAAGTCTGCAACCATGCGTCCCCTTGGCGATGCTAATCGCCTCAGCAACAACAACGATCGCCCGTCCTCTCGGGTACGTCCCCGACTCACAAACGAAGTAAACAAGCCTACTCGGGGGACCAGCAGAGAACCACGAAGTCGATTGACAACGTAACGTCATTTATGAGCAATGGCAGCCTTGCCTTAAGTTCATAGTACTATAGCATATTTCACTAGCATTCCAAGTTCTTGATAGAATAGTCAGCATCTATTGCGGTACACTAGACCTGGGCACATCAGCTAGCCTCACGTTAGGACTACCAAGGTGTCCGACCAAGTATCTATTGCTTCCAAACTCAGTTCTTGAAAGACTACAGAGTCTGGAGGCGATAAGGGTGAAATCTACGCATTCGAACCTCGCTGTCAAAGCGGCGCCGAGCAAGCACTATCCGCAACTACACCACATAGTACCGATATGAGGTAATGCAGCCTAGGTCATACCCACTTCCGCGTTTCGCGCCAAACTAAAGAACCTGCGCGTACGTGGTGAGTGCGCCACACTGATCGCAAGGGGCGATAGCTCTTCAGATATGCCTTGTGTCGCACACGACGCATCGATCTAGACGTGGATGACGTGGGCTTGTCATTTGGCGTACCTTGACACTCGCCGACGACACCAACTTGCGACGTGGTGGGACAGCGAAATCCCCCGCCCACCGGACGCAAAAAAGATGAGAGAATTCTGACGGTTGGTAAGCGGAGCCCGTAGCATCCTACGCGGGAAACTTCTAGCGCGAGACGAAATGGTACCCTGCCACCAACGAGAAACGGAACTTTCTCATGAACTAAATGCTTGCTTGCATAGTCAGGTTCTCCATCTACCCCTGAAAGACTTCAGGCCCGAAAGTCTTTCAAACTACTTTACATTACCAACGAAAGTAGTCCAGCCTTTAGTCTGAAGAGGTGGAGGTGCAGGAATGTCAACGGTTGGTTCCCCTACCAGTGTCATTACGAACCGGACTGGTCTACCGTCTCATGATGTGAAGCGGAAGTTCTTTGATACGATCGGAATCGATTTGTCCTCCGTCCCAGCCAAACTTCCGACCTCTGATATTTCTCCAAAAGATTGGATTCACCCCCGTGCTCAGAGTGTTACTAGTTTTCAAGAAAAGTTGAAATATGATTCTCATACCGATCGCTTCCTGGCTCCAACGCCTCCAAGCACCACAACGACAACGCGGCGGCGGACGAGTAAGAAGTCGAAAACACTGTCATTTGACGAGACCGTCGAAGTTGTACCCATTCCAATGCGGTCAGAATACAGCAATCGTGTCCGTTCAAGACTGTGGTCGAGTGCTATGGAACTCCAGGAGAATGCTGCTCGCAATACGGTCGAGTTCGCTTCAGAGGGGTGAGTGGATGCGGGGCTCATGTTGCCAACTCTAGCTAGATTGGGCACCAATGAAAATTTCGTTCTAAATTGCTGACCATCTTTTCTTTCTACAGCTGGGACTGGAGGAATGTTCTCGAAGATGATAGAATGTATGTATGCGTGGCGACAGCGGAGCTCATTCATCCTTGCCACTATCACCCAACCTTTCCGCGTGGATTTCGGTAGTTCTCTCGGTAGAAGTAGGATGTATACAATTGTAATCTAGGTTGAAATATAGACAACGAAAGGGTTTTCATGGTGGGCGGCACCAGTCCTTCTGTTGTGTTTAGGTTCGACGGAGTCATTCACAACGCAGTACTACCTTCCTGGTTGTTTCGAAAGCAGCACTATTTGACTCATTCAGTACAAGACTACGTATCCACAACCTTCGGCACATTCACAAGAGATGCGTCTTGGACAGCAACCTATTTCTACACCGTAGACTTGGCCCGGTAGTAGACGTGAGTCTTAACTGGAACTCTGGCCATGTAGATTGCCCTGAGCGACGTGGTCACCATGTTTAGAACTCTAACCTGCAACTAAGTTAATGGGGCGGGAAAAGACTATTACCGAATGACGACGGAAGAGGAATCACCCACCACGACTGTCACCAGCACTTCGAGCATAAACAACATGCTATTCATGTTGGAATCTATTCAAAGTCTACCGTAAACGCGCCGAGTGCTTATTTGAAAAGACCAGGGTAGCTCTTCTTGTAGGCAGTGAAGTTCGGGGCATTGATGTCCAATCGCTCAACAGGAGACTTTCGCTCAAGAGTCAAGCGCTTGATGGGGGCGAAGTTGGAGTTCATCTGGGTGCGCGCGTTCTTGAAACGTTCCATGCGGGCAGCTTCGGCCTTGGCAGTTGGCGAACCAGTTTCCCATTTCTCAGTAGGATCTGAAACATTCTCTTGGTCCATGGCTCCAGCAACCCCAGGAGCGACCATTGCTCCAAAAACAGCAAGTCCAGCGGCAGACAGGAACTCCTTGCGGGACTGAGACTCAGCGTTCATGGCCACAGAGGTTCGCGGGGCATTGGGCATGGGGGCGAAAGCCGAAGAGGCCGCAAGGGTAGAAAGGGCTACAAGGACAGAAAGCTTCATTTCTAAAAAGATATTCCACAAGAAAGAGGACAAAGTGAGAGTTAGTCACGAGCTCGTTCAAACAACCCTGTGGTGCATTCGGTCATTTTCACGCAGAAATTGTTGATTCCACCAAACGTAAGTTTGTAGCCTCTCATTTTCACAATATACATGATCGAATTCAATAAAGTGAAGCACAATGCAGTGATCGATGCCCGAAAAAAGACGATGCAGCTGCCACATGGTGTCAACTTACTTGGTTGAACAAATCTTTTTGGGAAACTGTGGAAAGATGCGCGCAAAGTGTCAAGCTAGCAAGCGAGATTTGACTGACGATGGTGAACTTGATGGAGGGGTCAAGATCGCGCAGTCAGATTAGTCATTATTGATGAGAGCTCCGGCGTCACCCCTTTTCGAATAGAGCTCGTATCAAAATTGCTTGTTACCAATCTATGAAATCGTACAAATCTTGATTCAATGGACTCTTGAAATGGAATCTCAGCCGTCGACATGTCTGGAAATGAAACTACCCTCCTGCTACATCAAGTAACAGGCTCGTGAAGGCAAGTCTGCTTTAAGGACAATGATGCGAAGCAGGAGAAGTTTCCATCAACGGAACGAATTTCGACCCTCAAGTGATGAGCCAGTGACTACTGACTCTTAAAAATGATGTTCGCCCCGCCTCAGAAATGATCACCTTTTCAGACCCCGCATTCTTCGGTCTCTATTCTAAGCTCGTAGTTCCTACTAGATAAAATTGTCTCCTAGTAAAGGTTGCTTGGAAAGCCCGAACGTCGAGACTCCACCACTCCACACTTCCCATCTATACCAAATACATGCGGCTCTCTATAGCGTAATTCCATCCCAGCGAATTCCCAGGCGGATCAGACAACTTGTTGGACACACGAACATCTTCAGCCCCACGAAAACCAAAAATCGAAGCCTGATGGCTGCAAGTAAGAAACAAGCATCCTATTCTCCGTGACCTTCCAGGTTGAAATCTGTCTTCTTGTTTCGTTTCGTCATCTCCACTTCCTCTGCCTCGAACGCCGATAGCAGTACATATGCAAGCGCAATCAGAGGAGAAAGTGCGAACAGAATCTGTCGAACATCAAAGGGAACGGTTGAGACAATGGTATTTTGTGATAAAAAGCGGTGCGACTTTCAACGCACCTTGACGCCATTGATGACGTAATCGACGGGTGTCAATGGTTCTTCAGCAGTCGCCATTTCCCTGTTTTAAACGCAACGTTCAGATGAATATTGACCCGATGTAAGTGGCAAAGAATGAATCCTCTGAAAGGACCAGTAGCTCAACGATGCTTGAAGACAAGTCAAGCAAATGCGTTAAAGCAAAAGGCGGCGGGATTTAGGAGCGAAAATCGAAGAGGAGGGAATGAAAATGGAGGGTTGTGCTCGTTATCTCGCGAGCGAGTGACGCGTGCCGACAGAACAGAGCGAGGCGGCCTCGCTCCCCCCAAGAAATTCATCCATTCGAATTGGTCGTCGGGGGTATCTTCGGCCGGCGGCGGGCGGACGAGTTTTTAGATCGGATGAAGATGATCTCGATGATCCTTCCCATTTGATTTGGACATCGATGAAGTTGTTGGTGAAAAGGGTAATCAATTGCTCAGTTCCACCTTTACAAATCGATTGACAACCTCGTCCTAGCCATTTCGAAACTAATTCTCGAGGCGCGTGTGCTGATTGCTGCATTTTGATCCAATTCACTCTCGCGAATTCGAAGAAGGATCTTTTACAGCAACGATGAGGCGTTTTCTTCCTGTTTGCTACTTTCTGGTGGCCCATCTCGCTCTCTGTTCGAGCCTACAGCTCCTTGGAAAACCCTCTGAGCGTCATCTGCCACAGCAAATTTCCGAACAAAGAAGGTCACTGCTGAACTCATTTTTTATCGCTGGGCTTTCGTTGGTAGCACTGCCGAACGAAGCTAATGCTAAATCTTACAGTTCGAATGCAAGGAACCTTGAACGAATGAATACTGGCGACATGAGCGGAGGCAGCGTATATGACAACAACCCGAAATCTGACGCTGGTAAAAAGAGGCGTGCTATGATCGGATGCAAGAACCCCGTAGCAAGGGAAGAGGCCGCGGAAGTAATTCTGAAAACACGCGATCTTTCAGAGAAATCGTGCAACCAACAGGTAATGGAAGGCGATCCTGAGTTCATGCTCCAAGCCCTTCGGAACCTGGATTGTCCATCGTGCCCCTATGGTATCAGCAGCTCGCGCAAATCATCCTAGTTCCATTCTCTTTGTGTTTCGTAGATCTATGGTCCCAACGATTTTTTTGCCGAAGCCCACTAGCTTGGGAGAACTGGTGCTACTCTCCATCTATGACACATTCTAACGCACCCGAGAGACAAAACAGTGCCCTAAAAATAGAAACCGTCGACGAAATTCATCAAAAAGTACAGGTTTGGTTGGCGCTTAGAAACTTAGTTTTTGGAAGAAATAAGTGCTTCCCTGGGCCTTCTTCTCGCTGGTAACCTCCTTTTGGTTCAAATATCGGTCAAGGAAAAGTTTCTTGAGATTCTTCTTGACGTCCACCTTTCGTTCAGCATCTACAAGCTCAGCCTCATCGACGGCCTTCTTCAAATCAAGATCAACGACATAACGCGTGGGGAATACGTGACGGACGTTCATGTACTTGACGAAAGGCTTCATGGCCTTGGATCGCTTTTCCGCCTTCTCCTTCTTCATAGACTTAGTGATCTTTCGCGGTCCTCGGGCCAACCCAGCCACCAGACAGTGAGAGAAACGCTTGTCGCTATTGCCATCATCGAAGGTCTTTACTACCACGGCCTTCTTTCCGGCGTGTCGACCCGCAAGGACAATTACAACTTTTCCCGACTCTGACGAACAGATAAAAGGAAAGAGATAAAATGATTAGCACATGCATTGAGAATGTATTACAGGGCCAAGGAGGGGGATTCCGAGCAGTCCACAGGTTTCAACACACCACCACGAAAGAGGGACCAAATCCTAATCTCTACACCGCCACGAGAACCGAAACAACCGAAAACCAACAGCCTTCAACAATTTGAACAAAGACACTCTAACACTCACTGATGATCGCCATTTTGATTGTTTGATAACCGTAAGGTAGTAGTGGATGAGTTGCGATGCGGAGCAGCGGCACTTCCTTGGGTGGCTTGTTGGTTGCCCGACCCATTTCCATGGCGCCCCAAGCGTGAGAGCAGTGCGGTGAACGCTTACCTCTTACTAAGAAATTTTATGATTTATTCGACTGAAATAAATGGTGACTGAAGAAATTTTTAATCCCCCTTTTATAAAAATAGTCCACGTCATCCCCCAATTTACGAACGAACAAAAAGTTAACAACTCGCATCATGTCCTCCCGCACCTCGGATTGCTTGTCATCTTCTCAAGTAGTAGACCTCGTCAAAGCCTTAGAGCAGCAACAATCAGAAAGATTCGAAGCACAAGCTTCTCAAGCGACCACCATTCTATTGTAGAAGCAAGCTGCAAGAGAAAATTTGACTTCACTGAAAGGAGAAACTCTATTGATCTGTCAGAGACGAAGAGACTCTGAGCACTTGAAAACTCTAGTTTCGGTCCTTCGATTCACAGCTTGTCAATGACAATCGACGAGGAGGCACTTCATTATCTGGAAGCTGCACCGCCAAATATCTCTAACCCAGTGGCCGAAGATCGCAAATTGCTGAACGAACAAATAAGAGACCTTCCAGCGGCACCAGCGAGCAGTAACCACCATCGATTACCCCTGAAAATGTCGGACACACAAAAGAAGCAACCACCACGGCTGCTCCACCCGTAAGTCAACTGGCCCGATGATAATCTGTGAATGGATTATTGTTCTTTATCTTTCTCATTTTGTACATTTATTCAGCTTTCTGCATAAAGTCCCGATGCACATTCGATTTGGTCTGAACGGCTTTATATCCAACGTTGGCTTTATGGTGGCATACAATACAGCAGTGGTTCAATTTGAAGGAACAGCTCCTCCCTCAACAATATACTCTATTGTGTACTTGATTTTCATACCTGTCGGGCATGCCTTGATTTCACTGCTAGTATTTGGATGGCCGGATCGTTATCTACCCAGTCTCATGAGCAATGCACCGATTGGATTGACGGCAATCGCCCTGGGGGCTCTCCTGACGGCTTATTTGGATCAGATCTCCTTCAACAAATTAGTGGTGGATCTTTTGGCACAGGGATGGTCATCAATGGGATACGAGAAGGAACCGACGGCGGAAGAAGAGAAGGGTGAATTCTACTCATCACTGTTGGTATTGTTAATTACGGGTGTTTGGACGTTTATTCTTTCGGTTGTGATAAACGCACCTTCCGAAACGTCGGAAAAGAAAGAAAACTAGAGGAATGATCTCGTGGTGGATCACTTGACCGCCCATTTTTTGTAAATCTAGCGCCTGCGATACAGCCGTCGACGCAAAAATGACGCATCGCAAAAGTAGGGCGAATACAACAAAGATGATTTTGTTACTAGCAGCGCTAATCTATTCATATGTACGCCCTATCCCAAGGGCATCCGGCCGATCCTTACCATCCCAGAGTGTTTAGATTGCATCATCCATGTTTTCCACTTGAACGTCATCCTCGCCTTCCTTCTCAGGCGCAACCCCGAGGTTGCGGTAGTCCTCGTAAACGCTGGTCACCAGCACCATATTGCACAAGAATGAGAGCCAAGAGAAGTAATACAGGTTTCCAATGGGAGCTCCAGGTCCATTTGCCGAAGTCAAGAAAGCCACTCCAAAGCCGTTCATGATGCACAGGACAATGGCAAGGATACCCTCCACGACAAAGGGAGCAACTGCCGTCACCATCTTCATTCCTACAACGGCCAAAGCGAAAAAAGTACCAATGGCACCCAAGGAGATGCCATACTTGGTTCTCTTACAGTAGGGTGACGTCGTATCTTGGAAGGCGCAATCCTTGTCGAAAACGTTCGCGGAAGCACCCATGACGACCAGTTGACAAGCGAGCAATCCAGACCAGAGAGTCAATCGAGCTGCTCGGTTCTTCATTTCACCCGCCAAATCAACGCCAAAGACACCTCGCAAGTACGCCACACACAGCATGATGGACGTGACAAACCCGGCCCAGCTGAAATAGTACAAGTTTCCATTGACAATTGTGTTGCTCAGTTCCGAATTGACCGCTAGACCCGTACTAGCATTGGAAACTACAGAGACGGTGGCAGCCCAGAAAGCAGCCAGAAGCAAACACAGAACTCCTTCGATGCGAGTATTGACAATAAAGGAGGAGAGCACGGGGCTCATGTGCATCAAGACTACAAGTCCCGTAACGGCAAAGGTAATGGCACTGCACGTGACGGCCCACTTCGCATTGCTGTCCGAATCTCCACGACTCTTCTTCTGCTCGACGATGATCCAGAGACAAAGCCGAGAAAGCAAGCAATGCAACAGTGTAAGAAAGCATGAATCGCAGAATGAAATATCCAGACTTCTACAGCGAATAGGACCACCGTCGACGTACCACTCCGACTGCTGAGCCCATGGTGATGGTCGAAAAGACCAAAAAGGACACCCATAGCGTGAATCGGGGGCTACGGCCCTGACCCACAATTGCTTCTCCAGTCTCTTGGTTGATGTTCATGGTATTGTATTGATACTGGTCTTTCAAATGTGTTGAATGATACTCCTGTTGTGCTGGATATGGTCTTGGGTCCTTCCTTTCGCTTTGAAAGAAACGGCGGCAGTCTTGTGGGCAGACCGTCCATGCTCTTTCTCTTGTTACGGTGGTGCACCCCTTTCGTTGGATCGTGCGTGGACGGCGGCAACTGTGTTGGAGCCGCACCTGCATCCACAAAACTTAACGGATCCATTTTTCGCGCGGGAAGACAGATCGATCATGACAATATATTCAGACATGTAGGTAACAATACATGGAGCATGCCAGTCGGGAGAAAGTTGGGGTAGTTTTGGAGGAATCCCCTCCCTCCAACGATGATGAACTCATTCCCCCCAAATTCTAAATTTAAACTCGAAGGATCCTCGTCACGGGACAATGACAAAGACGCAAATACGCAGTGATGTGCTGTTCTGTACTCTGCCTATTACAGGGTTACTACGAGTGACTCTCACACCCTCTCCCTCTCTTTGATACAAGAGAATGCTGCTGTTTCTTGCTGCCAAGTTCTTAATGGCGAATTATCCAGCATTGTTGCAAATATCGGCACGCACCAACTTGGTTCTGAGGCTTTTTCTGGTACCCGCGATACTGATATCATTGCAACTGTATCATTCCGTAACGCTTCAGAAACACTTTGAGATTAAAGTGGGTCATTTTGATCCTTCTCCACTGACAGTACGGGGGGACCACAGATCCAATGTGCCGTCATTTGCGCCGCCGTTGCACTTGCCGCCCAGCGAGAGCTTTGGGGCTTGCCTGATGATCAAAGAGGATAATGATTTGTTGTATGAATGGCTGGCATATCACTACACGACGTTGCCTCTTCGCTATGTCTTTGTGGGATCGGATGAAGGAAACCGTCATGATCCAACCGAAGTCTTGAGGCGATGGACTACAGCTGGCACTGGCCTGCACTACTGGGTCGTCAATGCCAGTGATTTTGTGGTTGACCGTCAGGCCATGTCTACCGCTAGAATGAGCAGCAACAGCAGCAATTCACATTCATCAACGTCTTCCAAACGACGGGGTAACTTCTCTATGGAACATGAGGAGGCGCACCATTCCTTTGTTCACCGACAACGTTCGTTTATTTCCACTTGTGTGGCCTTCTTAAAGTCAAAGGGTCTGAAGTGGGTTACACTCATTGACACCGACGAGTTTCTAGCCATGAATCGGGTTGTTCCTATGGAGAACAGAACACTGCGTCAAAGAGACGTGACGTCTAGTAGTAGAAGCCATCCAAACGAGATTGATCCGGTCGCATTTCAGCAACGGCATGCGCTTCCTTCTCTGGAGAGCACATCCACAGTGTTAGATGCCATTCATACGCTTGACGATATACAAGAATTGGGACCCTGTTACACGATTCCTCGTCTCCTCTATGGCGCACTTGAGAATGTTACTTGTCCAGAAGCTGCTTCAGCCGTACAAGTGGCGCAGTCCAAGTTTCGTTACGAAGAGTTGAGTACCCTACGCTTTACTCAACACGCTAAAAAGGGCGACTTTAGCAAATCCAAGTACGGCAAGGTCATGCTGGACGTTTCTCGGCTTTCCAATGAAGTCATCGAACGGACCCCTCGTAACATTCATCGCCCTTACAAACCCGAGTGTGGACCAGGAGCTGTCGGAAACTTTGCAGAATCACTCTTTTATCTCAATCACTATATTGGGTCCTGGGAACGATATGCATCTCGGGGAGATTCGAGAAGAAACCGAGTCGAATGGGAACTTCGAGCACATTTGACCTCTGGGAGCTCGTGTGAACATGGGGTATTCCGTTGGTTTTCGCGATTTTTAGATTTGGTTGGCGAGGAGCGCGCACAGTACCTATTAGGCGGGCGGCGACCAACCATGTCCACTTTAGATCAATGAACGGATGCTGTAGTTAACCACCAGAATCAAGTCTAAAGGAGCAGCGATAATTTCGTAGCATTATGAGAGTTATTCTACTGCTGGTCTTTTCGCTGTCAAAACCCCCGTGAACGCGCCTAGCAATATTGCTAGCCGCTACAGCGAATCGGCGCTTTGTAAGTCATCAAATGCCTCACTTGATAAGCTGATTTGAGCAGGTGAAAGCCGTCTCTCTTGCGTTGCTGCCATTGCTGTGTTGGACCAAAATGCTTCTGGGTTATCACTGATTTCGTCAAGGCAGAAGTCAACGTCTTCCAATGAAACATCGTCATGTAGAGAGACAGAGGCATCATCTTCGTCACAGCCCATATCATTTTCTTCAAAGTAAAAGGAATAAAGACTGGTAGTGTGATCTGCGGCAAGAGGGGTCACAGTTTGGATCGGGTAGATGTCGTTATCCTCGTTGGAGCGAAGGCTGTCGTCGTCTGACATTTCCCAATCACTTCCAATATCATCCACTTCTCCAGATTTAAACTCCACCGTCGAAGGCAGAGGAAGTATTTGAGAAGAAATGCATTCGTCGATCGGATTTGCCTTAGAGACTTGGGGCGACATACACTTTCCATTTGAGGGAGAGGCTCTGAAAATCATGTCAAACGTTTGCCCTTCATTCTTGTTGGTTTCGAAAGAGTTGAGATTGTGCAGTTTTAGGAGAAGAGCTCGTTGTTTCATTGTTTGATTTGAATACTTTGTTGTTCGATTTTGATTTACAATGAAAATTTGTAAGGATGGAATGATTGTGAGCAATCGCTGCACCAAAACTGGCGGTATGTCAAAATGTGAGACGAAAAGTTGGTGTTTGCACCGGCGCAGTTGTTCGTTCCAAGGGCATTCGTTTTGTTTTTACATATATACGGATCTGTATAAATTTATTAGCGTCAAAAGGCGCATCTTTAGGTACCCACACAAGAGAACTAAGAATGATGTGCGCGCTACAATAATTGAGATAGCGACCGTGCTCGACAACGTTGTTGTGTTGGCGACATCTTCGACAAAAAGAGATGCACCGTGCAAATCGGCACGGCACTCGGCACCGACCACTAACGAGAAAATCGCTGTTTATGGCGGTCCCAACTTCCATTTTTTATTTAGAGCTTTCATCTTTCAACGTCAATTTGCGTGCGTTCCACGATGACAAAATCGTCCTAAAAGCACGAGAACTAGATAGTGTACAGGTATACACAATTATGTACTATCGCTCTGTTTTACTTATTAACAAGTCGTTGGGCGAGCGTGACAATGAGAGTTGCAACATATGTCGTCGGTTGAATGCCTCCAAACGAACGTTTTTCTCAACAAGGTATAGATTTGAAACATGGAGGTGCTCTTTGGAAGTTAGCGAGAGTCACAAGAAGTTGCGCTAGTATCTACATGCGGACTACCGGTATCACGGTAGTCTTGGCGGTGCAACGAAGATATTGTTTCTTGAAGCGAAAACAAACTCCTGCTGGTTTGGTGACACTCTCTCCGTTAATTGAGCTAGCTAGACCGTGCTCCATTGACCTTGCTAGATAGCTAGCAGCAAAAAGACGGTGGCAGAGCACCCTGAATACACTTAGGACTAGCTACTGGGAGATAGTTTCTTCGGCATGCTGGCGGGGACGGTGCCACCTATAGTTCAAATCTGCCAACTTGAGCAGCTTGTAGTAGAGACAATCAACAAAATGTTACTTTACTGGCCCGCCAATGACATCCAAGGCCATCCTAGTAGGAACGGGTGCTTCCGTCGTCGCTAGTAGTAGATACACCAGCACTTAGTTGTAAGGTGTAGTCATGCGATGAAAATACTGAGGGGCATCAATTCGAAAGGGTGCTCTCTCCACAATCAAATTGTCCCCCACCGGTTCATACCACGCAGGTATCGCAGAGGCCACCAAGCCCCGCTCATTAGCACAAGTCAAGCTCAAAGTGACATTCAAATGGCCATTTTCGTTGACAATTCCAATCCCATTTAAAACTCCAGGAATATAGTCTGACGAATTCTCTGGCTCTTCCACCGGCCCACCTTCGGGTATCATGTCTTGGGAGCAGAGATTAAAGTACTCTTGTCTCCCAATGACCGTCAATTCGTCCGCAGTATTGGGAACAAATGATCTTTGGGCCAGAGCTCCATCAAGTGGGTCAATACCACTCCAATATCCAAACCAGTACGGATCCACATGGATAGTAGACGTGGTATCCTTGGATTTCTTGGTGGACTTTCTCTTTTCGAGTTTGGCAACGGATCCTCCCGTGGTAGCATCAACAAGCTTACCAAATAAATGGACAAGACGCTCGGGATGAACATATGCATGTTTGATTGAACGTTTTACTGCAGCAGAAACCTGTTGAGCACAACGAATGAAGGGTTTCATAATACTAATACGCATTCATCTTTGGACGCTGCTGCAGGACAAGCGCAACCAAGAACACTTTGCGAGATGCAAAAGGTGAAGAAGACTATTTTCGGTGAGGCTGGTGGCCGAAAGTAACCCCAACAGCTATCAAACAAGTACAGTGGTAGTGGCGGATGGAGGTTTGGTGGCCGAAAAATCGCATGAAGAAGGAATCTGTACCATTTTTGACTGCTTCGACTAAGAAAGCTCAAATGTGATGGCGAAGGGTCCGACGTCGGACGCGCTCGCAGCTCGCCGCACTCGGCCGAAACGTTGGCCGGCTCGTTGGCGATTTTTCGTCGCGAAAGCACACGAGAGGCAATAGAGCTGAAAAACGCCGTTTTACCCGCTATGTATCGTTACGCTCAATGTGAGCGAAGATTTTGGTAAGCCAGGCTCGCTCATCGTTCCCAGCGACCGCACGGAGGTTTGGAAAAAAGACGACAGACATCGCTCTTGCACGAGAAGAGGGTGCCGTAGTTGTTGTGTTGCCTGTGATACCATTGTCGTAACCATGAGCCACCTTGAGAATATCCCCGAACGTCAAAAGATCGATCCTCTTGCGATCGTCAAGGACTACGCCGCAGTCCCCCGTCTTGAATACAGGTGAGATGAATGCCGCAATCAGATTTTATCCCGATGTGATAGGCGAAGAATTCAGCGCGAAGGGCGGTTTCCGTTCCGCAACGGCTAGATTCGCGCACACCATGACGACTACCGGAGGATTACTATTAGAAATGTGAAGCATTCGATGCCCCTGGAAAGTCAATCAATCAACATGTCGACAGTGTGAATTATCTTGTTGGCTTGCTAAAGGTGCTACCTTGACTTCAACCGTTGACATTTGTACGGTAGCGCTGGCCTAGGAGCATTGTTCGCCGCCAACGCAAACGTATTTGTTCTCCCTGAAATTAGATTGCATCTCACACATATCGTAACTCCCACTACAGGACTATTGCCGGTGTGAACGGTCCCCTTGTCATTTTGGATAATGTGAAGCTTCCAAAGTACGCCGAGATCGTGAACCTTCGCCTAGGCGATGGCACTGAGCGCTCTGGTCAAGTTCTTGAGGTTGCTGGAAACCGTGCTGTCGTCCAGGTGTTCGAGGGTACTGCCGGTATTGATAACCGAAAGACGAGGTGTGAATTCACTGGTGATGTGCTTAAGATGGGTGTTTCCGAAGAAATGCTTGGTCGTTCCTTCAACGGGTCCGGAAAGGTCATTGATAACGCTCCAAAGGTCCTCGCTGAAGCTTACCTCGATATCAACGGTCAACCCATTAACCCTTCGTCTCGTGACTACCCCAAGGCCATGATCCAGACCGGTATCTCGGCTATTGATGTCATGAACTCGATTGCTCGTGGTCAAAAGATCCCTATCTTCTCTGCTGCCGGTCTTCCCCACAACGAAGTCGCTGCTCAAATTGCCCGACAGGCCTCGCTTGTGCAACAAAAGGATACCATGGATGGACACGAAGACAACTTTGCTATCGTCTTCGGTGCTATGGGTGTTAACATGGAGACTGCTCGTTTCTTCCGTTCCGATTTCGAAGAGAGTGGTGCTATGCAGCGTACCGCTCTTTTCCTCAACTTGGCCAATGATCCTACCATCGAGCGTATCATTACGCCTCGTTTGGCACTCACCACTGCCGAATACCTTGCCTACGAGCGTGATCTTCACGTTCTTGTTATTCTTACGGATATGTCTTCGTACGCTGATGCCCTTCGTGAGGTGTCTGCTGCCCGTGAGGAAGTGCCTGGTCGTCGTGGTTACCCCGGTTACATGTACACGGATCTTTCCACCATTTACGAACGTGCTGGACGTGTGGTGGGCCGCAACGGTTCCATCACTCAGCTTCCCATCCTTACGATGCCTAACGACGATATCACCCACCCTATTCCCGATCTTACTGGATACATTACGGAGGGTCAAATCTACTTGGATCGTCAATTGCACACCAAGGGTATTTTCCCGCCTATCAACGTTCTTCCTTCGTTGTCTCGTCTGATGAAGTCCGCTATTGGAGAAGGTATGACGCGATCCGACCACGGATCCGTGTCCAACCAGCTGTACGCTTCGTACGCCATGGGTAAGGATGTCATGGCCATGAAGGCCGTTGTCGGAGAGGAGGCCTTGTCGATGGAAGATCACTTGTACCTCAGCTTCTTGGAGCGATTCGAGGGCAAGTTCGTCTCACAAGGACCCTACCAAGCACGTACTATTTTCGAATCTCTGGATCTTGCATGGAGCATTCTTCGTGCATTCCCCAAGGAGTTGCTCAAGAAGATCCCCAAGAAGACTTTGGACCAGTTTTATGCTCGTCGTCGAGAAGCCATCGAAGACAGAAACAAGGCCGATGGCTCAGCGTAAAAAGTTCGTCTATGTGATTGCTTTTCGACTATGAAGTGGTTGGCGTGGCATTGGATCTATTATTAGCATACACCATGACCGGCACCTGGTTCTCGCCCTTAAAATAATAGTAATTAGTGGGGTTCATTCAGAAGTGTTCACTACTTGAATTTAACATTGCTTTATCAACTCCTCCGTTATTCTCTCTGGTTCTGTGCCGTGCGGAGTTGTTCACAATGTTCTTGGGCACTATCCGATCCCCCCGCGCCACTCGCTAAACAGTTGCTCGCTGGCAAACGCTTCCTCCGGTTGGACATTTCCCGGAAACCACCATCTCATCTGAACTATCGTTTGCTGATACTACTAGTCTAGTGAAGAGACATCAGTACTCTAGAGTAGAGTATAGCTACCGAGAGGCTCACTTCGTCCGTCGAGATCGCGAGTGACACGGTCACGGGATTGGCAATTTTTCGGTGTATAGGAACTTTATAATAAAATTTTAGGGGTGGGGGAGGGGGAGGGGCGGTGCACCGCAGGTGCGCCGAAGGCTGCCTGCTGCTATTTGCAACTAGTACAATGCAGCAGTAAACTTCATAGCTACAGCTAGTAATAGTACCAGCACAGCTCACCAGACACCTGGTATCAGTAGTAGCAGTGGCTAGCTGCTAGTATTCTACTACTAGAGATACAGCCAGAGGAAGCAAGAAGAAGTGGTGGTCGCTCATGATCATGATGGGGGGCAGTTACTAGTACTACTACTAGTGCCTATGAGCGCCACCGCCGCAGGTAGTAGGATGATGCATTGAAGGTGGCAGTAGTGAGTACTGAAGTAGCTACAGTAGGCTGCAGTTCTACTAGTGCTACAACAACAACACCAGCAGCAGGAGCAACAACAAGAAAAACATGATACCACTAGCTACAGTAGTACTACTATTAAAGCAGCAAAAAGTGCGCGCTATCCATTTAGCAGCTACCTAGATCTCGCCAAATCGCCAAAGCGATATCGGCTATCATACCTGGAAAAGCAGCTGAGTCTCACGACTCATCCGACTTTTTCACCCATTAGGGATCATCAGCGCTAGTCTGCACACCTACAGAGACGATCATGAAACCAAGCTTTGTGCTTGCATCCCTCATCAATTTCATTGAGTGAGTTCAGGAGGGAGTTGGGCTGCTGCCAAGATGCCCAAAGTAGAGCGAGTTTTTTCTACTACTACTATTAAAGCAGCAAAAGGTGTGCGCTATCCATTTAGCAGCTACCTGGACAATTGGAAAGGAATGATCTTGCCAAATTGCCAGTATTACTATTAAAGCAGCAAAAAGGAGTGCATGCTATCCATTTAGCAGCTACCTGGACGATGATAGGAAAGGAACGATCCTCTTGCCAAATCGCCGGAGCAATTAGTAGTAGCTAGGAGTGCTGCTGGTACGCTTAGCTAGTCAAAGGAGTAGTCCAACAGGGGTTGTACTACGAGGCAGCACCAGCACTAGTCCTCTTCGTCCTCCTCTTGCTGCCCCTCCCTGCAGCACCACCAGCCGCCAGCAGGACGAGGAGCATCCTGCTCATCACTTGTAGTAGTAGAAGCTAGTAGTAGCAGTATAATAGCTCTTATTACTTGAGCTGCTGCTACTTTTCCACCTACTAGTGTGTAAAAAGCAGGGAAGAGTAGCAACGATTCATTCCAAGCAGCCAAGCGTGACTGTCTCAGAAGTAAAAGCTACACTGACCACCCCCGTGGCAAGCCTTCCCCGACAAATTTAAGGGGAATCGCGCGGTACGCGCTCCACTAGAAGAGCAGCCAATAGCATTGCTCCACTAAAAAGCAGCCAATAGCATTAGCGGAAACACCAAAATTACTAATAGGAGAGCCAATCGAATCAGCGAAAACAGTAATAGAGGCGTATACAATATGTCGCACTGCGACACACTAAAATGTTCCTATACATGATAGGGTTGCCACGGGATGGCAATTTTTCGGTGTACCTCTTTATAGGATATGGATCATACCGTGATCCATATGTACCTAACTTTGACTAACTACTTGACCACCAATCATATCCTTTACCCCAAAACAGATGCCACGACCGTGACGAGCACCATCCAAACTGTCTAAGTCATATCAGTCATTTCTCTCTTAGGCCCCTACGTCAAAAGTTACGGTAGTAAATGTCTTACTGTGCCGCGCGATTGCCGATACCATGATCCATATCTCGTCAAAATCCCCCCAAGCCCGTCACATATCAAA
The DNA here is from genome assembly GCA_951394045.1 of Nitzschia sp. DOCU1. NCBI lineage: Eukaryota > Bacillariophyta > Bacillariophyceae > Bacillariales > Bacillariaceae > Nitzschia > Nitzschia sp. DOCU1. Next base: position 1,342,839 of record OX595988.1, on the reverse strand, counting down.
ACATCCTCTATTTTCCTGCTTCTTTTCACCAAATCATCTGTTTAAATATGAAGATTGATAGTAGGGGCAAAGGCGGGGGCAACGAGAGCTATGACGAGTGCAGTGGGGAATTTTCTACTCATTTTGCCATGGTTATTGCGACTCATGCCAGGCAAATTCAAATAAGTAATGGCAGGGGCAACTGAACAAAAAATAAACCCCGCCAGTTGTTGGACCACGAAGTCCCTTGCATTTCCACAATAGAAGGCATGATCTCAAGGTTTCAAAGGGCAAAGAATGAGGAGACAAACGTTGCCTTCCGACCGGTTCGATTCAATGTGGGTGGCCAGTCTATTGGGAAATTTGGGCCTCTCCGTGATACTTTTTCCCTACTTCTTTCAGTGAAACATCATCTTTGATAGGCTGAACGCTATTGGGGGCAAGGGTGGTGGTGAGGAGAGCTATGACAAGCTCATCAAGGAATTTGGGACTTTCATTGAAATGGAAAATGCGACTTAATTAGCCATCATCCTGCAGCTCCAAGGAAGTCGCCAAAGAACAATCAACCAGACTAAGACAACCGGCCCTCAATGAAACATGGAGAGAGCTGTGGTCAATAGCACATCCATTTATGACTGGCAGGGCGAAAGTGAGTGTAAAAACTACTCCAAATCAAGACGAGGTGGGGGGATCGACAAGGAAAAAGTTGGGATGCGAATGAATGCGAATACAGCCACCAAACAACAGCAAAGTTGTGCTCATCTGGCCGATACTTAAACTACTTTGGTGCCTGTATGCAATCAGCACGCCATGCGCAGATGGGTGCACTCCTGGACTGCATCATCATGCAGGTGGCGAAGGAGAAGAATAGAGACAGGGCAGAGAACACTGCTTTATGACAAAATGCTATAGAAACAAGCAAACTATGATAAACAAACGTGTCCAATAGTCAATACAATCACTAAATTGCAATTGCCTTTAGCCACTGGCGTTAGATCACACGAATTAGTTGATTATAGGGGCGATTCCATGAAAGTTGGGCTTAGAAGCCAGTTGGAAAACGGTGGTCCCCTGCTGCAAACTCATCACAGAAACAAAAAAGAAAGCAGCCACCCGGCACCTCTGATACCGTAGACAACATCAAGATTAAAAAATTGTAATTGTATTATCACTTTTGATTGAGTTTAGCGGCAAATTGCATGAAAAAGGTCGAAAAATGGGCAAGATTGGCGCATGAGTCGCATTGTCGCACAGGTAGTAACATGTAGAGGGGGAGTTTTAAAAAAATTCCAACGGGGAATGCTACTGTAGTATGTTTTCTAGATACAAGCCAAGTTTCATCTCAAAAGAGTGTATTCTTGATATGTGACGGTAGATGGGGAGGAATTGATAGTTATGGATCATACCGTGAGTCATATTTTAATCCCATAAAGAGATAGGAACTTTATAATAAAATTTTAGGGGTGGGGGAGGGGGAGGGGCGGTGCACCGCAGGTGCGCCGAAGGCTGCCTGCTGCTATTTGCAACTAGTACAATGCAGCAGTAAACTTCATAGCTACAGCTAGTAATAGTACCAGCACAGCTCACCAGACACCTGGTATCAGTAGTAGCAGTGGCTAGCTGCTAGTATTCTACTACTAGAGATACAGCCAGAGGAAGCAAGAAGAAGTGGTGGTCGCTCATGATCATGATGGGGGGCAGTTACTAGTACTACTACTAGTGCCTATGAGCGCCACCGCCGCAGGTAGTAGGATGATGCATTGAAGGTGGCAGTAGTGAGTACTGAAGTAGCTACAGTAGGCTGCAGTTCTACTAGTGCTACAACAACAACACCAGCAGCAGGAGCAACAACAAGAAAAACATGATACCACTAGCTACAGTAGTACTACTATTAAAGCAGCAAAAAGTGCGCGCTATCCATTTAGCAGCTACCTAGATCTCGCCAAATCGCCAAAGCGATATCGGCTATCATACCTGGAAAAGCAGCTGAGTCTCACGACTCATCCGACTTTTTCACCCATTAGGGATCATCAGCGCTAGTCTGCACACCTACAGAGACGATCATGAAACCAAGCTTTGTGCTTGCATCCCTCATCAATTTCATTGAGTGAGTTCAGGAGGGAGTTGGGCTGCTGCCAAGATGCCCAAAGTAGAGCGAGTTTTTTCTACTACTACTATTAAAGCAGCAAAAGGTGTGCGCTATCCATTTAGCAGCTACCTGGACAATTGGAAAGGAATGATCTTGCCAAATTGCCAGTATTACTATTAAAGCAGCAAAAAGGAGTGCATGCTATCCATTTAGCAGCTACCTGGACGATGATAGGAAAGGAACGATCCTCTTGCCAAATCGCCGGAGCAATTAGTAGTAGCTAGGAGTGCTGCTGGTACGCTTAGCTAGTCAAAGGAGTAGTCCAACAGGGGTTGTACTACGAGGCAGCACCAGCACTAGTCCTCTTCGTCCTCCTCTTGCTGCCCCTCCCTGCAGCACCACCAGCCGCCAGCAGGACGAGGAGCATCCTGCTCATCACTTGTAGTAGTAGAAGCTAGTAGTAGCAGTATAATAGCTCTTATTACTTGAGCTGCTGCTACTTTTCCACCTACTAGTGTGTAAAAAGCAGGGAAGAGTAGCAACGATTCATTCCAAGCAGCCAAGCGTGACTGTCTCAGAAGTAAAAGCTACACTGACCACCCCCGTGGCAAGCCTTCCCCGACAAATTTAAGGGGAATCGCGCGGTACGCGCTCCACTAGAAGAGCAGCCAATAGCATTGCTCCACTAAAAAGCAGCCAATAGCATTAGCGGAAACACCAAAATTACTAATAGGAGAGCCAATCGAATCAGCGAAAACAGTAATAGAGGCGTATACAATATGTCGCACTGCGACACACTAAAATGTTCCTATACATGATAGGGTTGCCACGGGATTCAGGCTGAGTGCCCATCTTTTGTGACGTCGTGGACGTCCGTCCGTCGACGAAGGATCCAGAAGACGCCGAAGGATTCCGCGTGTTCAACAACATCGGCTGTTGTTGGATGTCGGCTTTCTCTCGGCCATGATGCATGTCATCTCCAAATCGCTGCCCTGGGAAATCAACCACACAAATCCTTTCAACATGCTAAGAAATATTATTCTGCTTGCGCTGGTGGCGTGTAGCGTCGTCCTGCTGGGTGAGGCCTTTTCTCCTTCTTTGGGCACGAGGCATCGCCCGACGTTGACCCATTTTGAAAATGTCATCAGGCCTGATGGATCCTACTTGTCAGCTGCGGGTGGCAAGAAAAGACGACGAAGAAAGCAACCACCGGCTGAACCCTCTGCTTCACAACAAGGCATTTCAGAACCTTCTGCACCAATAGAAGATGCAGCGTTAGACGACGAGGAGGAGGAGGACGAAGAGGAAGAAGAAGTGGATCTTTCCGAGATTGTGGGCGTCGCAAATTTCAAATTTGACGGTGACATTTCCGTACCAGGTAAGACACAAGAGAATGCATCTTCGTGTTTTTTTAAGTATCGGCTCAACCTTTGGTGCTTGTTCCATTCCATAGCTCCCACCACTGATGGTCCGGCCGAAATTACTAGTACTTCCAAGGAGACCACTACCATCCCGTTGCCAGACATCAAAGAAGTGCTGAGAAAGAAGGAGATGCAGGAAGAAATGGCCAGGATTGAGGAAGAAGAGGCTGCCACCAAAGTAAAAATTAAGAGAACTGATAAAAAAGCGATGGCAAAGGTAAGCCTACCGTGTCTACAACTGGAACTATATGACTTGAGGGCTCATGCATCTCACGACGCCGCAATAGCTGCTGGAGCAACAACCATACGCCGATGCCGATGATTCTTTCTTTGAGGAGGAAGAGTACGGAACCGTGAGTGCGCTTCTTGGTGAACGGGCGTTGCCCTTTTTAGGCATACCGACTGGTCCGCTTCAGGTCGGTCACTTTATCGGCGCCTTAGTCATCGTCCTGATGGCCTTTGTTGAATACCCAGGTTTCCCGCTTACCAACCTACCTACCCCTTTGCGAGGAGCATTACAAGGAGGTACGTGAATTGCATTTTCAAACGGTATTTCGGTGTGTATACTTCTCGCACGCCCTGATGTCTCATGTTGGTTTTGGTTGCAGGGTTGTTGACGGTGTACGGTATCAATACCGTCTTGGCGGTGCTGGCTGTTTTCAAAGCCAGTGAGCGAGGTCAACCCGCGGGCCTTTGGGTTGCAAAAACTTTCACGGTCGGAGGCCTTGCCTTTGACCAGCTGACGCAGTTGCCAACGATGGAAGAGATTGAAAAGGCGAAGGCACGGAAGGGAAAGCGAGCTCTCAAGAAAAAGAAATGAGTCATGTGGTTTCTAACTGCTTGTGATGAATGGGGTGTCGGCGTATGCAGTACTACTACTAGATTTTACTCCGAGTATGATGCCGCAGCCCCGGGTCAGCTCTTGTTTGTTTGACATTGAGAATCAATCACCTAGAGTTCTAGCTAGATGGTACCAGAGTAGAGACCGAGGAAGCTAAATTAATTCGACTTTGCAGGGATGACCAGGGCATATCGCTGGTCTCCTTGATCCTAAACTCTCTCCCTACTACGCTACCGGTAGCTAGGGGAGCATCGCGGATGGCGTACCACGCTGCTAGAGAGGTGCATTGGACTGGACGACAAGTGTTGAGGGGTGCGGTGGCAGGAAAAAGTTCGGTCGAATGGGTCCAATTGACTGACGTAGTTGCGCGGGAGACGAAAAGGCGAGAAACACCACAAGATGATCTCTACTTCCACCAGGAGCCATTCTTCATGGTCGGAATAGGATGTGCTTCCATCAAGAAAACCTTTCGCCCATTGAACGACGCTCCGATTGTTAGACCTTTCGATCGTCGACACACGGGGTTTTCTGTCCAGTTTCCGTCAGATTTTCAATATCAGCTCGGTGTCACAGTTACAGCATGAGACGAAACAATAAGATTCTCGCGAACGCGGCGGTCGTCGCTTCCTTTCTCATTTCGTCAAATGCGTTCACATCGTCAAGAATACAAAAATTCGGTTCGACGCAATGTCAATTTACAACGAGTACCACCACCTACGTGGCAAGTCCTCCACTAGGAGTAATTTCATCTACCGTCAAACAGGAAGCAGAATCAGCTCCCCACGGGAGCGAGAACAGCCCCAGTACACTAGGGCAGAGAATTGGCAACTTGGTCGCTGAAGGCAATTTCAAGGCATCCGTTCAAGTCCTAAAAGAATCAGTTTCTCCCGACTCTGGCCATTTTGTCGAAGACGAAGCCTACAAAACTATTTTACGGGCGCTCTCGGATGGGGGTGCGGACGATGGACCTGACATTGCTGAAGATGTTCTTAGTGTTTACGTCCAAGACCACGGTTCCATACCGACCAGTGAAATATGCAATATCATCATTTCTGTCTGGGCAAAATCGTCGCGTCAAGAAGCAGCGGAGAAGTGCCGCGCGCATCTTGAATCTCTTTGGGATCAGCATAGTAAGACGGGCGATGAGAGGTTCGTTCCCATGAGAAGTAGCTACATTTCGACCATCGCTACACTTTCCAGATCCCGGCATCGATTGGGCAGGGAAAATGCCGAAAAGGCAGAAGAGCTTTTGGAAGAAATGGAAGAGAAAAGGAGAAAATATCCTCAGCTGTCCCCAAATACGATTGCTGTGAATACCGTTTTGTAAGTGCACCGCTCCAGTGGGTCGAGCGACCTGCCGCACCACCTATTCACCGTCCAACTTCTAACAATCGAGCGGCTTCTTCTACTGTGATGATAGGAATACTTGGAGCAAGAGTAGGTTGTGGCATGGCTCAGCAACTCGGTGTGAACAAATTCTTGACCGCATGATCAAATTGTCCAAGGATCGCCCCGAGTTGGCGCCGGATACCACTTCTTTCAACACAGTAATCGACACCCTTGCAAAGAGCAAAGAATACAATCGAGAACAGCGAGCTGAGTACCGCTTGGAGCAAATGGAGGAGCTTGACTCAAGCAACCCAAGTTTTCACTGTCGTCCCGACCATGTGGTAAGGAAAAGAGATTGTATATTGTCAATCTGCCGCGTTTCGTTTCTAATCAATTCTCCCCTGACCTAGTCCTTCAACGCGGTTATCAACTGCTGGGCGCAGAGTCAAATGACAGGTGCAGCTCGTAGGGCGACATCAATTCTTAGTCACATGACAAAAAGATACGAAGCGGACAAGACCAACGTTTCTCCTGATGCAGCTTCGTACACAACTGTGATCAATGCGTGGGCTAGAAGTCGCGAACCAGATGCCGTGGAACGCGCTGAAGAAGTGTTCAAGCTTTGTGAGAAATCCTATCGGAAAGGCAATCACAGGGTGAAGCCCAATACCTTGACCTACAATTCCTTGATAAATTGCTACTCGAAATCTAGCGATGCAGATGCTAGCGAAAAGGCCCTTGGCCTATTGGAAACGATGAAGGAAAAATGCAAGGCCGAAGGATTCGAGGACTGCTTTCCTGATGTCGTCACCTACACTTCATGTATTGACGCCCTTGCAAAACGAAAGTCAGTGGAAGCAGCGGCAAACGCCGAGTCCTTGTTGGAAGAGCTCGAGAATGCTCATAAAGACGCCCCTGATGATCATCGTCTGAAACCAAACGTTCGAACGTATACATCGGTAAGTGAAAGGAAATCTTTCATTGGTCATCGGCACATGTCAGGAGTCGGTCTGATGCGTCTGCCTTCTTTTCGCCACAGGTCATCAACGCCATTGGTCGCAGCGGAAAGAATCCTGGGAAGGCCGAAGCGATTCTGAAGAGGTTCGAAACGATGGCACGTGAAGAAGGAGATAAGTCTGTTGCTCCAGATGTCGTCGCCTTCAACGCGTTGATAAATGCATATGGTTGGTCTGACTATGAGGGGAAATCAGCCAGGTGTGCCGCTATCCTTCGGCATATGATTGAGGTATCTGATTCGGGTGAGAATATTCTTGCAACTCCCGATGTAATCACATGTAATTCGATCTTGAATGCGTGTGCATTCGACGATGGAAACAACGCGGACGAGCATGCGGAAATAATGAGAGTCGTGGTGGAAACACTGGAAACTTTTCAACGACGAATACCAAAGTACGGGTATCCGGACCACGCGACGTTTTCCCAGGTACTCATGGCAATTTCACGGCATTTGCCTCCTGGCGACCGGCGTGACGACATGGCTGAAACAACTTTCTGGCAATGCGCCCATGCTGGCCATGTGAATTCAAATGTCATCTCGAGCCTGTATGAGGCTCTTTCATGGCCTCGATTTTCCGAAGTAATTGGAGGGGCACTAAGGTCAAGGGAAGGTGAGAAGCTTGTCTATAACATTAAATTCTTCCCGAAAAAGTGGACAAGGCACGCACCCCAGAAAACCCGTGTGCATCCCAGCAGAGGAAGCCGGAAGCGAGATCGGGGCTTCCAGGTGACGAAGCAAAGTCTACGGTGGGGGAACAAGAAGTAATGTTTTGATTGCTCGCAATGCCATTACTCATGCGCTTCAAGTAACGAGGCAATCCAGTCTAACTCTTTTGAGTTGAGAGCTTTCCAGTCGCCGGTGCGCATATCTTCGTCCAGAGAGATTTCACCAAACCGAATGCGATGCAGTATTTCCACCTCGTAACCTAGAGCAGCCATCATTTTTCGAATTTGTCGGTTTCGGCCTTCTTCCAAAATAATCTCAACATCCTGTGGACCTAACAAAGTTACCACACATGGCTTGGTTTTGGCCGTGAGAGGATTGGATTTTCCGTCTCTTTGCGCGACTGTTGTAATGACAACTCCAGATCGCAATGAACCAAGGTCTTCCTCGCTCAACGGTCGGTCAACACGTACGCGATAGTATTTGGGCTGCTTTCGTTGGCTTCGAAGACTTGCATTGGGTATTCGACCATCCGAGGTAACCAGAATCAAACCCGAGGAATCTCTGTCTAGACGACCCACCGGATAGACCCGATGTTTTGGGCTATAACCACTCTTTCGCGTTAATACGTCGATGATATTTCCCTTGATGCGCTGGTCCGTCGTACAAATGACTCCTTTGGGTTTGTAGTATTTGATGTATTCAAAATTTGTTGTAGTTGCTGCTATTGTTTCGGCCGCGATCGGCTCTTTGGTTGCTGACATTTTTGGTTCCTCAACGAGAGCATTCATTTTCTCCCAGCCCTGAACTAGCTTCCCATCCAGTGTAATTCTATCCAGATACGGTACCACCATCATACCATAGGATACAACACCATTGACAGCCACGCGTCCTTCCTGGATTATTCGATCGGCTTCTCTCCGAGAATGAGTCGCTTTGAAAACTTTGTTGAGTCGAATTCCTGACGTCGAAATTCCACCGTCGTTGGGGTCGTCAGTGGGGGCATTCTGAGAATGTTGTTGGCTAGCACTGGCCAGCACCAAGACATCAAGCCGTTGTAAAAGAGGAACCCATGAACACTCACTACATCTTGCGTGTGTTTTGATTAGATTCGCGTTCAACAGACATTCTGTTTTCCATAAATCCGACCATAAAATTGTCAGGTGTAACAAGAAGAAAAGCGCTTGTCGTTGCTTCATTGTCAAGTCGTTTCTCCAGCGTTCGATGCAATACGGAACTCCAACAACTTTGAGATCCTATATTCTTTTCATCGCGTTGTTGTTATCAGGCTGTCATGAGTGAATATTATTGACGATGGATGAGAAAGGTGAGACGAGCATCAACTCAACGACAACAGGCCGGCAAAATCTTTGGATGGCGATGATGCAACGATGGAAGCAAGTTCTTTCAATTTTAGTTTAGGTGATTGTGCTCCTTTTTGGAGGAAGGCATGAGTGTGGGATCGGGTCGTACCAAACAAAGAATTGAACTTGGGCGCGCTAAACAAGGAGTTTGGATACTGATTTTATGCGAATTTCCTAGATACAGCCCCGCGCATTCCCGATTTTCGAAGACTGTTCATTGGTTCTTGATCGAGATCCGACTCCTAGTGCCGCCAAATGCAAACTTTACGCATGATTGGTCTATATCCCTTTTCCTCAAATATGTAGATGGAATATAAGACATTTTTTTGGCCTCCTCACAGAATGCTTTTGTCGAATCTGCCATCGACGATAGGTTTCAGAAACACTGTTCCATCCCCTCTTTATATCCGATCAATGAGGAGTATATTGGTTTTGCGCTTGCATCGCCTTCCAATGGGATTCCAACCCGCTGGCCAATAGCGAACCGCAAAAAATACAAGCCCGTAGAAACTGGGTACAGAAAGTGCGTAGGGATCGGGTTTCGCGGCCAATCGTCGACCATGAGTCGTTTTTAGGCGCCCCCGTCTCGCCAAGCACGAGCTTCTCCGGTGGTGCGCTACTGGCTTGGCAGCCTGGAAACAAGGATGGCGATGGAAACACCTCGGCGATTGCTTGGGAGAAGATACGATTCCGCAGTAGTTATTCTATCTTGAGTGTCTCGAACGATCTCAATAACTGACAGCTTGGATACACACGAGGCAAGGCATTGTAGGGGGAAAGATTTTTCGGGTAAAGCGTAGCCCAAACTACTTCGGGACGAGGACGAAACAAACTGGGGTGAAAAGAAACACTTGGAAAAATTCGAACCCTCCATCACCTCTTCTTGCGTGGCCTACGAACGAATCATCGTTTGATTGAGAGTGCAACCGGTCAATAGTAGTATATTCGTACGAATAAGATCAGACACCATGGCTTCCTTAGCGGCAGAAGTCTCGTTACACTGCATAATCTGCTTTGAAGAGTTTGACATTAAGGACCGGCCTCCGGTGGTGCTTCCGTGTGGGCACACCTACGTCTGTTATGTCTGTGCTCGGAGGTTACGGAGGTGCATGGAATGTCGGGAACCGCTCTATTGGACCCCTCCTTCGTCCCACCACCCGAAAGCCCCTCCAGTCCTGGGCAATCCGGTGGTGAACACTCGTTCACCTGCCACTGGGAGATATGGCGTACCGCGGGGTCGCTACTCTCCAGGACCACAAACGCCGCCAGGGCATACCACCCCGCCCGTGAAGGAAGAACCAGTGCCGTTGCCGCTGCCGAGAAACATTGTGCTCATGGGGATGATCGAGGCTGCGGATCGACAAGCTAGATTGCTTGAAGAAGCTCGAATCAGGGAGGAACGGGAACGAGCCCGTGCTATTGGAGTCGATGATCAGGGGATGGATGATGACACTGAAACGGATGTAGGCATCAACCGCGACCATCGTTTGACTGCTAGCAATCTGGACCCCATCTTGGCTGGAATGAGTGCGCTTGTAGGAAACTGTGGGACATATGCCGTTCGCGAACCACTGGGCCTGGCTGTGTTGCCATTTGATCCGAACAAGAGGCACCATCAGAATGATGAAGCACACTTGTCCTCAGACGAAGATGATCATGAGGATGAGGAAAAGAAGACAGATGTTTTTCGGGAGCCGTTTACCATCGAGGAGGGGCAGAAGGTACAAGTTGTGGGGGTAGACGAAGGTGTATATCAGCTTGCACGAGGGGCCGGATACATCGTTGCGTCAGTGAACCAGCTAGTGAAAGGTAAGAGTCTGGGGGAGAATCGAGACAAGACAATATGTCCACAACAGCAACTAACGAAATTTCTTCTTCTGTTCCATTTCTAGTGGGGGGTCCTCTGGAGAAGTCTTGTCAGTATGAGGGCATGCTGAGGTCGGTTCTTAGGAAGCAAGAAGAACTGACGCGCGATCTCAATGACATTAATGGACTAGTAGCAGGGCTGAAGGAGAGGATTCAGATCGAGCAGGACAACCTGCCTGACTTCCCAGTCATTACCCCACCGAAAACGGTTGAGGAGGAACCCCTAGTGAACGATGAAAACGATGCCAATTCGAGGCAATCACAAGGTCCTTCAACGCCGACTTCGGATGGACCCATTGATCCTTCGTCCCCTGTTGGTATACATCTTACAGAGTCCACCTCTTCAACAGACGTCAACCTGGGTTCGGATCCTCGAACGCCGGCGCAGCAGACTCCACCAGGAGGCTTTATCGATTCACCCGCTCATTCGTGTCCAATGCCAGGCTCCGTTCTGCATCATGATCTAACGCATCCCTTTATGGATGGAGAGCCAGCTGGCTTGCCGCGATATCGAGTGAACAGTGACGACGATTTGCATGGTCTTCCTTGGACATTTGGTTGTGGATCAACACTATTTGGCGAACGGCTCATTGAGCAGGAATGTGCTCCTGGCACCGCCATGGCACTTTCATTCGATGACAGTCTAGTGGACGGACAGAACAGTATAAGACAAGGTGATGGGCGCTCTCTTGCTGCCAGAACGATTGCTGCAAGCGCCAACTTTGCAGGCGACGCATCGTTGCGAAGTGGATCCTTTGATGGCCCTATCAACTTTCGAACAGGAATGAGCGGTCATACAGGTTTAAGTCTGTCCAGAAAGAAGTCGAGTCCAATGTCGCGGCCTCATATTCGAATGATGAGCGAACACAGAGGTATTGCGGTAGTCGCGCGGGGACAACACTTGCAGCCCCGTCGCCCACCTGGCACCATGGCCTACAACACAATGGAATAATTGTTTCGGAAGGAAGTAATTCTTTCTTCCCCCGCAGACAATTGTAATTCTAGTTCTACATAATCCATCAATAGCGGAATTCGAAATAATATTGTACGGTATTGTCTATACTAACTTCCAGCCAGGCTGTCCTCTAGACTGCGGTAGGACGACGTTTCTAGTAGCTCGAGCAAGAACGTAATCTATGGCGGTATAATTGTGGTACTTCTCTTGGAGGGACAGCAAGGTAAGGGCGTCTACTCGCACGGTGCTGACATTTCGCTTCAATCGTACGGCTGCATGGTATACGTCTGTTTCAGTTTGTACTATACTTTAGGGTCAGGCACCCACTACATACAACATAGCAGTCGATCCTTTTGTAAAGTGCCTCTCTACCGGTATGCTATATTAGATAGACCCATCGGTCCTCCCGGAAACTATCATACTTCCAGGCATATGAAGGTATCGTATCTACAAGTAGTAGGGTGAGGACGGACGCATGGCATTGAAATTTTTGCACGTGCTCTCGGAGCCCGCCCGTTTTAAAGCATACAGGCATATGACGAGTCAAGCTTCGTTTCGCGCGCCTTGTGAACCAGCAGGATCGGAACCAATTTTTGAGTTTTTGTATCAAATAATCCTACTGGTTTGGGCGTTGGATCGGAATCATACATGTTACACATATTCTTAACTTATTAAAAACCAGTAAATTACCCGTAAAAGGAAACTGATACCCGTGATAACAAATTTAGGATTGGATGGAGGTTGGATAATTTATTAGGCCCTTCCCACCAGTCACGCGTTTACTACCACACAAATCTCTAGTAGAGTGTGTTTCTACTACTACTAGAGCTATTTGGAAAGGAAACTTCGCAACCGCGATCTGCAGCTATTTGTTTGGAGCACGTGCATTTTTTTCATCTTGAATCAACATACTCTGCCGAGACAGATTTGTCTTTTGATTGTTGCAGAACATCGGTTGTTGTTGTTGTACCACTCGACTATCGGCAACGTGTTGCTTTGACGAATCCTTCGCTTGCCTCCTTGGTGAAAGCCTTGTCCTGAACTGTATAGCTGCTCTTTAGCGGGATCGCTTTGGAATTCGTTTGTCGGAGATCATGACGTTGGGTGATGTTGAGTCGCCATCATCACGACAAGGGACGAGAGCCCCCTTTTCCTTTCACTGCACAATTTGCTATGATTCTTTTACTCTGACGGACCGAGCACCTGTGGTTCTTCCTTGTGGACATACCTATCTGTGTGAACCGTGCAGCAAACGCTTAGATAAATGTATGGAATGTCGCACGCCGCTCTACATGAAGGTGAAGAAGAATCCAGATAGTCTGAATGCCGCTGGTCAATACAGTAAATATGGTTACGCCCCATTGCGACCCTCTGACGAGAGACCCGATGGTACGGTGCCGCATTCCCGTCCGCCGCAGTACGAAAAAGTTCGGCTACCCATACCGAAAAACCATGTGCTGATGTGTCTCTTAGAAGCCGTAGAAAAGAGTGATGTGGTAGAGAATAATGGCTATGAAAGCGGAGATGATGACGAGCTCGTGTTCCGAGGCATGAAAGTTTTGGGCAGCAGCTCTGGCACGTACGTGGTGCGGGAGCGAAATGGTCTGGAGGTGTATCCGTCCCGTCCGACGAAGGACAAAACGATGCCAACAGGGGCCAAGAGGAAGACGCTCAAGTATGGTCAAACAGTCCAGATTTTCCTCTATGAAAACAAGATTGCGACAGTAGCAAGGAGCGGGGGCTACATATTGGTCGACAACACGTCACAGCTTGTCAAAGGTACGTCTGGGTGTTGTTGTTCACACAAAATGTTAATGTCCTCCTGAGAAAGCATGCAAATAATTCTGACTCGTTGTTGTTCATTCCATGCTACAGTGGGTGAAGTCACCGATGAAGCGTGCAAGTTGGAGGCAACAAGTAAAGTGCTTGACACGGAAATTATACAACTGGAAAAGAAAACCAGTCGACTGCGTAGGGTCCTTGAGTCGGTCAACAAGAAGTTGAAAGGCCTGGTCGCTACCGGGAAGGATGAGGACGTCTTCGGACCGGTGCCCAAAGATCCTCCGGTGGATAAAGCTCCGGGCACACCGGATGCGGTGCCGGCAGAAGTGGAGGTCAAGAAGGAACCCCCAAAATTGGTCCTTAGCGAACACGAATCCCCAAGACCAATTCTCAAACGACCGCCTCCTCCTATTAGGTATACTCAGTCATGTGATGAACAAACACCTTCCTTCTTAAATTGTATTCCAGCCATTGAGCCATCTCGATCTTTTGAGAACTTTGCAAGCTTCCTCCGGGGAGAGAGACGAGAAGTACGAGAAGCAGAAAACTCCGTTTCTTCGTATTGGGCCAATTACTGGTCGGGAAGGACAAGAGATAACACAAGAGACAACACCGACGCACGAAGTGTCAGCTCTCATTCGACACATTCGTCAGCAAATTCTCGCCAGAGCAACGTTGACTTTGCATGCGGATTCTCCGGTCACAGTGGACTTGGTAGCAGACACAGCAGCAGCCGGCGTCCCCGACGGGTCATGATGATGAGCAACTATTAGAGGTATGTAGCTTACGTGCTGGAGAGCACCCACGTTTGCCCTTTGGATCTCCATGACTAGATTTTCCATACCTTTACTGTCTTCTTTCGTCCGTCTGTTGGCAGTAGACGACCATAAGCTCTCAGAGTCGCCATGTAGTGGAATAATCAGGTCAGGCGAAGAATTCAGTTTTTGACTACTGCGATTCAAAATGCAGCGCTCTTTCCACGAAACAAAAATGACCCGCTCGACGAGTTTTTCATCACATCGACCCAAAATCTAAAAGTCCTTTCGGTGGCTCTCCACAATGGAGTCAGCCATAAAGTGTAAAAGGAATACGACAGCCCACAGTGGCACATGGAAGGGAAATGGGAGTATGTAAGCGAAGGTGGCAAGCACGCTGTCTTTGCAAGTGAGAGTTTTCAGGGAAGGTTGCTTCGGATCGGCAAGAAAGATTTGGCCACGTCCGGCGGCCTTGGAGTGCTGGAGCCCAATGATGCCACCTCGACTTCATCCTCCAAGACGACTCGAAGCACACTACAGTACCTCGGATCGATTGTGGCTCCCTGTCTTTCCCCGTATTTCGATATCCCCGAGATCATAAATCTCGAGTGGAAATTTCTCAATCAGTTGCGAGAGGTGGCAATGCAAAGTGGCCGAATTCCTGATTCTCGTCGAAAGGACTGGATGCCGCCCATTCAGAAAGGATTCGCGATTTCGAAAGCCACAAAGACTTTCGGTCTACTGGTCGTTGACTATAGGACAATACCCGAGTCGCTAAGACATCCAGACAGTTTCGTGCCCCCACGGAGGCTTTGCGTAGAGTTAAAGCCCAAGGCTGGATATTTATCCTTGTCACCACTGGTCCACCCTTGTCATCGAGTCAAGTTGTCCAAGAGTCGATTTACGTTGTTACAGCACTTGCACCAGCAAGGTCACGTGGAAAAGGGCTGGGCGAAATCGGCCCACGGAATCAAAATAAGTGCCTACGAGCCCCTGGACCTGTTTTCGAATGACCATGAACGAATGCGAAAGGCTGTTCGGAATTTGCTAGATTCCCCGCAAAACAATCTGAAGATATGGTTCAATGATCAAACTATCACAAAGCATTCACAGCTGGATCGCGACGGTGTGGAAACTGTTTTGAAAAGATTGATTGACGAGACACTCGACAACGCACTTGAGAGTTTCAGTAGCTTTGTCTCGTGCCTGATAAAGTCCGTTTTGCAGAGCGAGAGCGTACTTGACAAGTTGCAGACGCTCCAGAAACTGGACATTCTTGATGTAGATGGTGCTATTCTTGTCTCTGAACGCCTTATCGAACTTTGTGGAGGTTCTAGGAAGAAAGCCGAAGAGCAAATCATGAACGTACCACGACGTTCTGACGATGGCGCGCCCCCATCGTTACTATCGGCTTCCCCATTTGCTATTTTGAATGGAAAGTCTACTACTAGTGGTGTATCTGAATTATGCCGTTTGACAGAGGATTTCAGAACAGCTTTCTCTCGTGCTTCACCGGATGCAACCGTCCTGGACGCTTTCTACAATGATGCGACGAATGTGGTGGGGAAATTGTCGATGGAAGACTGCGCTTATCTCCTTTCCAACTGGCTCCTATCGCTAGCAATGTGCGATGCCAGCATTTTTATCACACTGGAGCAATTGTCGACATCATCGGATGTGGTTCACAGCGTCGCTCGCGCAGGCGAATCACAGTCGCCAGTCGAAGCCCCGTGTAGCCTTGGGCGTGGAGTTGTCTGTGCGACAATGAGCGAGTCGCAGCTTCGATTCTCCTACATGGTTAGACTCATTGATTGCGATCAAAAGCCGCCTTCGAAGCTCTGGGGAAGAAAGGAAAAGGAGTCCGCCTTCGCTAGACTAAAAACCATGCACTGAAGTTTTGCGAATGGAAATGTCTATCTATTTTATGTCCAGCTTGAGTTTGACATTCATGGCGGCCAGTTCGTTGACCAGATAGCGATAGACATAAGGCAAAATAATCGGTTGCACCGCTTCATCATTCCCCTCCTCTCGTATTCTCTCTTTACATTTTGGCGATCGGCAGTACAGTCGGATTTTCGCCTTTTGCATAGCTTCCGATGCAGTTTGCCCTGCCGACAACGTGGTACTGCGCTCTGTGGTGGGCATCAAGAGATCTCCACATCTAGAGCAGGCGAACGCTGTGTGTTTGTCACTGCAGTTGAGGAGCCTATCATGAAGGAGGAATGCAGCGCCATGACTCAAGAGACTATCACGCTCCATCTCCCCCAAACGAATCCCTCCACCTTTCTTACGTCCTTTGATGGGTTGCCGAGTGAGTGGGTTGACAGGCCCAGTCGAACGAACTTGGTACTTATCGGAGACCATGTGACGCAGCCTTTGATAGAAGACAACCCCAATATACAGGTCAGCGTGCATCAGACAACCAGAAACACCGCTGTACAAGGGCTCGCTGCCATAATAGTTATATCCAGCAGCCCGAAGCTGCTCCCCGAAGTAGTCCACCGAGACCTTATCTCCCGACTCGTGGAAGGTGAATGGAGTTGCATCCTGATACATTCCATGCAACGCCCCGGCCTTCCCAGCCATGCTTTCAACAAGCATTCCGATCGTCATACGGCTCGGAAATGCATGAGGATTGATGATAACATCAGGAGTTATGCCACTCTCGCTAAATGGCATGTCTTGCTGAGGCCACAAGATACTGAGGACTCCTTTTTGTCCGTGGCGACTAGAGAATTTGTCACCGATGACAGGGTTTCGATTGTAACGTAGAGTAATGGACGCCTTGTTCTCAGACGCTTTGCCGCTGTCGCTTCCGAGCATGCGAACGCTTTGAATGTAAGCCTTCTCGCCATCTTTGTGCCTTACGGTTCTGTCGTTGTCTTCAATGTCATCCAACACGCAATACAGCGGGTCGCCCTTTTCGACCGAGGATCCGACCTCGGGCAGACCGTCTAGCTCCAGATTCTTGTGAACGAACGTACCGTCACGCTGCGCCTTGTTGGCGAAGCGCATGTGCGCTTGTGAACCACTCTTGGCAGCCATTTTGGCCTCTTCAAGAAGGTCCACTTCGATCGTCTTGTAGACACTTGCATGTCCAAAGCCCCGTTCGTAGGATCCTTTGTTGAGAATCATGGCATCTTCCATGTCGAATCCGGTGTAGCTCAGAACAGCAACGATGGCATTGGCGCCGTTGGGGTATTCATCCATCTTATATTCACCATGTGTGGCGGTCTGGACAATAGGTGCTTGCGGATTCTGTAGCTTGTAAAGCTTATTGTCCGCTCGATAAGGTAGTGAATGTCCAGGGGTACCCATCGTCTGCTTTCCCATCTGGCATTGATACATGTTTCTCGGCGATTGGTTTTGGTCGGAAAAGGGTGTCAAGTTTGCAATTAGACTCAGCATGTTAGTCGGATCAAGTTCCTGGTGCGTGGTTATACCCTCACGGATATCTTCATCAAGACACGCAATATCCATGAAAGCTTGTTCCATCGGCCCGATCAATTCAGTCTTTCCGGTCGCTCTCTGGAGAACTGGACGCACTAGCCTGGCAGCGGAAGTGAACAGGTACAAACCAGGATAAGGAGATCCCGAATCTCCAAGAGGGATGTGGGCGACCTCCAAGGAAGGTGGAATGGTCGGAGGCTCCTCTACCTTCAGGCTTCGCAAATGTGCTGCAATATACTTGCAAGTGTTTGGGGACGCACTCCCGACTAAACGACCATCCAGGCATACAGGAAGGTCAACGTACCGTGAGTAGGCTCGTCCCTCGCCTGTCTGGCCACCTGCGCCAACTGGATTGACCCCAAGAGAAACAAGAAGCTCGTCAAGGTCGACCATTCCCTTGCCCGAAGTTTTCGCAGGATATGTCATTGCCGTACATTTGATAGCAAGGTGGCTCAGCAAACCACAAGGTCCGCCGTCAGGAGTGTGAACGGGACAAAGGAATCCCCATTGATCGGGAAGAAGTTTCCGAACGGCTGTTGTCTTCATTTCCATAAAGAACTGCCCACGGTGGACCGAACGAAAGTGGGAGCAGTATCGCAGAAAATTCAATTTCTCGGCTACGATTGTGTAACCTGACACCTGCATAAGGTCTAGGCCGGAAGAAGATACGATGTTGCCAGTTGAAAGAAAATGGGCTACCTTCTTCCCGACGCCACCCGATGAATTTCCAGAATACCGGTCAATGAGCTTGTTCCAAAAACCCTGATCCTGAATTCTTCCGATAAAGCGTGTGTAGTCTTTCCGCATCTCAGTCACCATTCCAAGTCGAACCGCTTGGAGCATTTCATCAAACTTCTCCTTTACGAAAGTCGAGATCAAATGACCCGGCATCAATAGCTCTTGGTTCTGGAGTGAATCAGCGTTATCAACACCACAGTCGCCTGCCGCGAACGAATACAACTTTCTCATCAGCATTAGCATACACTCCAACTTGTCCTTGTAGCTCGGCAGATGAATCAAGATGTATCGCCTTATCATAAAATGTCCGATTTCAATGTCACTTGTTGTATCCGCACGCAGACTCACTCGGCGGAAGCGGGATCCCAAGTAGGCCAAACATTCATCGGGTGTGTTGAGATTGGGAAATCGAGCCCGGGCGTCCTGAAGCAATAATTCAGCTCGGGCTCTCAAGAAAGTATTACTGTCGTTCCCCTGGACGATCCGCTTGTACAATTCCTCGTCTGTAATGCCTATCGCAGAGCCTGCCGCTGCGTCTGCGAATGAGGTTGCCGCTTGCGGCCCGCTGAGTGCACGGAGGATCAAGATGGCAGGAATAAGAAACTCTTGTTTCCTAGCAACAAACTTCATGGTTGCTCCTCCTGTAGTAAGGTAGTGGACGGTATTCGTGATACTTGATTGGTCTCCGTTATGTCTAGCACATCGAATGGCAACGCCGAGATCTGTGTATGTCGGCCCACGATTCTTGTAGTTTGATCTCTGAATGGCCGACGGGTGGTTTCTTCGAGGAATCTGCAACATCCGCACACATCGTTCAATTCCGCTGACTAGGAAATATCCACCCATTTCATTGTCCTGTGGGGAAAACATCGTCAGAGAACCAAGCATTCAAAATTCTACATTGGCCAGCTACATCTCGGCACCTACCTCCTCGCGCATGTTGACAAGATCTTGCGGAGTTGATCCTTCAAGATGGCAGCACTTGCTCATGACCATAATCGGCATATTCCCGAAAGTCTTTCCAATTTTTACCGCCGGTCCGTCGATAGCGATACCGTTACGCCGCTGCACGATTTTGTAGCAGAATTTGCCAAAAATTTGACCCGTATAATTGATGCCTCGCTCTCGGCATTCTCTTGGAAGGAGCTTGTTTGAACGCCCTGCATTGGACTTTGTAGGTTTCGCGATTTTCACATCTTCAACCCAGAATTTCACAGTCGAGGAATCCGTAAGGTCGACTTTGCCCTCTTCTCGCACTTTCTGGATGTCAACCAAGTCCAACTCGGCTGGTTCGATATCTTTGATGCCCTTCGACAAACCGACTTCCAAGAAGTAGTCGAATGACTCAACATGGGGCTTTGTCAAAGATCTCAGACGCTGTAGATCCTCGAGGTGTGGAAGGTGCCCCCGTCGAAACGAAGGGCAAGACTCGGCAACCTTCGACTTCGTGCCTTTGCTCATTTTTGATGGGGATGGGGCGAAGCCAGAGCAGAAGCGCGCCGTCCGGAGTTCAGGGAAAGATAATTTGAAACCTTCAATCGATGCAGCACCGCAGTAGAATGCAAAATATGTGTTGGGCAGGTCCTCTTCGTAGTGCTGGCTTTGGCTATCGACGGTCTTTGTAATTGAGACGACCACACATCATCAGTGGAGAAATAGAGATGGGCAGGTCAAAAGCAAAAGTTCTTGGATTTTTTCGTGGATACGACGGCTTTCATTTCTTCACTCCAACGCATGATGGACAGACAGACAAATTCGATCGAATGGATCATCATCAGATGTGATTTTGATTAAATGGACCTCATGTGATTGGGACTATGAAAGGACCTCCTCCGATCGATCGATCGACAAAATCTCGCGATCCTCGAATGCATCTCTTCAACCTAAACAAGATCCTCGCCTTTACGTCACTGCGTTTCCTCGTCGTCGTGCCTTGAACGATAGGACAACGTGATCGCTGCTACTGCTTTCGCAACTCTGTCGCTGTGGCCTTCGACCCCGACTGCAGCCCATTTCGGATCACCAACCTCTGACCATGAAGACCGCTGTTCTTGCCTCCCTCATTGCCTCTGCGGCTGCCTTCGCCCCTGCACAAAATGGCGGTACGTAAATGTTTGTTCTGTAGAATCCAAGGAAAAAATTGAGACTGATCAGTTTGCATTTTTGCTTGTAGCCTCCAAGGCCACCACCGCCTTGAACGCCGAAAAGAGCCCCGCGGTTCCTTTCCTTCCCTACCCGACGAACTTGAAGGGATACATCGGTGATGATATTGGTTTCGACCCTCTTCGAATCTCTGATTACTTCCCGATGGACTACCTCCGCGAATCTGAGCTCAAGTAAGTCACCACAAGAAACCTTTCTAAGCTTGTACGTTTGCCGATGCCCAACTAAGCATTTCACGTTTATAAATCAAAGGCACGGACGAATTGCCCAGTTGGCCATTGTTGGATACATTGCCGTTGATCTTGGCATTGTTGTGCACCCACTGGGCCAGGGACTTTCCTCGGCTGCTGCCCACGACGTCCTCGTAGAAAAGGGTGTTATGGGAAATGCCCTTATTTGGATTTGTGCCTTCGAGATTGTCTCGTATCTCGCTGTTGCTGAGATGTTGCAAGGATCTGGCCGAGCGCCGGGTGACTTCGGATTGGGTGTTGGTTTCTTGAAGGGAAAGTCGGAGGCTCAGATCGAGAAGCTGAAGTACCAAGAGATCATGAACGGCCGACTTGCAATGATGGCTTTCGGTGGTGCTGTCACTCAATCCGTCCTTTACAACTCCGGATTCCCTTATGCCGGCTAAAGAATTTTCTGTAGACATCCTACAACGCTCGCCGTAGTGTCAGGAACGACCTGCTTCAACTATACTAACAGCTTGTAGATCCAGAGCTAGCGGGTCTCTAGGATATCTGAAAATATTTTGTTATGGATGCATGTGCTACGATACTGTAGTCGTAGAAGTGGTCATCGCTCCCGAACAAGGAAGTGGCGAAACCCTCGCGTGACATGATCTTCCAATGCCACGGCTGAAAATATTGCAAGTCGTTTCTCGTTGATCCATACTACTACTACCTAGAGTGGTTGGGCCTACTATGTTCGCGAGCACGAGACAAATGCCAATGGAGGACCCTATAGCTAAATTTACAAGGTGGCTGAGAGTTTACCATTGCGAGTTCCTACGCGAAATGCTTATGTAAGCTCTCTTCCCAGCCTGATTAATGCATCGCTAGAGATGGTATGCATGCAAACTAGGAGTGTGAATTCGGCCGGCCAGTACTCTTTACACGTACGGGAAGGGGCCTTGAGTCAAAACGGCTTGTGTGACCATACCACTGAAGGCGAACATGGCCAAACGGCAGTGGGTGATTTCCTTAAGCTTCATGTCATCAACTTCCGCCTTCGACTTGCCCTTCAAGAAGCCAACGGGGTCAAGTCCGAAATCACCAGGTTCACGTCCCGAACCTTGAAGCATTTGGATAACAGCAACCGAGCTAATAATTTCGGCAAGAGAAAACCAAAGAAGCAATTGTCCCATGGCTCCATACTTAACGAGAGCATCGTGGGCAGTGACGGAGGTGAGTCCCTCGTAAGCCTCGGGAAGAGGGTAGATGTGGAAACCAAGGTCAACAGCGGCAAATCCAACAATAGCCAACTGGCAGATACGTCCGTGCTTCAACTCGGCCTCTCGAAGGAAGTCCATCGGGAGGAAATCAGAGAATCGGAAGGGATCGAAACCAGCATCTCCGACGTATCCCGTGAGATTCGGGGGCTTTTCGAGGAAAGGAAGGGATTCACTGGCAACGTAGGCCGGGGCAGCGGCCTTTGCGGGCTCCGCGGCGGCAGCATCCTCCTGGACAAACGTGTTTCGGCGGCCTGTATCGAAAAAGCGAGGGAGAAGGGTCAGCAATCTCATCAAAAATATCTGCATAGTTCAACCCCCTGACGATATCAAACTCCACGAAAACAGAGAGCAAGCTTGCACTGGGATGCAACCTACCAGCGAATTGAGTGGGGGCAAAGGCAGCAGCCGATGCCAAAAGAGCGGAGAGAATTGTTGCCTTGAACATGGTCAAATTCAACTACGTCACGTCGGTTTATCTGCCAATGTTGCTGAAACCTCTTCTAATCTCGTGAGGAGCAGGCAAAACCGTTCCTTTCTCGATCGACGATGATGGAGAGGCTTTGAAGATTATCCTACGTAGATCGTTCGTCTTGACTCTACGCCGCAGTTGAAGGGAAAGATCGCGCAATTCTACCTTACGAAGGCCAGGTCGTAACATGGACTGTGAAGCAGTATAAATCATGGGTTTTATAATACCTATATGAATTCTCAATCTTTGACTAATACGAACAATGTTTCGTCGAGCACCATCGATTTTCGGGAGGCGAGCCAGCAAGAAGATTGTTATTTTCGATCAACCATGGCCACAAATTTCTGCTGCCTCATGAAAGTTCCAAACATGTGTGCCCTGGGAGCACAACTCCCGAAAGATGGGTGCTCTTCCCCCGTTGATTGTCATCGTCAGCGTACAAGGCGACCCTGATTCGACATGAACGCCCAGGTATGTATTCGCTGACGAGCTTGCCTGGAAGCTCCTCCATGATATATCTTCGTTATTAGCTCTATCCGAAGGACTATGTGGACACAAATTCGCATGTATTATATGAGAGATCGATCGCAGTCGGCGCTTGTCCATTCATTTCAGTCAGGTGCCTGAAACTGCCATCTCATTTTTTCCAGAACTTTGCTTCTTTGTGAAACGATCATTCATCAAAAGACTATTCAGGTAAGATTACGGTATGCAAAAAGTTATGTCCTTTCCTCATGACGAAAACGAATGCTGCGTTCTTTCGGACTCAAGATGACTGAATAAACATTATGGTTTGTATTCTCCGAAGGATCTGTGATTGGTATATCCGTCTCATGTTAGTTTTTACAACACTGTCATCTTACATGTTTCTCATTCGAAATTCTGTCATAGACTTTTGACGATGGTCTGCTTCGACAGTTTGGTGTCGGTAGCAAAACAGGTGAGTAACTTGCTTGATGATACTCGTAACGGCTGCTTTACTGCCATGGAGGATTGTTCCCATCTATGGACATAAAAGTCAATTGATTTACCTCTGCCATAAGCCAGCCAATAAAACACCAGTCGAGCTCTTAGGAATCGGCTTTAATATGTTTTGCAATCAAACTGCCGTGTCGAACGCTCGTGACATCTTTTCTAACCATAACTTTTCCGTTTGCGTTTGCGCATCAATGCCATCATGACGACAGAGACACAGTATTGATAATTGTATCTGTCTACAATTTATTTTTTATCTATGCGACGGTGGGAAAAAGTCGGTGGGGTATACCAGGCGGCATATCGTTTGCCGGGGCGGACGGAGTCTTGGGCGCATTACTGGTATTGCTTGGGGTATTTCTGGAGGTGATCATTCAATTGTTGCTGCTGTTCCTTGAGCGAACTGGGCATGTCGTGGTACACATCCGCAAAGAGGTCCTCCAAAGGCGGTTTGGGTTTGCGCTCAGCTTCTGTCATGGCTGCAATAACGGCGAGCCTCTCCCTGTCTGCAATGGCGTTGAACTCATCGGCGGTTAGCTGTCCGTTGCGTTCCATAAACTTTTGCAATCGAAGAATCGGATCACTGCGGTCAGCAAAACTCTGCACTTCTTTGGAACTGCGGTAGCGCAACGAATCATCCGACGTGCTATGATGACCTTGTCGGTACGTCATCGCTTCAATCAACACAGGTGCACTTTTCTTCAAAGCATATTCGCGGGCTTCCCGTACTGCTTCGTGGACGGCAAAGACATCGTTGCCGTCGACGCGGATTGCGGCCATGCCGTAGCCGGGGGCTCGGCTAACAATGCCGTCGCCGGCATACTGATCACTGACAGAGGTGGAAATGGCGTATCCGTTATTGCGACAGAAGAAAATGACAGGAGCTTTCAGCGTAGCTGCAAAGTTGAGACCGGAATGGAAGTCTGTGGTGGACGCGCAACCGTCGCCAAAGAAGCACGCAGCGACAGCGTCTTTGCCGGCGAGCTTCAATCGGTAGGCTGCACCAGCAGCTTGGGGGATTTGAGTCCCAAGCGGACTGCTGATCGTCTGGTAGTTCAATGCTCGCGATCCGTAATGAACAGGCATTTGGCGTCCCTTTCCAAGGTCAGCCTTGTTGGAGAAGCATTGGTCTGCAAACTGTTGCAGGCTAAATCCCCGCCACATGAGAACGCCTGCTTCTCGATACTGGGCTAGCACAGTATCTCTTAACTCTAGAGCCGATGCCGCACCAATATGAATGGCTTCTTCCCCGTGACAAGTCATGTAAAAAGAGATTCGTCCCTGACGCTGGGCATTCTGTAGAATCTTGTCCATTTCTCGCAGACGCACCATTTGTGTGTAGGCACGAAGCAGAGTATCCTTCGTTTCCACATCCGGGTAAGCATGCTCGGCGGGGGCTAGCAGAGCGGTGTTATCAATCGAATAGGCATGACGGGGTGATTCCTTCTTGAGTTTCTGGCGAAGACCATCGAGGGAAGGGCTCACGCCAACCCTGACTCCAGCTCCAATCGCCTTGCTATCAGAGTACGTTGAAGCAAACTGAAAGCCATCCGCTTTGCCGTCACGGAACTTTCCGTTTTCATCCTATAGAATAGTATCCAAACAAAAACTTGTGAGATACATGACTGGCTTCGCACAAAATTCTCATAGTCACACTCGTGATTTGCCGGCACAATGCGGCTTCACAAGCATTATCACCACCTACCATGATCCTGAAAATGGGCCAGACCCCTCTGGGAGTGTCCTCATCCGGCGTCACAATATGCAAGTCCGATGTGACTGGCATGGTTGCACCACCAGTATACGTGAGCTCGGAGGGAGACTGGAACGACTTGTCGTTTTGGGTGTGCAGTGTCCCCTCATCATTGGTCGGAGTGACCGTGCGGTTTTCCGGGGTGGCAACTCTGGTAGCCTTCAACATCTTCTGAAGCGCCTCTTGCTTCTGGGTATATGCATCGGTAGAATGATCACCATCCTCATTTTCGTGGCGGTAATCCGGAAGGGCCGACGACAAGCATCGACGGGAATTCCGTAGAACAACCCGAGACGATGACTTGGCGACACAACTACTCAAACCTTTGCGTGTTGCCGTCAAAATTAGTTGCTTGTGATACCACATGGTTCAAATGAAGTGTAACTATCAAGTGAAGAAGATCCAAACTATGAGAATAGGTCCAATGCTGAGATCGAGGTCTGTTGACAGCTTGTTGACTCCCTCCCATCAAATCAATCACCTCCTGACTTTTTTGTTCTTTCCACACCGATTCCTGTCTTCTTCGTCTTCGGTCTTGCCAGGCAGCACTTTTCACGTCTCGACGATGCGATGGCTTCGCGAGAAGCCGACATCTGCGAACGAGTTGTTGGGTCGTCGCACACCACGCTCTGGGCCAATCAAAAGTGAGAGTGAAGGCATTGTTCTGATGGGCTACCGGACAGTACCGAACAATTCTGGATCGGTTGCTGGAGATGAGGAGTCGGACATTTCGATCCAACCGACTAGAGTGACGTCATCCTTCCAGGCCGCCGAAGCCGAGGCGCGGGCGCCCGCAAGGCTCGCGTTGCGTAGCCAGCGGCCGCTGTGCCGAGCGGGGGATCACCATGATGGTGGTGGTAATAAAGGCCCGTATCGGCATCGGCACTGCAGTTGGATTGTGAAAGAATAGGAATGTAAGTGTTTGGAGTCTTTTTTATGAATCATGGAGATCTCAGGATGTAAAAGTTGGCAAGTCTGGGGTTGGATGGATCATGGACTGTTGCGATTCGCTTTCTACAACGGCGAGGCGGCTCAATCATTATCTATTTTGTTTCGTCTTACAGCAACAATCTTCTAACTGGACGTTTTACTTTACCACTTTTATAGACTGCATTATTTAAAATGGTGTTCAAGGGACAAGACGCGTGGCGAAACCATCCGCTCTTTCAGGGACTCTGGAAAAGCCCCTTTCCTGGATTTCGAAATGCGGTGATAATCTACGGAGCCTACATGGGAGCCCAGTACGCATTCAAGGCGATCAATGGATCATCAACGACGACAAGTTCGCACCACTAGATGATTTCGCGTTTATTGTTTTCGGTGGTAGTAGGAGTTCAGGCTAACAAAATAGCTCAACAGTGACTATGACAAGCATCATCGGAAGCACTACTCTAGCTAGTGAAAAAGTTCGCACTATTAGATTTGTTTGGGTGGTCTACTACTGTAGTAGCTATTCAGGCTAACAAAATAGCTTAAGACTCCTCGGAAGCACTACGTTGAAAAATCGCTCCATGCTACAAAGTCAAATAATTACTTCCACCGAACCGTAATCGCCTGACCAGCGAGCTTGCAGCTCTCTATCGTATTGTTGATATCCTCCATTAGATCCTTGGGTGGGAATCCGGCCATGATGACGAATTCTTTTCCTCCCTTGGTTTCGTCGCTCGATTGCTATAGACCAGCAGAAAGGCTATTGTGAGCTTGCTTTCATTCGCAATCTTGTTAATCAAGCTCTGAGACTCTACTTACCGCAACAAAGGCGTAAATGACCTTGACGTTCTGCGAGGCGTCAAACTTTCGTACCACTCGTTTCCCGTCTGGCATTCGAAGTTGGATGCGTGCTCCAGAAGCTGGTTCGTCGCCCACATCCAAACCCAAAAGTTCGTCCAACAACGATGGTTCCTTGGGTTTTTCTTCCTCTTTTGCTTTTGGTTTGGAATCCGCATCGGCGCTGGTACCCACGTACTCCACCGCGTCGTCATCATCGTCCTCCATTTCGTATTCTTCGTTGTCATCATCGTCGCCGCCGCCAACGCCACCAGCCTCTTGCAAACTTGCTCGCATTGCCGCTTGCATTTGTTCATCTTCTGACATTTCATGCATGGGTCGCTTTGTGGGGCGACTTGCAGCAGCAGCAGCAGCACCCGGTGGGCGGGGTGCTTGTGGTGGCTTGTCAAACGAATGGCGTGAGCAAAAGTCCATGGCCGTCTCCGCAAAGGATTCCGCCGTCATGGGATTCTGTTGCGTCCATCCTTCCTTCTTCCACATGAGGCGTCGGGTTCTAGGATCAATAATCCCGATATGTGGGTAATCGTGGACATGATAGCGCTGGGTATATACTTGACCTTCTGGGGCAATGTCCATCTAAACCAAGAAGGCAATCAAGTGAGAACATCCCGCCAATGGATCGCCACTTCTCGTCAAGGACAACAATGACAGTTACGTACCGCCTGCCAAAAGATGAATCCTTCTCGCACAAGATTCTCTACAAGTTCGTCTCTCCAAACATCCCGATTCAATGCATGAGAAGCAAATTCCGAATCCCTCTGAATATTGACGAGAAGCCACCGCTTGCTGTCTTTTGCCATGGTCCGGGCCCCTTCAAAGCCACCCTCTCTGTAAATGAGATGATCAGGAGCCGCAAACATATCCGCCAGTCGCGCCATGTGTCGCTTTTCTTCCATATTCGTATCATCATCGTCATCATCATTACCCATATCGGCCGCATCCTCCATTTCCTTGGCATCTTCATCCGAATCCGCACCGGCAGCGGCCGCCGCATTGACCGCGTCCCGAACATTCAAAATGGAGGGTCCCGCAAAGGCCGATCGCTGCAACTGCTCTTCTAGCATGGGATCCATTTGCATGTAGGGAATGCCACCCATCATCATCATGCCTCCTACTCCTGGTCCTACATCGTCCATGAGACGCATGGTTTGCGTCGCATCCGGCGCTCGAACGTCATCGCCCATCATTCCACCGCCACCCCCTCCTGCACCCGCAGCACCACCACCGTGTGTATGATCCATGAACAAGCTCACGGCGCGTTCTAAATCACCATTGCTCATTTCCAGGTAACTGACTGCCTTGGCAGTGTCTTCCGAGCCCGTGAACATTAAGAATTGCGAAACCAGTTCATCGTTGATGTCCGCCATGGTCAAAAATGAAGGTGTGAATGAATGAAAGGTTTCTGGGATTCCGTTTCGACAATGCCTCTATGGTTTCTTCTTCAAAGGCTTTGCAAACAATAGCTCTACAATGATGAATACACTCAATGATAATGATAATGATGATTGCCACAAGAACTAGCAATACCTACGGAATAGGCAACTGTAGTAGTCAGGCATTCGTCGTTCTCTCAACGCCACCACCAACAACAAGAACGCGCTCATGTCTTCCGTCTCGTCGGCCATCCTGTTGCTCTTGGGGTTCGCGTGGCTTTCTTTGCGGGCGGGCGGGCGAGTCGTCAGTCAGTCAGTCAGTCCAGTCAGTCAGTCATGAAAATCAAATCAATGTACCAGGACGCATGCCTCTATCCACGCAACGTATGTCATGGTACAGACAGTACTGCTTTGTTCCGTGAAGTCGATTTTTGAGGTGTCGGAGGGAGGCCGGACCGGCTCTTTTGCCTTCTCTCTCGCGACGATCGAAAGACCGGAAGTTCCAACCGACCTCACCATGGGATCCTTATTAAATTATTACCTTGAATGGAAGCAGGTCTCGAAGTATCAGGATGGATTCGAAGCAGGAGCATCACACTGCCACACTCGAGTTTGCGGCTATTGTGGACAACACCAGTGGCGAGGCCTCCCCAGCAGACAAAAGCCGCAACCGAATAACAGCATCATCTAGTCCCGGCCAACGCGAAACAGCCTTCCCGATCAAACAATATCATTTTGCATTGCCTTCGGTAACTGTTAGTAGTGATCCGAAACGCGCAAGAGAAAAACGAGAACGAGAACAACGTCGGTGTACCGCGGGATGTTTGTTTCGATGGACTTTGTTGGGATTTGCCGTGGGGTATTGCAAGGAAATTTCCGGATTTATGAATGGCATGGTCCCACAAACAGTCATATCGGCGCCTCATATCAAGCGAGACTACACATCGATCAAGAGTATTCATGATTTATCTACCGAAAAAGTGAAACCAAAATGTTTTGTAAGTTTGTTATTAATGGCGAAGGGTCCTAGCCAGCGAAAATATTGATTTCCTCACTTTTTCTTTTTCGATGACGACATTACTTTGGATTGTTATTACTAGGATGGAGTGGTCGATTGTCCGTGCCCCGATCCATTGGTACCAATCGAGACAAACAAGATGGAAGTATTTTTGATCAATCAACAATTGACACAATCGGAAAAGGCCCGCAATGTGGACGTGGTATTCTTGGGAGATTCCATTACGGAACGATGGAGAGGGACGGGTGGCGGGGTACGAAAACCTGCCGCTGAAGGAAACGAAGAAATCTTTGAATCTTTGTTTTCAAAAGCACATGGGGGCAAATACAATGGACTAGCATTAGGGGTTGCGGGGGATACGGTACGTACTACACTAATGGATTTCCGAAAGAATGGAAAGAATGTCGTAGCTGACTTGGGCGTAACGTCGTCGTGGTGTCAATCAACTCGTTTCAGTCTCCGATGCTACTGTGGAGATTACAAAATGGAGAGCTTCCAGCGAACTTGAACCCTTCAGTATTTTGGGTTTTGATCGGAACCAATGACATTGGGGTGAAGTGGTGCTCACCCGAGATGGTGGTCATTGGCGTGATACGGAACGTGGAAGAGATCCTCAGTCAGAAACCTGATTCCTTGGTGGTGCTCAATGCATTGTTGCCACGAAGCTTTAACAAGGATGGATATGTCGCAAAGAGTGGGCCGATAAAGCCTAGTGTTTGGGAAGATATCAAAGCCATCAACTCGGAACTCAAAATGTATGCTACCTATCGAGAGAGAGTTTCTTTCTTTGATACCAAGATTTTCTACAAGGACCCAAAGGCACACTCGAGTAAACTACAAATCGACAAAGAATTGATGCCGGACCTTTTACATCCGTCACCGGCGGGCTACAAACTTTTTGGTGAGGAGATTGTGAAGAAGTTGGACTCGCTAATACCGGCGCAGCATCGCTAGGAAGAGGTTACACCAGGCCTTCCTTCTACCTTGTGGCATTTACAATTATCAACGCTGGCAGCAACCCTCAGTTACCAGTAACCAACGGCGCCGAGCAGGGGAACAAGAGGAGTGATTCATGTGTATGATCCTACACTTGGGTTCCGCGGGAACGGAGATTGCTGCTATGCACATCTAATTTTGTTCGTGGTTGATGACTCCTCCTGCTCTTTCACCAGCACGGGCCTAATGAGGCACTGTGTGCTTGCACGAACGTTTAGGAGGTGTTTCGACGTTTTGTCACCAAAAGAAGAGATTCGTGTCGTGGCATACATAGATTTATGGTTGAAACGGGGCTGGTCTACTAGTGCTATGAACGAACGATCGAGCCCATTGCGGACTTTGTTGGTGCCTTATCTCCTATCGAGTTTCAGGGGCGGCTCTAGCTTGCCAATTACTTCGCAACACTTGCATTGCCACTGGTAATGGTTTGTTGGTACACCTATTGGCAATAGAAGTACCGGCACACCACTAGCATACTACTAGCTGTGAATCTACTCCACATTCTTCTAGCTAAAAGTAGTAGTCCAGTTCATATTCTTTCCTTTAGATTGAACTGAGGACCAATTACTTCCGGTTCTACTAGAGTTAGCAATCCCCTTTGTTTCGGAATGAATGATGCTGTCATCTCGTCAGGAGGTACTGACCGCCGGGCGCGAATGACACATGAAAACTACGTGACCGATTTCGCCAAATCTTTCGAATAAGCGGGCTCCTTCCAAAAATGTCTGTAGATTTCTACGGCAATTGTGTACCAAGAGCCTGAATCATGTGGGTGTTCGTGTCGGCGCCTTCATTCGCAAAATTGTGGGCTTCCTCGAAAGACTCACGAACGCGGGCTTTCCACCGAGATGCCCGAAGGAACTATGGCGACTTTGGGGCTACCGGCTTGATGCTGCCCCTACTGGTAGTTGCCTTTGTTAAAAAGAAGTAGTAACTACCTATCAAAAGGGTTAAACGTAAATCATAGGAGCTAGTTTGTTATTATGTCAGTGACATCTTTACTCTGTAGACGAAAGTGTTGTGGGCCGTTCTAGCAGTACAAGGAATGCATTTCGATAGCTAGAGCCAGCATTCGGTAGAAATCAAGAAACGCACTGAAAGGTACATCTATAGAATCAAGGACAACTACGAAGTGCTGGGGGGATAGGATGAGACGCAAATGATAATCCAATAGCTTTGTTGTTTTATATTATTCAATTCTTCTTGTTGATTCTTCAGGCATTGCATGTCCTGCATGTACCGATACACTAGATTCACAGAGTACATACGACCAAAACTACCAGCTTCCATTACTGAGGGTCTGCGATCGCATGTTGCACAGGAACTCACTGTTTGGCACCGATTTGTTTGATGTCACTGATACTGGAGAATCCGAACCCGTTTCTTGGCTTTTCTTCATAAACATAGTATCCTCCGGGCCTGCAACCTTTTCTTCTTCCATGGGGTCGAAGCTATTGTGAAGCGCGCACTCCTCGCTGCGTTCGTATAGCTCCCATAGACGATGCGAAACAGCAGAGAGATCCTGGTTATGATAAAGGTTCAGACGGCGAGCCGCTGATAGGATCGGAGCAGCATACTTGTTCGAGTGACCGAACATGCCTTCCAGTGCATTGATAATCGATGCCAGAGCAATCTCACTCGGTTGCACCTTCACAAAGTAGTAGTCGCAAACGGCAAGCTCGGTGAAGAACGAAGAGATATCATGCAAGTCGTCAATATCTGCACCAGTCATGTTGATGCTTCGATCGAGGACTAGACAGTCCAAGAACACAGTAGAGATTGCATTTGGCGTTGGTGGATGAAGATTCCACTTCAAAGCTTGAAGGATATGTGATTCCATCTCGGAAACGTCATGCATATCGAACTCCCCGCGAGACAAGTCGCTCAGAATACCCAGATCAGCGAGCTTACACGGATGCAATAGTTTGACAGCAAGGTGGAGCGTTGTTGTCGCTGCAAGCTTGAATGTCGAACGGTCACATTCACACGTTGCAAGGAAGCGATCAAGAAAAGACAGTGACAAGGATACAACCTCGCGATCTATGCGAAAGTAATCCACCACGCGAAAGGACCACTCCACGATTTGCTCTCGGCAGTATTGGTCAATGCGAGCGTCCCCCTGTTCATACATTCCATACCGCTCCTTTTTCAGGAAATCGTACACACTGTGTTCCCAGGTTTTCATGGACAAGTAATCTGCACATCGGTAATGACCCGACTTCTCTTGCATCAACAAAGCGCGCAAGTTGTCCTCCAACATACTCTTTTGTTCCATCGTTTTAAACTCGGTTTGATGTTTCCGACTGTGGTGAGCTCGTGACCGTTTCGATCGCTTTCTCGGATTCATTGTTAGTTTCAACATCTTTTAAGTATTTGTATTGTTGCTAATACCCAGACAAGACCTTCCCCCCGAAGATGAAATCAGCTCCCATGTACATCAGTTGATGCCGACTCAACTTGTGGGAACAAGAATGATAGAGTCAAACGAAATTGAGATAGGGTTGATACGGATGACCGGCCGGCGATCGGCGGCTGATTACGGCGAAAGGATGGCTTGATTTGTGGATAAATATATTCGTGTATTCATATTCCGTTTCAAAATAGGCCATAATGAAAATTTCCAACACGAACGCAGACGATCCCTTTCCAAGACTTGGCCGTGTTTGTTTGACATCATTATGGGACTTCAAAAAATTTCATCCGAGGTGGCCGACCATTTAATCCATTTGGCGCCCACCCGTTTCTCACCAAATTCACGCAGTGAAAGATTTACTTAGGGAGTTTCCACCGGCAAATTTCTCGCTGCGACACACAAGATTTTTCTGTTGGGGGCAACATCTGCTCCGTTCCCGTCACGGCGGGGAACGAATCCCACGATTGGATCCCTCCCCTTGGATCGTACCAAGCCACTGGGGCGCCTTTTTCTGCGCGCGGTGCCCGCGAAAAGAATTTTTCACCTCATTGCTATCCGACTTACCAGTTTCCCTCCCTTTTCTTCCTAGCAGCTAGAGAAACTTCTTTTCCTTCTTTCAGCGAGGGCAATGCTTCAGTGTGGTGGGCATAGCTATGATTCCCTTCCTACTCGGAGTACCTTGGATCTATTCTCTAGAGTAACTACCGAGAAGGCATCAAAAGATTGCATGGGTGGGTACACTCGGAAAGTAAAAGTAGCTAGAGTAGAGATGTAGCCTGCCTTCTGCATATCCCAAGGGATAAGTTTGCTTTTGATGCTGGAGAGCTAGTTTCGATTGCGTAGTACATGTTGACTAAGTTCAATGAGCTCTTAGGTTTCACTTTATCAAAATGTCCTCTCACGAGCCTTTCCTGCTACTACTAAGCAGACAGGTTTTCTCGGCGAGATACTCGTTCAAGTAGTCCGCCCTTAGCTATCGTGATTTGCCAGCCACACTAACTCAAGATATGCGGGGCTGCACTAAGTTCCAGACGATAGGCGTTTGTACGATAGGACCAGTCCACGACTCTCTAGGATATCGGTACGCTACCCCAGGAGGCAAAACGTTTGCGAATTCGACAAACATCCAGCCCGACGCAACTACCAGGTATGCCTTTGGAATAAAAGAATGTTGTCCTAGACTTAGGGTAGCAGAGTCGCCTCGGCGATTGCTTCGGTTGCCATTCGCAATAATTAGTTACCGTCGCAGAACTTGCGAGCATTTTGGAACATTTGGAGCCATGGGCCGACCTTCAAGTCTTTCCACTCGTCCGGCGTCCAGGGCCACTGCCACGCGGTGAACACACGTTCAGGGTGAGGCATGAGAGCCAAGTGGCGACCATCTTCTGAACACAGGGCCGCAATACCACCAGGACTGCCGTTTGGATTGAAAGGGTATTCTTCAGTGACTTCGTTCTGGTCGTTGACGTATCGAATTGGGGCCAGACTCTTCTCTTTGACCATGTCATGTATCGATTCGTCTGGGAAGAAAAAGCGCCCCTCGCCGTGAGCAACCCACACGCCAAGGGAAGATCCTTCCATTCCCTTCAGCATGACAGAGGGGCTCGGTTCGATTTTGACGCTGCTAAATCTGCTTTCGAACTTGCCGCTGTCGTTATGCAGGAGCCTAGGCTGCTTCTCTTCTGGAAGGCCATCACTGGATGGAATCCAGCCAAGTACTGCCATAAGCTGGCAGCCATTGCATACTCCTAAACTGAATGTGTCGGGACGCTTACGGAACTCTTCGAATTGCTTGAAAACGTTTTCGTTGAACTTGATGACACCAGCCCATCCCTTGCCACTGTCAAGTACGTCCGCAAAAGAGAAACCTCCGACGAAGACAATTCCCTTGAACATGTCCAGGGTTACAGCGCCCGACAACAAGTCACTCACTGTAACATCCCAGGCCTCGAAGCCAGCTGCTAGGAAGGCCGAGATCATCTCCCGATCTCCGTTGCTGCCTTCTTGCCGTAAAACGGCGACCTTGTGCTTGGTCTCGGAACTCATTACAACCTCCTCCGTCGAGCTGGGTTCAAAGGTTAGTTTCCACTGCGGGGTCTTTCTCAGCTTCAGGCCGGCCTCCTCTTGAGCGATACATTTAGGATTCCTTTGGCGCTTTTCCAACTGAAAGCTAGTGGCCTCCCACACGTCACGAAGTGCGGTCATCTTATCCTCGATGCTCGGAGAAGCAGAACCCACTGAAATTCGAATATGATCCCCAGCGAAGACCTTTCCAATGCGGGTAATCGGGACGCCTTCAGAAGAGTAGCCCTCCACAACAGCGTCGACGTCCCCATCAGCAACTTCGATGACAAAACCAGCTTCTTCGTTGAAAAGAACTTCCATGTCGTCGGTACCAGGAATGGTGACGTCGATGGAACAGTTTCCAGCAAAGGCCATTTCGAGTAGTGTGACAACGAGACCGCCGTCTGAACGATCGTGCCCGGCCAAAATGGTGCGTTTGTCAATGAAATCTTGAGTTACATTCATTGCCTTCTTGAGAACCGAAAAATCACTGATATCTGGCGTATCATTGCCGACTTGATTGTACACCTGGGCGAGGGCCGAGCCGCCAAGCCTTGTATTGCCTCCACTTAGGTCAATATAGAGCAACGTTGAGCCACTGGATGGGCACTTCAAATCTGGAGTGACCGTCTTGGTGATGTCGGGGCATGTGACGTAACAGGTCATTGTCAGCTCTCCAGGAGCCTTCGTGATCTCCTCTCCACACCTTGCTGCCATCGATAACGAGTCTTTGCCACCGTCGATACCGACGCCAAGCTCAAGGAGGGCATCTCTCAGCGCAACGCATGCGTCCCACATCTTTGCTCCCTCCCCAGGAAGTTTGGCCGCGTACATCCAGTTGCCACTGGCTTTGATATCTTCAACCTTAGAGATTTTTGCCCACACAATGTTGGTCATTGCTTCCGCGACTGTCATCCGCGCCATTGCCGCCGAATCGACCAATCCCTTGATCGGTTGCTCGCCACACGCAACGGCGGTACCAGTTGTACCAAAATGGCTATGGGCCGTAACGCCAACGTTCGACAACGGAAGTTGCAAAGGTCCTACGCACTGTTGTTGCGCACACAAACCAGTAACGGATCGATCGACTTTGTGAACCAAGAAACGCTTGGAGCCAACTGATAGAAGACGCAACACACGATCAATCGCATCCTTTGGGGTTGTCCCGTCGGGTAATTTCAGTGGCTCGAGCTGGGCTTCGACATGGAAGTCGGCAAATGTCTTCTGGGGCATTTTGCCCAAAACAAGCTCCAGAGGCAAGTCAACCGGAGTGGATCCATCCCTCGAATCGTGTACCACCACTTTTCCATCTCCGGTGACGTATCCCATAACATTAACCGGACAATTTTCTCGTTTCGCCATCAATTCAAACATCTCTCGATCTTCTGGTCGAATCAAGAGACCATTGTTTTCTTGGAACTCGGCACCCCAAATCTCGAGGACGGATAGAGTTTCGTCTCCAACTTGCATCTGTATAACAAGATCAAGATTCTTGTGAGCTCCAACGTCACGCACTGAAAGTAAACCGTGGAACGGAATATGCCTTACCTTTCGAATATCATACGATGCTCCTGCAGGTTCTACAAGCTCTTTTAGAACATTTCCGTTTCCACCCGCGCCCTGGTCGTGGACAGAAATGATGGGATTCTTATCGCCCAGATCACAGCATGCTCTCATCAAACGATTCATGCGATTTTCCATTTCAGCATCTCCTCGCTGGACCGCATCAAAGTCTAGATCCGCGTTTTCGGAACTTTGGACGCGGGACGAAGCGGCGCCACCACCAATACCAATTCTATAAGCAGGTCCTCCAATCTTGATGACAAGCATTCCTTTTTCGGGTGCCCCCTTCTCGGCGAAACGGCCGTCCATTTGCCCGACACCAGCTGAAAACATGATCGGCTTGACCCATTCAAATCGTTCTCCGTTGGGAAGTCGTTGTCCAAACGATCGAGTAAATCCATGAATAACCGGCTCGCCGTATTTGTTGCCATAGTCCGAGGCACCGTCGCTAGCCTTGATCTCAATATCCAGTGGTGAGGCCAGATTCGAAGGATATACAAAGCTCTTGTCTTCCCACGGCAACTCGTAGCCTGGAATCTGCAAGTTTCCGACACAATAGGCGGCGATTCCAGCCACAGGATAGGCACCTCGTCCAGTAGCCATTACATCACGCAATCGACCTCCTGTTCCAGTTTCGGCTCCAGGGAATGGAGCCACCCCGGATGGAAAATTGTGCGTCTCTGCCGTCAAAATAGGGTGCAAGAGCTGCTTTCCAATCTTCACTGGGCCAGGCCCAGTGACAGAGGTCGGACGGAGGGCATCGCACTCATAACCACGGATCGAAGAAGAGTTGTCGTGAAACGCAATAATAGAGTTATTCGGGACACCTTTTGGAAGTGTGGCCTTGACCATTTGAAACAAGGTTTCCGCCTTTTCTTCACCGTCGATCACCATTTTACCGCCAAAGAACCAATGACGAGAATGCTCCGAGTTGGATTGACCCATATCAAAACATTCCACATCCGTAGGATCTCTACCAAGCCTCTCCTGGCAAACATGGATAACAAAAGGTGCGCGGTTGGCAGGAGCAGCAAACGTAGCCTCCAAGTTCCGACCAAAAGTCTACTTACTTTGAAAAGCTTGGTGTAATAGTCGAGATCAAAGTCGTCAAAACCCAGACCCTTTTCTTCATTAATCTTTTCCAGAGCAGCTCTACCTTGTTCCATAATGGGCACTGTTCTCACTGGCTCTGGCGTGGCGCCATTATCAAACGTGGTCAAAGCCTCCAGATACTCTTCTTCTGTCATTCGGTCATGCAGCATCGCCTTGAGAACCTTGACCGCTTGTGGGCTCAAAGCTTCGGCGAGAGCAAATCGGTACCGCCTCGAAAGCTCTAGACGTGCAACGGGCAAATTGCAGGCCTTGCAAATGCTAACAGCATTCGACGAAAAGGCCGACGTAAATGTCATGCGAGGACCAAACTCCACCTGCCACACTTCCGGCGAAGTGGGAGGCTCCAAATCAAAGGCGCTCTGATCCAAATGGAGATTGTTCTTTTCAAAGGTTTCGGCAAGCAACCACTCCAAACGACTGGTTTGCAAATCACTAAGCTCACTAGTCATTTGCACATTGAAACAACTCTCTGTTTCGACGCCGGAAATCTTGTCGGCATCCTGCGACAGACCCAACGACTTGAGTTGCTCTTTGCACGAGGGCAACAAGGAGTGTGGAGGCTCCGTCTTGCGATAGTAGTGGACGATACGTTCCGTCGACATGATGATGGTGGTGGCAATCCAAATGTACTATGATCCTACTACTGCTGCTTGCGATGCATATGCTAGGGATGCTGATGATGGGATGGGGCGAACGTTTCAATGGATACGGATGGGTCCGTGTCTCGGATGGAGGATCCTTCGCATCATCCTTGGTTGGATGCTGGGAGGGAATTCTGCCTCCGAGAGGGCACGTTTGGGAAGGGCAACTAAAGATTCCTCTTGGTCAATTACTTTTCGTACGACGATCGGGGGAATCTGGAGTTTTTAACGAGAAAAACAAATTTTCTGCGAAGCATAGCGCTTGCTACATTCGGTTGAGTCGGATCGGTCCAGCATTGGAGTCCATTCGAATAAAACGACTTCGTATTCCGATTGCTACTCCATTCAACACAAAGCAAAAAGAACGAAAGACTACTGTAGCACATGAATTGGAGACGGAGCTCGAGTAATCTTAGCTAGTAGCTCAACTATATACAGCCTTTTTTATCAGAGCACAAGGCGCTTGAGATCGGAGATGATTGCTTCGCCGAGTTGCGGATTGGTCGTTTTCAAATCAATCTTCAACTTGTCTTGTTTCAACTTGGCCAAGACTCGGATCTGTGCACCGCTACTCGCCGACTGTCCCGCAAACGTACCATTCGTCGGTCCACTCACATGTGCTTCCACTTCGGCAAGGCGAAGAAAGCTAGCAAGAAGTTGCTTGACATTATCGGATGATGATGCATCCGAAATGACAAGTTTTGTCGACAGCGTGGACCATTGCGCTGATGCCAATTGCTGCATCACATCTTCCAACGCGAGGCCATCGATGGGGGTAAAGTGCATGGAAACAGGTAGATGTAACTTTACGGGAACATGACAGTCGGCGGTAGTCAACGTTCCTTTTAACTCCAGTGGCACGTCCACCGCGGGGTATGCAAACGGTCCCACCTTGGAAGATTCTGCCGAACCACCAGGGGCAATGTTGCCAATGGATACGTTTCCAAAATCCTTGAGATTCAAGTTCAATCCATTTAGACCGCTCATCTCCATGTGATTGACAACCTTGATGGCTACCGAAGCTGAAGTGGCACCATTTCCGCTAGACTTGTAGACTCGAAAGAATAGCTGTACTTTGGACCAGTCGACCACGGGGGATCCAGATGAGTGGGAAGTCTTGATATTGCCACGAATCCATGGCCGTTTGTTACTCTTTCCAGATGATCCAGCCGCTGGGGTTGGTGAGCTACCCATCATCGTCATCCCACCAAACGGGTCAGCTGCCGTTGCTGGTCCAGCTGTGAGGGCAGGGGCGGATCCCTGAAGAAGTGGGACCGGGGAAGGGTCGGAAAATCCTAGCAAGTCATCGAATGCGCTACTGATAGCGCTGCCTTGATTTTGCATGCCAGTTGGAGCCACAGTAGGTTGTGGTACACTGTTAGTAGTAGCGGTAGCAGCATTTGGTACCGATGAAAATCCTCCAAGATCGAGGAGATCGCCAACACCTCCTTGTACCTGGGATTCGCCATTTGACGACTTTTTGGACTCTTTCTTTTTCTTCTTGTCCTTTTTCTTGGATTTTGAGTTGGACGCCGGAATCGCCTGGGGTGATTGTTCGAACTTTTGAGTCGGTCGCTCCGGAACCACGCGGTGCTTCCGTTCCGGCATGACTTCGTCTTCGCGAAGAGGCGAAGTGAGATCCACTTTGGCAAGACTGTGAAACTCTTTGCCAGGGCCACCGCGGCGAGACGACCCTCCTGCTCTACCGTGTGCCGGAGTATCA
Source organism: Nitzschia sp. DOCU1 (assembly GCA_951394045.1). Classification (NCBI taxonomy): domain Eukaryota; phylum Bacillariophyta; class Bacillariophyceae; order Bacillariales; family Bacillariaceae; genus Nitzschia; species Nitzschia sp. DOCU1. Next base: position 1,303,084 of record OX595988.1, on the reverse strand, counting down.
TCTTCATCATCGTCCGATGAGTACACCGTGACATTCGCAGCAGGTGCAGGCATTGTCGAGGTAGTACCGCCAAATATGGCTCCCAAATCGACTTCTTGGCTGCTGGGCTTTTGTTTCTTGTCCTTCTTCTTCTTTTTGCGCTTCTTGTTCTGCGCATCATCATGCTCGGCATCACTATCGCCACCGCCGCCATCACCCAACTGAATCACGCCGAATCGACTTGAAAGGCCGGAAGTATTGTCGTCTCCTTCCGGTATGGAAGGAGCTGCACTGAGATAGAATGGGTCGCTCGCTGTCTGCGGGCGATCGAAACCAGTGGGTCGCGGTGTTGACGAAGCTTGTTGCCCCGACGACATCTGAAAAGTTGTTCCGCCGCCATTCATTTCACCAATGTGGCCTTGAGCACTTGATGGCATTGGTGGTCTATCGTCCGACGAAAAGGCATCCATGACCGGTGGTGGACGGGAGGTGTCCACCACATTTAGGGGACGCTGCTGCGTAAAGCTGACAGCTTCCATTGTTAATCTTGCGCTAGCACGGTGCAGTTTTTCTTCGCCGATCATGGTGGAGAAAACGGACAAGTCGACAGGCGCATCAATAGTTACGCTTACTCCAATTGGAGTTTGGTGCTTTTTGCGTTGTGCCTTGGCACCATTGGGTTTCATTGGCGTGGGCTTTAACAAGTAATTCAAAGTATCTGCCGCGGCCCGACATCGTCCCGCCAGGCTAGCAGCACTCGAAGCATTGCTCTTTGGTGGCTTGTTCGCGGCATTCATAACGGCTGCGCTAGTCATTTCGAGCAAATTTCCTTCTCCGGCATCACCAGAATCATTTTCACTGTCGTCGTCTACCTTCATCAACGCAGGAGTTGAGTCAAAAACGCTGCCTGGTGCCAACAAATCGAGCGATTGCAACAACGTCTGTGCCGTAAAGGCTCGTTCTTGCACTTCAGCATCGGTACTTTGGACAAAGACGTTCAGATGAGCGGCCAAAGTCTTGCTACACGCCTCCAATTCAATGTCAGAAACCTGTGGATTGGCACACGCGGCCGCAAAGACCTTCATTCCCGCCTGAACATACACCATCTGTGTTGATGGAGGCAACTTGGCTTGATTGGAAGGAGCCGACAACACTTGTACCACCGAGTGATAGGGTCCCTCACTCTCAGTATTGTAAATATAAACGGCATTTTCGTCCATTGACAATACTTCTGGAATGAGAGCGGAATATTCCCCAACAATCCAAGCCAATGCCGGCAGAATTTCTGGCATAATGTGCTTTCCTCGACCGTTGTCACTGTCTAGATCAGCCGAAACGTTGATTTGTTCACCTTCCAACAATATTTCAATCGATCTCTTGACGGCATAGGCCCGAACCGGCAAAACCCGAAGAGCCACGTCGGTCACTTGCGATCGGAGCAGTTCTGCATGCGTATCGAGGCCTCGCATATGTCCCAACTGAAACAATGTATCCAAATACCACGAAAAGTCGGGAAGCAGAGCATACTTTTCTCCCGAACACATTTCGACGATAACGCGGACCAGTTCTAGCTTGTAATCTCCACTTGCCAACTCGACATGTTGTAATAGTTGCGTCACCAGTTCCATAACATTTTTGCGCGACGCCATGCCTGGCAATAAGCCCAGAGCTCGAGTTCGAATCGTCACGTCTTCGTCCGAAAGACACGCTAAGATCAGTGGTCGGTAGTTGGGAGCTGACAATACTTTTGGATGCGACTGCATCAGGCTGCCAAAGCCCACCAAACCCAAATACTTGAGATTCTGATCCTTTTCTTCCACAAACTCTTTCAGCGTTTGAGCACAAAGTGCCACAATCTCAGGCACACTAGCTGGCATACTTCCATCACTCTTCCGACAATATGGTAAACAGAGTGTAATCGCATGCACGGCTTCGTACAGTAACGATTTCGCCGGAGTATTCCGAACAATATCCGCCAGTGGCTCCAACAACTTTCTGGCCAGTCTTGGCTCTTCCGGTACCAGACTACCCAGCAACTTGACCACTTTTATCAACATCCAATTGTTGGAGGATGTGGTCAACAAATCAAAAAAGGCTGGCGCCAAATGCAAATAATTCTTGGGATTCTTGTCGGATAGTTCGGTAATCACATTGACGGCACACGAGACGACGGCGGAATTCGGATCATTCAAGCAGTTTTGAATTTGAGCAAATGTCAATCTGAGCCCTTGTGGGTATTTGACAAAGACTTTGAAGAGACACAAAATGGCTTTTTTTCGCAAATACGGCTGTGGATGTTGCGTCAAACTCGTCAATTCAGGCAGTAAATCCTGAGCGAGTTCTTCCGTCACAATATTCGAGATGCAGTTGACGGCTAACCCTGCCTCATAGACTCCATTCATACTCCCACCAATGGCGCCCCTCAGCTCTTTTTTGAGTAAATTTGTGGTCAATAAAATGACATCGGTATCTTGTGTAAATCCCTGAGCGGCCGCCAAATACCCGATACGCTTATGGGCAAATCGCGGGGAGCTCATGACTTCGATCGTAGCAAAACTGGCCCAGCTCATGCCGTAGCCCATCATTTGAAGAAAGGTCAATTTTTGTAGGGCGTTGGCTTTGACGTACATGTCACTCGAGTTAATTTCCGTCTTGATTTCGGCAATGCATTGACTAATGTACAAGGCCGTGTCTCGTTTCGAGGCGCGGATGCCCTTGACAATGTCGGTCAGGGTTTTCTCGAACATGGTTGCACGGATAGTAGTAGTAGCGGGGTAAAGCAAGTCCTTGGGTAACTTATTTGTCTGCTTTGTAGTGGTAGCAAAGGATAAATGATGATGGTGGTGGAGTGGTGTAATTGCAAGGACCGGAACCGCCATTTTGAAGGATTTTCGCCTCGGGGTTTTTCGAGCCTGTCCAAAGTTTGGGCGAAGGGACGACGGAGGGATCTCGCGATAGATGGCGTTGGCTTCACACCGCGCGTTGTTCGCCGTTGTTCGAGCTATCTTCACTCAAAAAAAGGGGTAGAATGCTGAAAGAGGTGCCGCCCCTCCCCTGAGATCATGGTTTCCCTCAATAAACTACTTCGACTCAGACGACCAATATCCTGCAGGCTCGTCCAACGTCGCGCGTGCCGGTACGTTTTTTCGTCCTTCAACGCAGTACCGAAGGCTACGAAAATAGCACGGCAAGTTGAACCTTTGGATAATTGAACGAAGGAGCGCCACGCTACCAAATTTTCGAAATTTTGGAGCGCGGCCCATGACCTTTTCGCCTTCGTTTTGTGTCGTTGGTGGTTTTGACAACAAAGATCGGCCTGCCGACACTATCAACCAGCATCTCATCCTTTGTGTACGGCACTCGACAAGTCGTAGTTAACATCGACTCTCGCTATTTGAAAGGCAACAGAAGTTGAGAAATAACATGAAGATCAAAGCGACGACGGCCATCGTTGTGACCATTGTCCCTTTGGTGGCAACCTTTGCTCCAGGGTTAGTGCGTCATCGATCGAAGATTTGGACTCTGAACGCGGCGGCGGACGATCTGCCCGATATCGTCAAGGCATACAAAAAGGTGAAACCCCAGGTATCTGTTCCCGAATTGTCCCTCCCATCGACTCCTCCAGAACCACCGGTAGTAGAGCTACCAGTACCAACACCTGTAGAGCCAGTGACAACAGAAACTTCCACGTTCCAAGTACCAGAGATGCCCCAACTCAAAATGGAAATGCCAGATATGCCCCAAATCAAAATGGAAATGCCAGAGATGCCCCAAATGAAAATGGAAATGCCGTCGGCGCCTGAAATCTCAGAGGAATTCAAATCGTCAGTATCGGATTCGATGGACGCTGTGAAACGATCAATCCCCAGTCTCAAAAGCACTGCAGATTCCGTGAATGCTCAGTTCAAAGGCCTCAATGATTTCTTCAAGGCCGCGCAGGAACAAGCGGCTACTCGTGCTGCCGAAAACTCTGCGGCCAAAGTTCCCACCCTAGGAGAAATGCTCTCCAATGGATTGACCGCGCGTCGGGCTACCTTTACAGAACTTAGTTCTTCTGGCCTGCCAGAAGGCAAGGCTCCCAACTTGGTGGAATATTTCACCAGTGGAATGCAATCTCCGTCAGGAGGTTTGTCCATGGATACATTGGCGGAATCCAAGGCCAAATTGGGACTCTTGGTAGAAAATACGTACGCCTTGATTAACGGGTCGCCACCTCCTGGTTTGGGTGAGATGAGTCTTCCTGGAACCATGACCCCGGAAACGGCAGCGGGGATTGCGGCGGGTACGTTCGGATTGCTGTTACTGGCCGGAAACAACAACAAGAAGAGCCCAGCATCGGTGCCTGATATGCCGGAAATAATTTTGAGTGAGGCGGCTGTTGCTGTCATGAGCGAGGACGTAAGTTGTTTGGAAGTGGAAATATTGTTGTCTGAATAATTTCCACCTAACGTGTATTCCATGCCCGCTCGTGTTGTTTTGTGCAGACATCAATGGTTGGTCAAATAAAGGCAATGGGTGTTGAAATCAAGCAATTGAGAGCAGATCTCAACGCGGCACAGGAAAAGCTTACCTTAAAGGAATTGGAGATTAGCAAGGAAAGACTTAGAACGGCCGATGCTGAGTTGAAATTGAAACGAGAACTGGAAAAAGTACAGACACGGTTGACAGAGATGGAGGCTAGGAACCAAGCATTGGAGAAGCAGATCAAATTGGCTGGTGTGCCCGTTCCACCTGCCCCGGCTCCAGCTCCCAAGAAGGAACCTGCTCCCGCACCGGCTCCAGCTGCCAAGGAGGAACCTGCCCCCGCTCCAGCTCCCAAGAAGGAACCCGCCACAAAGGCAGCTACCAAAAAGGCATCGGGGGTAAGGGGTGAAACAGCAAAGGCGGCCGCTCCCGCAGTGAAAAAGGCTGCCAAGGCCAAGACGCCAAAGGCCAAAGCAAAAGCCAAGGCAAAAAAGACAGTTGTGGCAGAGGCAGCTCCAAAGCAGGCCTCTGAAAACGACTGGTCAAGTCTTTCCGAGTCAACTTTATCAAAAAAGACAGTGAAAGAACTCCAAGACTACTTGAGTGATAAGGTGAGTTGAATATGGCGGCGTTCGCTTGCTTGAGCTGTTTCAATGCCGAATTAACGAGTATTCTTCACAGGGGGTACCGACGAATGATGACGAAGGGAAACCATTGAAGAAGGCGTTGCTAGTTGAGGCCGTACGATCGCTGTAGGACTGCCGTGGGGCTAGCTGTTTGATGATAGGATGACTGCACCCCAGACGTTATACTGTTCATCCAGGGGTTCATACAGGATGTTAACAAACCACACAAGTGCCCTGCGTTTTTGTGTCAATGTCAAATCTAGAGCTGCTATTGCTACCTTACTGAATGGCCCCTTTAGCAAAGAAACGTGCGATTGTTTGAAAGCTGTCTTCCGTCTGGTCCATTTCCCTCCAAAATGCTTCTCTAGAAAGATCAGCTTTGCTTTCCGTCTTGTCTTCGTCGTCTAGAGCCATTCGAACCTTGGCGTACATTTCCTCGATATTTATCTTCGGGGACACCCCTTCCGTCTTGGACGCAGGCAATGATTGTGAAGCCCTCAACAAACTTTCGACCTCTGCTTCCATTGAATTGCATAGCCGGTTGTACTCCTCAACTTCGGACTGTCGGGAGAACGGCGTTAGTGGTGTTGACAATTCATGTGGAAGGCCTTTCGTCGCTTCTCATCTTACCTTTAGACGTGTAATTTCTTTTCGCGATTCATCCAGCACAGCTCCGACGTAATCGAGAGCCACGGAGAGAGGAATCGTTCGGTGCTGGGGGGTTTCGTTCGATGCATCATCACTACTGAATTGACTGGTTCCTTCCCCGGCCAAAATCCGGGCGATTCGAACAGGAGGCAGCACTCCTTGCCTTCGAGCAAGAGACAATGCCTCTTGGATATCATCTAGAATTTCGTCTGCATCATCATCCGACTCGTCGTCCGATTCTCCATCGTTTCTCTCCTACAGATGCCAAGACCGTTCGGTTGAGACACACATAATTTCACTGCATTTTCAGTTCAAAGCTTCAAAAACTTACGTTCTTAACAGTCTCAGACACCATTGCCACAAAGTGACCCAGCACATCGGCCAAAATTTCGGGGTCACTCTGGCACATGGCAAGCATCTGGCGCCGTGCCTTTTCTGTGCCGTCCTTGGCGTATCGGGATAGAAGCATGGGGCCCATCTGGAGACGTTCGTACAGAAGGAGCTCTCCTTCTTCAAAACCCGCCAATTGCACAATGACCAAGGCATCGTAGTCCCCGATTTCACGGCAGTGCGAGTCGGTCAATGCCTGCAATCATGGGCGGTGTGAGATACAAGTAAACTAAAACATCATTCAATAAGTAGGGCCATCGTTCTTACCGTAATAGCCTCCTTGCGAAGAAGCTTCTCCGCCTCCGTATCGCCCGTCCGTTTGGCTTGGTTCCACTCGGCCAAGGTGAGTTCAAGCAGCGTGCGTCGAAGAGATGGCGTCAAAGGACACCTGTTTCGGTTGCAATGTGAAAGAATCAGACGCAACATTCTCGCATTTTCCATGAAGGCTGATGCAAACAGATGAACTGGGTATGGTTCAAATTCCTGTGACGCTTCATCGGATGCGTGCTCCAGCATTTTCTTTGCGTCAGCTAAAACAGCTGCCGTCGATTCCGAGAATTTTCGAGGAGAAAAGGTTCCGAGGCAAAGAGACACCACAATACCGGCGGTTTCCCGGGGCAACAATCGGGCCAATGACGCCCCATGGGTCGCTAACGCTTCCGCGGCCTGTGGGGCCTCAAAGGAGCAAATCATTGCGAGCGCATCTTTAGGGGAGCTCGTCACTACTGAGGACAGCGACTCTGTATCCATCGATCTTGACGTGAAAGCAGCAATCGACTCGGCTGATTCCGGATCATTCAATTTCAAGTAGCAGGTTCTTAGCAGCTCGTTGTGAACAGGAGTTGTCATGTCGCGTGTCCTCAGTTCTTCCAAGTACTGCGTGCCACCGAAATATGCGTGAGAAATAAGAACGAGCATGTAGCTGATCGGCGGCATCTTTCACTTACCTTCACCAACAGAGGAATCTTCGGCGCGTCGAGGTACCGAAAGATAACATGAGACGGTTCCAAAGAACCAATGGTGTGGATGTACTGTTCGATGGCCCCACTGTAGTCTCCCTTTCGATACAAATACTCGGCATGCTTGCGATAAAGTAGAACAATATCGGCCACTTCGTACGAAGGATCTCTGTAAGCAACAAAAATAGCGGCAGAAAACAAATTCTTTTGAACCAACAAGTGAACCTTTTCGGCTGTCTTCTTTTCCGTCAAGGAAACTAAGGACCCTCCGGACGTGAACACAACCGCAGAAGATCTACCGTTGCGCAAGGTACCATCAGCAGCGCGAGTGGGCGACGTCGTCACGCCAGCTGCCCTCACGGCCGTGTGACCAGGTGACAACAGCAAGTGAAATGCAACAAGTTTGTTCGTAGAATCATAGATATCGACTGCATCTCTGCGCGATTTCAAGTCCGTCGATGCCACGAGCGCAAAGCTAGATCCCACCTTTCCAGCTGCAGTTTCCCGCCCAGGTCCTGCAGATTCGGGTGGGGGGATCATGCAAACAGCAAGCTTGGATCCATCGATTGGCGATACGTCAACTTTTTGGGTGGTGGAATAAGTGTAGAGACCGTCAGGGCGCGCCTGAAGAAAGGAATTATGAGTATCTTTCCAGCGACCACATTATCATTAGACCAAGCAAGTCATATCCATAGCACTTACCACAGTGAAGAGAACACCGTCAGGCATCGTGACAGCGCCACAAAGTCCCGACGAAGGCACGTGACGACCGTCCAAATCATGCCTTGCCGATGGGGCAGTGATTGGTGACGCATTCGCACCCGGCAGTGGCATATCGTAGCAGCTAACACCAGCTGTAGACCCTCGTGGGGACGAAGACATCGAAGAACGTCTGTATCCGACGAACACGCTGGCTTTCTCAGTTCCCACTGAGAGTTTAACAGTAGCCACGGCCACACCCAATGCGGGAGGAGGCGGGATAGTCAAATAAGGCCGCAGAACGTGTCTTCCCCCTCCAAAAGTGAAAATAAGAATACTTCCCTTGTCTGTACCTACTGCCACCATGCCAGGGACGATATCCACAACCGTCGCGTAGCCATCCTTGTGAGTGTTCCACTCAGAGTCAAGGTTAAATGTGGGGGCTTCTAGTTTCTCTGGGGTAGCGAGTGGGCGCCGACTAAAAAGCAGAAACATGTTAGAGAGTCAACATACCACAACCCAAAACAGCATAGTTTACTTACCATGATAGAAAAAGATGAGGGTCGACCACTACCACCACATTGGTACGGGTAATGCAAGCCATGAGCAAAGGGCGATGTGCCGACGTTGCGCGGCACGACGCTATATGGACAATTCCTTCTGTAGTTTCACGTTCCATATGCTCAGAGATGATACGGTCTTCTAACGATGCACCGGTCTGAACTGGCTTTCGTCTTTTGTTCTTGAGAGGAGCAAAATATCCTCTCCAGCCGTCCATATCTTCAAGATCTTTCCCAGGCGAATCAGGGGGATTGCAACGGACTGTCAAGTCAAAACAATGAATAAAATCTGTATCCTGAGACGTCACAAAAACTAAGATCAGACCATCGACTGACGATCCGGGTGACGCGACATTGCTGTCGTCCTCAAAATATTGCGCTTGACTGGGCAATCGAATGGCGCCCTCATCTAATCCTGCTAGGCCGATTGCCGCACATGCATCAAGACTTGACCACATGTTGGCAAGAGCCACTGCATCACTTTCGTCATCCTGTGTTGTCGTCGTTTTTGGCTTGGATTTGAGAGGCAATGCCACGGTGGAAACGACCAGACTGACAGAATCATTGGCGGCTTCTGCTGCCGCCCGATTCAAAGCATTGACAGACCGTCGACTTTCTCTGCCCTCCGCTCCTCCAATGGGAATCAGATCCTCCAGCACTTCGGATGCAAGACTAAGAGTTTGGCGATCGAAGAACGCAAAGCGCTTCCATCGGGAGGACGCCATGTTCAAGACGATACGGCAGGTAGAATGAAAGCAATGAGTGATGAAATACCACACGAAAAATGCGTCGAAGCACGACGATAGCAACAACGGGATGTCTACGATGTGAGCAAGTATTCTATGGGTTATGTAAAATGGCTGCATCAGTACATATTAAGTTCGGTCGAATGAGTCGTCACTTGGCTCCCAATTTTTTCAACTGTACAAAAGTTTTGATGTATTCTGGTCAACGTAGAGTTGGTACACTTTGAACGTAACCATCTCTTCCGGACGAATTTACATTCCGCGCGGAACGTGGGCCATTCCAAACTCGGCCAAATGGTGGCGAACAGTCGCGCGGTCTCCATATGAACAGACGTACTCTCGCCTCTGCTTGTGAAAAAGCACTGAGTCCGGAAAAAGTCATCTGCAGCTTGCCCACCTAGCGACCGCACCCAATCCTATCAAACAAAGCATTCAGAGTCAACATCGACATTGACGACGGTCTGAAGCAAGATGGAGCAGGCTCCGGTGCAGATCGGCCAGTTCATCCTGGGAAAAAATCTTGGAATCGGAGCGTTTGGAAAGGTGCGTAGGGGCATGAAAAGCACATTCATCATCATCGTGCGGATCCTTGACATCACAGGATCCCCCGCTTGTTCTGCGTTGCCGTGCGCGCGTTTTTCTGACACGGCTCTGGAGATTTGTATGCCAAATTGCTCGACCATGACGTCACGACGGATGACACTCACCCTTTTGTCTCCCTCCACTCACTGAACCATCATCACCACCATGGCGGCTGTTGTGTTTCCCCCCGCAGGTCAAATTAGCTACTCATGTAGTCACAGGCCACAAAGTGGCTGTCAAGATCCTGAACAAGGCGAAAATCAAGCAGCTCGGAATGGAAGAAAAAGTCCAGCGTGAAATCAATATCTTACATCTCTGCACCCATCCACACATCATTCGCCTATACGAAGTACTCGACACCCCTACCGATATCTTTCTCGTTAATGAATACGTGTCCGGAGGCGAGCTTTTTGACTACATTGTTTCCAAGGGACGGCTGTCTGCGGATGAAGCCAGAAACTTCTTCCATCAAATCATCTCTGGTGTGGAGTATTGCCACTTTCAAAAGATTGTACACAGAGATCTCAAGCCGGAGAATCTTCTGCTCGATGCTAGTCTGAATATCAAGATTGCGGATTTCGGTCTCTCGAACTTGATGCGCGATGGAGACTTTTTGAGAACATCGTGTGGGTCTCCTAACTATGCCGCGCCAGAGGTTATTAGTGGGCATCTCTATGCCGGCCCAGAAGTCGATGTGTGGTCTTGCGGTGTTATCCTCTATGCCTTGCTCTGCGGTTCTCTCCCGTTCGATGACGAGTCGATTCCGAATCTTTTCAAAAAGATCAAGAGCGGAATGTATAGCTTGCCCACACACTTATCACAGCTTGCAAAGAACCTGATTCCTCGGATGCTGGAAGTGGACCCGATGAAGCGAATTACAATCCCTGAAATTCGACTGCATCCGTGGTTTCAGCACAAGCTTCCGCCGTACCTGCGGCATCCTCCAGAGCTCATGGAAAAGCAGGAACGAGTAGTCGATTCAGAGGTCATTGACGAAGTCATGAAGCTCCCCTTCCACAAAGCTTACGGGGGAAGCTTTGGACAAAATGGGTCTAACCACATGTTGAATGGCGCCATGGCACATCACTTGCCGGTAGTATCAAGGGACCTTGTGGAACGAGCAGCTGCGTTAGAAGATAGTCGTGACTCTGACACCCCCAAGCTCTTGCGAGATCTGCGGTGTGCGTACGAGCTTATTCTCGATCACAAGCACACGCGTCTGAGGGTTATGGAAGTGGCCCGTGCGATCAAAGAAGCCGCAAGTGCTACTCCGCCAGCGTTTAGCCCGGGTGGTTCACGAGGGACCACACCAGGAGGCTCGCACTACGGAAGTGGCCGTTACTCTGGTCCTGGGGGTAGCTTTTATGGCTCCGCCCAATCATACTCATCAGGTCACTCGCAGTCCCCCACCGTTTTGCACGGAAACTCACCGGCGAATCAAGCACGCCTTGCGGAAGAGGCAACGCGAGCATTGATGCAACCAGGTTTAAAGAATCCATCGCAGCCGCCACAAAGCGTTGGAGGTGTCGGTAGCCATCCCGTAGTACAGATGACTTCTTCCATCCCTGGAAACACGGGCATGATTGCCCAACACCAGCATGGAAGACGAACAAGAAGATGGTACTTGGGTATTCAAAGTAAGAAAGATCCTGCTCACGTCATGACGGAGGTGTACAAGGCCCTCATGGCACTGGGTTGCGAATGGCTGCAACTGTCTTCGTATCGCATCAAATGCAAATGGCGACCAAATGCTAATGGCAGTTATAATGTAGGGGGAGTTGCCACGGCCCCTCCTTTTGGAGGGATGCCGATGGCCGGCGGTGAAACTCCGGATGCAGCGTTCAACCGACTGAGCAGTATGGAAAGCGACGGTGATGTGGCAATGGAAGAGTCGAGGGACAAGAAGATTGACCCGAGCTTCCAGAATGGATACATGAGAGTGGTTGCCGGTGGAGATGGGCACCATGTCATGGTACCCAACTTGGCAACACCCGACTATTCGATCAAGATTGGACTAACGCTTTACAAAGTTCAACAAAGCATTTACCTTCTTGACTTCCAAAAGAAGACAGGAGACGCATTTTGCTTCATGACACTATGTGCGAATATCATTACAGAGCTCAAGACGCTCAGTGCCGCGAGCAAACAACAGCAACAGCAAGCAATGTTGGCGCAGCAACAGGCGATGGCCTCAGCACAGCAGCAGGCGATGCAGCAGGGAGGCTTTCCACCTCAGGGCATGCAGAAATGATAAGCTCCATAGCTTTTCTTTTGTGCCTTTAGCTAGCTAGCTTATTGCGTCTATTTTCAACATTCCCGACGTCAAAAATATAAGGCTAGTATCCATTTCCAAGCTTGATGTATGTGTAACTGATCGCTAGTCTACTAGAGGATCTAATTCTAGGGAGGAATCTCTATGGCCGTTCGTAAATGAAATCAAAGTGTTCCTGAAAAGCCGCAAGATCATGCGAAAAACACAGCGGCAGTAGATCCCATCGCTCGGCACACGACAGGGCCATACGCAAGTACGTCCAACAATGCTTGGCTCCAGGGTTGAGGCTGAGAGTTTGGAGATAACAACGCGCTGCCTCGTTATGGTCCTGGAGGTTGCTATGAGAAATGGCCATGTTGAGCCAGGCTCGAGCGTACTTGGGCTTAAGTTGGAGTGCACGATGATAAGCGGGTAGTGCTTCGTCGCTCTGGCTCCCATTGGCAAGAGTAGCGCCAAGTTTATTCCATAGCTGATAATCGTCTGGCCTTGTTTCGAGTGCTTTTCGCAAGGATACGGCGGCAGCATCATAGTCTTTGATCACATTGTAAATGACACCCAGAGCCTCGTGCACATCGGCAGCATCGGTCGCATCAAAGGCTAATGCTGAAAGCAAGAGATGCTTCACTTCTTCAAACGCAGATTCTTTGGCGCTGCTAGAGTCGGCAGCGCTATAGATATCCGTCGGAAGTTCCATTCCAGCATATTTTGGATTGTGTGTGAACCACGCCTTCATATTTTCCAACGCTCGTTCGTGATTCAGCTCATTGACGTAGCTTACTCCCAGCGTTAGTAGGGAGTCTGGAGAGAAGGGATCGCGATCGACGGCAGCCTCGAGACATTTGATAGCTTCTGGATCCATATCATTCTCGGCGTGACATTTGCCTAACATTCTCCAGGCGGTAGCGTTATCGGGATTGTTTAGTTGCAGCTCCATTTCAAAGGAACGAATAGCATCTTTGAGATTACCGTCGCGGAATTGTCTCATTCCTTCCTCCATCCAGTTCTTGTCCAACGTCTCGCCCTCTTCAGCCTTATTGATAAATTCGTATTGTTGGGGTTGAGTCTGAAACGACGACTGGTCTCCTTGGAACAAGTTTGCGTAATCCTCGTCGACTTGTTGTTGTTCTTGATCTGAAAGCTTTTCATACTCCGCCTCGGCCTGAGCCCAGGCCAATTCTTCAATGGACGCCCCATTAACAATTCCTTCATGACCCAAGGTGGCGGCATCTTCATATTCGGCCTCGGCCTGCGCCCAAGCTGACGCCAGCTCTTCGATGGACGCCCCCTTAACAATTCCTTCATGACCCAAAACCTCCTGTTCCTCTGCCACCCTAGCTGTTTCTTTGGATGCGACTGGGGACTGCATGCGTTGTCGTTGCTGATGCATAGCTTGCTGATGCTGGGCTGCCATAATCTGCATTTGCTGTTGCATGATTTGTTGCTGCTGGTGAAACATGGCCTGTTGCGCCATGGCGTGTTGGTGATGGTGTGCCTGCATAATCGGCATGGGTTGTTGTTGTTGATAATGCTGTTGCTGTACCCCAGCAGTTTGGGGATACATCGTTTGCTGCGCGTATGCATGGGATGAATGTTCGAGGGATTGATTGCCTCTCGAAACCGATGGGGCCATAGTCTGTACAGAAGATCCCGGTAATATCAGGTGCTCGGGAGCGGACATGGGCATGGCAGCGACCGCCTGATTTCCACCGACCATCGCGGCATGCCCAAAAAGCGCCCCAGCATGTTTAGCGGTGTCGTGGTTCGATGCTCCAAAAACTGCTCTTACGGTGCGATCGATTGTCGTTCCAGCGGCACTACAATCGGCCATGATTCTTGACTTTGTTTACCAAAAACGACGATTGTTGCAAACCAACTAAATACCTTTCGGAACGAGAAAATGGCCTTTTTCTTGCGATGGGGATGCTCGAGGAAAGCCAAGCCACGAAAATGGTCTTTCGCGCGCTTCGACTTCTTTGACCAAACGGATATCTTCCCGCGCGACTGAATCCAGTCGATTCGACTGATTTCAGTTGCTACTTACAACATGTTATACCTCTAGAGCCGTTGAATTTCAATAAATTTTTCCATTAATGAATACATGAATTACCTTTGTGTCTAATTGGGTTCGGCATAAAAAGGATGCAGTCATGTGGAGGGACGAGCCGCTGAGATGGCTTTTTGTGGAGGGAAAAGTCGGGAAAAATTTCGCGCATCATCATAAAAATGGCTCGTCGGAAGAAAACAATGGGCATTGGGGCCGTCGTTTCGGCCCTGTCACGGATGCTGCACCCATCTGCCAACATCAGGGAGCAATACCACAACCCTGAAAGGGCCCACAAGGTGTCAGACTTGATTGTAATTGGGAGGGAGACTCGCACAATCCGTGGAAAGCCCTACATGGCTATTCTCATGCGACACGATGACTTCCCGAACATTACCCTTTATTGTGCTGAGAAATTTGCAATTATTCAAAATGAAGGCCCTGTGGATGGTTTCTTTTCAAATGCAGTGGCAGCTGAAAGCAACAACAAAGGGAATGACGATGATGCTGAGGAAGAAATGCTCCCAGAAGAAGTGCAAGAGCGCATCCACCGGGGATATGTGCACCCAGATGATGCCCGGATCGTGGCAGCGACTGTCCCAACTGATGATGACAATGAGCCCGCCCCAGAAAATGTCCCACAACCCACAGGCGCCAATGCAGAGGTTAATGGGGAGTGGGGCCATGACAATATTTGTCACAGAAAGAGTACTGGAGCCAGAAATGTGAGGCCCCATGTTTCATTCCCACGAGAATTTCCAACGACAATTCTTCGCATTTTTGAACTATTCTTCATGCCAAATCATGTCAAAAGTGTCATAATTCCTTTGATTAGCGAACAGATTGCCCCTGGGGAACCTATTACATATGGAGAGTTCTTACGTTGGATTGGATTGTGGCTTCTGATGTCCACAGTCCAAGGACCAACACGACGGGACTTTTGGAAAAACGAGATTTCTAGATATCATGGAGCCCCTTTCCGGTTGGGGGACCTAATGTCTAGATCCAGGTTTGAGGCCATTCTATATTCTTTGAAATACACAGCAACAGTCCCACCTACTACCTACAAGGATCCTTTCTTTGAAGTTCGCGACATGATAGCAGCATGGAATGCAAACATGGAATCCTGTTTTGCCCCCTCGTGGATATCATGCCTTGATGAGTCCATGTCCTTTTGGAGCAGCAACTACACCTGTCCTGGGTTCATGTTTGTTCCAAGAAAGCCATGGCCCTTTGGCAATGAATACCACTCTATCTGTTGTGGATTGAGTGGTATCATGTTCGCCATAGAGCTGGTTGAAGGGAAGTCCTCGCCACCCGAGAGGGGAAGACCAGAGTTTGAAGAATTGGGTGGCGCCACGGTGGGGCTTCTTCTAAGGCTAACGAAGATGCTATGGAACACTGGCAAAGTAGTTGTTCTAGATTCGGGCTTTTGTGTTGTGAAAGCCTTACTAGAGCTTCGCAAGAAAGGAGTCTTTGCTGCCGCCTTGATAAAGAAGCGCCGTTACTGGCCCAAGTACATCAATGGCGACTACTTGAAGGGTGTGTTTGCGAACAAAGAGGTTGGAGAGGCTGATGCCTTCAGAATCAGCCTAGAGCAAGATGCAAAGATTGATATTCATTGTTTTAGAGAGCCGGACTACACTATGATGTTAATGTCTACGTACGGCACTCTTGAGAGAGTAGGTGGGGACAAGAAGCGGACTTGGATTGATGGGGCAGGAGAAACTAAGTCAACAACATTCAAGTATCCCGAGCTCGTGCACAACCACTTTCAATACCGCCATGCTGTGGACGATCACAACAATCGTCGACAGTCACCAATCAGTATAGAGAGGACTTGGGTCACTCATTGGTGGCCCAACCGTGTCTTCGCATTCTTGATTGCAATCACGGAAATCAATGCAATGAAAGCTTGGGTAAATATTTTTGGACATCCTGAGATGGAGACACTTGATTTCCGCAAGCAGCTGGCAGAAGCACTGATCAACAATCCATATTTGCTTGAAGAAGAAGCAGCAAAAGCTGGTCCGAGGAAGCGTAGGGCTGCCCAAGGCACGGGCCATGTCATGATGAGAATCCCAAAAAATCGCACGTTTCGGGGCACCGAGCTGGTGGAAACTGCGTGTGATTATACCCAGAGGAAGTGTTTTGGGTGCTCAAACAGGGTCAGGACCTATTGTAGCTGCACCCCAGGGACCATCCGTTGTGCTGACTGCTTTGGAAGACATTGTGCCGAGGTGGAAATGGATGATGAAGATGGGAACTGAAATCAGTCTCTGCGATTTTGGCTCTCGGGCACAGCATTCAACAAGTCGTAGCTAGCGCAATATCAGAAATCTACATATACAACCTATATATCAAAATATTCGTCTACAAGAGTAGATTCATGATATGCTTTTATACATTTCCCATTTTTTATATTTCAAGAGTGGCGGTTCCCCAATCCGAGACTGAATTCAGTCGATGCGCATGGTGAGCATGCGCAAAGGTGTCATCGACGCGCACGGTCGGTGTGAAGTTCGGTCGCCCGAAGGACGAAATCGAAAGTTTGATCCATCCGATCAGACGAATCAATCATCGACGAGGGGGGAAAAAGTGAAATGCCGAACGTGTGCTCAAAAACCGAGAGACTTGATAGATTCACAACACTCACATGCCTCGTTCTTACACCGTTCCAAGAAACCATGGGCAACTCTAAAGAGGATCCCAAGAATAGCGATGCATACGACTACGAAGAACTGGTGAAAAGCTGGGACAGTCCAGCCGCGCCTGAAATGACCAAGAACCTTCAAAGGGCTGGCATGATAGTTGGATCGTCCATTGCCGTGATTCTGGGATTCACCGCACCATTTGTATTCGTCCGTTCACCATTGCCTTACATGGCGACTCCTGGACCAAAGATACGGCATGCGCTCGAGTTTTTGGGCAAAGCTACGGATCCAAAGCGGAATACTTTTGTTGACTTGGGCTCAGGGGACGGCGAGGCAGTTTATCAAGCAGCTCGCTTGGGATACCGAGCCATAGGAATCGAATTGAACTTTACCATGTGGGCATTTAGCTCGATGCGACGTCAGATCTTTTGGTCCAAGGAGGAGAAAGCCAGGTCAACGATTCTTTGGAAGAACTTCTTCGACTACAACATTTCTCATGCCAACACTGTAATGATTTTTGGGGTCACTCCACTAATGAAGCCCCTGAGTCAAAAGATTGCTGCCGAGTGCCTGCCTGGAACGGATGTTCTATCTTATCGATTTGCCATTCCTCTGGCTCATTCCAAACGGCCAGAATCATCTGATCTTCTTCCAGCTGACATTGTCTACGATCAACAGGAAATGAGAGTATATCGTTACCGATCGATGTAACGAAAGAATCCAGACGGCGCATAAGATTGGCCGGCAAGGCTCCCCCCACCTGTTCGACGTCGAACGACCGTGTTTACGCAAGTTCAGGAAGTAGGCACCCGAGAACATATGGAGAACGAAACATTCATTCAGTGCGATAATCTTCTCGAGAAAAGACGGCGGTGTGCGGGACCTGGAACGGCAGTGTCATTGTCATCTTGAGCCCAAGGCTGTGAAACCAGTTGGCGGACGCGACGCCTCTACTAGAGCGCGTCTCATCCACAGATTTCTTCGACGAGTTTGGAAAATAGCATCATCATTGGGAATATAGGCATGCCAGACAGTGGAAATAACGATACTAAACTTATTACAAACATCGAAACCCTTAATAGCCACAGAGTTGCAGTGACTTCAGTCCATTGAGGAAAGCATTTTTTAGTCTTCAGTTCTCTGCTTTTTCGCTGACGGCTGCTCCTCGTCGTCTTCCTCTTCGTCGACTTCGGCGTCCTCATCATCATCCTGTAAGACAAACAAGCAAGTAGTGTGTTAGATACCTTCGCGAAACTTCAAGACTCGGGGGATCAAGGAGGCACGTACATCATCAGGCTCTTCTTCTTCATCCTCGTCATCCTATAAACGAAGAAATTTGTTAGTTTCCTTTCCTCCGTGTCAAGATCAAATCAATGCATTCACGGTTTCTTACATTGTCATCGTCATCTTCATCCGGAACAAAGTCTACAGGGTGAGTGACAGAATGAGAATATATACAACAGTCGAAAAGCACTTTTAATGCCTGGATATTCATACCTTCGGCCGCATCTTCCTCATCATTTATGGGTGGTCCAACTAGGGCCGCGGTTCCCAATCCCTCGTCGTCGTCATCATCCTAACATAAAAAGTACCAATGATGTTAGAGTATTGCCAGCATACAAAGAACACGATCTCCAACCTGCAGGAACGTACATCGTCATCGTCGTCATTTTCGTCCTCTTGATCATCGTCGTCATCGCCGCCGTCATCATCTTGGTCATCATCCTAAAAGAGACAAAAGGCTCGTCAGTTCCCCAAACGCCGAAAGAAAGACGATTTCCTTGCTGAATACAAATCTTTGGTGAATGCTTACATCGTCGCCGCCACCTTGGTCATCGTCCTACAACAGAAAAAAGTGTGTTAGTCCTTTGAAGGCATATATTACGCCACTTCCCAGCGCCATAAACGGTTGCTTACATCGTTATCGCCACCATCACCATCTTGGTCGTCTTCGTTGTCATCAGTGTCTTCGTCCCCGATATCCTCCTCGGCGTCGTCGTCATCATCATCGTCGTCGTCTCCCTCAAGAGCATCCCCCGGTTCTGCGCTATCGTCGTCGTCCGCCCCAGCGGCACCGTCGAATTCGTAATCCAGGGAATCGTCAACGTCCTCGTAATCAGACATGGTTCTGTGAGAGCCAAGGTTACGAAAGAAAGCATGCAACAAAGGTTAGCGGAGTCAGATCGAAAGAAAAGTACGTCGAACAATAATTTCACTAGAAGTCGTATTCGCGCAAACATGATCACAACGACTTCAAGACGGACATTGGACAGACCAAAAGCCAATTGGGTTCCAATCCGAGGGCGCGCCTGCACGGACGGGAATGCGCAATCACGGCGAAATTTCGAAAACGAACCCTGCCATGCGCGCAAATCGATATACACTGCAGAGAGTGCGTACAAGATCCACGTGGGAACAGTAGTACAGTCCACAGTCCAGGAGTCGAACGAACAGGCTCTCAAGATTCGGGTGCCATGTCCTCCCCCGGTATCCTGCGTCGACCGCCGTAGCTCAGGTACTAAAGTGAACGAAGACATCCACTGATCAAGAGTGTCGAGTACAGTGGAGTACCCTTCGAGATTGACAATCCCATCCGCGCCGCGCTCAAACCCAGCAAAATCAAACATCTTCGCTCCTCTCAACACATGCCGACATGCAAAAATCCCCCTCCAACACGAACAACTCGCACGACGCTTCCCGCGATCCGACCATGGGATGAGGGGCAACTTTTTACCAAGCTCATAAATGCAACCCAAAAATTAAACTCAACTAAATCATAACTGGAGAATTAATACGGTGCAGGTCATATTCCCAAACTCGAAGAATTGACGAAGTTGACGACAGAAACATGTGGTCACAATTTGATTCGAAAAATATGGGTTTTCCAGGAATGGTGTAGCAAACTTTCATCCTTTGCACAAAAATCCAGCGCACAATGCTTATTATGGAGGTGATAGAGTTGGGGGTACAAAAACTTACATCGGAAAGTGTCGGGTCGTTAAGAAATTGGCAAAACAAGCTGCAATGGAAAGTTGTGAGAGTTGCAAAAAAGTGGGCTGGGGAGGCAGATCACAATTTCATGCGATCGACCGAAGCCTTACGCGTAGAATCGACGTAGGAATGGTACTGAAACGTCTCACATTTGACTTACCCAGCGCGAAATACTCGAATGGCGTGCGGAGAGCTGCCAGCGTTTTATCATCATGCCGTTTGTACGATGAATTCTACGAGTGAAAGTACCAGCGCCAGATTTCGTCCCTCCAGCCTCTCACGGTTCCGCAACAACACAGGAAAGAAGGGCCTGCCGGGCGGGCGGGTTCCTTTGTCGCCGTACTTCTGCAGTCAAGTCAAAGAGCCGGCCGGGAGCGCCAATGGCGCACGATTTAGGCGGCTCTATTTAATGGTTCTTATTTTTGATATTATACAGATCCTTATAATATTGAAATGGATGACGAAAGCAGCGAGTTGAGATCACTAAGATGTACAGGTATCCAACATGTAAGTAGGCATGTCTATAACAGTACCTAATTCTATTCGGAATATCCGGGTCGGTTCTTGGCTTTCGCGTGGCCTCCCAAGACATACGTCAGCCCATGGGTCTTGCAGAGCGCGCCCGTATTTGCTGCCATTTGGTGTCGGGCGACGCAAGCGGAAAATCGAACAAATAAACCCTCTCGTCGTCGTGAGTCATTCATGAAGCTTTTGTGTCAGAGATCCTTCGAAGCGTTGCCTACTTTCCCGGTGTGGCCTACTACTAGCAGACCATAGCTCTCACTTTTAGATTTTAACACTGCTGTTGCCAATGAAGATCGTCAGAGTTGGCATCGTGCAACTGTGCAGCGTTTACTTTGCGTTGCTACCTGTAGCAACCGCATTTACGGGATCTTCCCATGGATCTCCTTCTCGGTTCAGCGCCCAGAAAAGTCTGGTTGAGTTAAGTGAGCGTAGACGAAGTGTTAGATACTACCCTGATGAAAGGGAATTCGGTGTTATTGACAGGTTGGGCAACTTCGATAATCGACGCTTCAGCAGCAGAGGACCACGGTATGACGATGAGGTGCCGAGGAGAACAGATTATGGGGTTCTAGGTCGAGATTACACTAATGGATTTGGTGGATACGACATCTCATTCGAGGAAATGGAGGATGCTACTAGACATTTGTGGTTTGTGGTTTGGGCCACTTGTTGGTTTTATATTTGGAGTGGCTTTGACATCGTCGCCCACCCGCCACCTACTGACAAATACTTTTTCAAGATGGACAAAGAGACCATGCAATCATTCGGAGGAGCACTGGCATTTCTGCCCATTCCTTTGTATGGTGCCCTTAGCCGCTTGAGCAAGTCTGTTTCTTTAAGAGAGGCCCAGGTTTCCGTACTCTTCGCGGCGTTGGTGGCCGTTCCTGCGTGCACCATCATCAGCGTCTTCAACCCATTGCACAATCGTGGCTGGACAGCATTGGGATTCTTGGAGACGACCATGTTCCTGGGCGTTTTCATTGCTCATCATCTGCGTCTTGCCGCCATGCGAGAATACGTCCCCCCCGAGCAGGTAGAGAGGTTCGAACGCGCCGAAATGGTGGCAGATGCCATTGACGATTATCGGCCGCCGCCCTACTATCAGTCTACCCAGGTTGCCGCCAAACTGACCAGAGACTTGTTGTCCTTCCATGTTGCGATCAGTGTCATTACTGCATCTTTGCTGCAAAGCAAAGGTGTTTTCTGGGACCTCTTTCCTTTCAATGCCGAACTGTGGCCTTGGGTGTTGGTCATCCTTCACGTGGGTCACAACTGCATGGTGACTGCTTTGTTCCCTGGTTCCCAGCTTTCGCGCTTCCGAACGTATCTGCTTGCAGACGCGGCTCTCTACGGAATGCACATTTACGCTGCGCTATCGTCGCCGACGGTTCAGCTGTGGCTAAGCAACCCCGCCGGCCAGACTGCCAAACCCCACTCGGTTCTTGGAGATCAAATCCTTGTTTTGTGGTTCGTCGCGGACGCAGCCATGCAGTTGATTGGCCCTATGGGCAGGATTTTGCAAACTATTGACTTTGATGAACGATTTGGCCTGTTTGTCCCATTCGCCGGCCCTCGAGGAGAGGTCTACGGCGATGGCGACGAGAGCCGGCGGTACCTCCCCCCGCCGCGTTGAGAAACGTTATCTCCTGGGAGCTACATTGCATACATAACCGAGCATTGCAACTGGGTCAGATTTCGCTATATCCGGATCAAGCAGCGCACACCCGACGATGCAACCTTGTTATTCATCTGAGAAGTCTCATTAGCGTCATATAGAAGCAATCTTTGGTTATCGTTGGATTCAGAAATAGTTATGGATCTCTACTCATCTTGGTACAGGGAGAACGTAGCCGTCTCGAAGACTGACCCTCCGGTAGCTCAGCGTTTGGAGAGTGCAGATCATTCGCTGCGGTCCTTGGCCGGAAGGTGATCCACTCCCTGACCGATCGCGACCCTGACAAAATTGGAGTGAAATCCAAATCGTACTCCTTCGTGATCACTAGCTGCAGTAGAGGGGGGACGTAGTTCTTCGTGATCGTGGTGCTAACTACGGTGGTTAGTAGCAATCGTATTGAAAAGTTGAAGTAGAGCGAATTAGCTCATATGGATCGAACGCGCAACACTTCGCATAACGTACAGACGGACGGATCAGAAATCTTCCACCGATGTGACGTCAATCGTCCACGTGGCAGCTTTCACGCCGTGAGTGCGCGTTTTTCCTTCCAACGCCACACATCACGCACCAAAGAGAGAAGTGGTATCCACCGACCATTTTCGAAATCGGGAAGTCAAGATCGCGACGATTGACTGTTATTTACACCTGTCCTTTGTTTGAAGTCTTACAACGCTACAAAACAACAAACAATGAAGGTTTCCAGTGCTATTATCTTTTTGTGCCTAGGTCTGGTCGAGTCATGGGGCCCTTCGCTCACTTTCTCTCGGGCTCGCACTTCCGGGACTTCGTTGAGAATGGCGATCGATTACAACGACCCTGTCGTCGCAGAGGAATTTGCTAAGGTTCAGCCGTTGACGTACGACGAAGTTGCAGAAGAGCTGCAACAAAGTGGAGTTCGCCCTGGTCCAACTATGAACGATATGGAAGTCAAGTTGATGCTTGTGGAGATGAGATTGCGACTCTCTGGCCGACTGAAGGGAGCGACTAATACCAAGAAAAGGCCGGCAAAGTTCTCTTCCAAGTTCGAAGAAGCCCTTTGGACGAAACCAGCATTTGAGGAATTCTACAACGTTCTCAAGTCGAGGGGGGATCACAACTCTATGAACGTCGCGGCAGAATACCTCAACAATCCCGATGTTGCCTCCAAGCGCTATCAGAGTTCCTACGGAGATTTGCTAAAACAGATCGACCGAGCGTTGAAGGCACCTCCTCCAGTGAAGAGCCCTACCATCCAATTCAGTGGGTTCCCTGCAAATATGGGTGAAGCTGCTTGCAAGATGACATTGGAATCCATCGGTGCTATTGCTAACTTTGAGTGCGTCGTTGACGACGACTTCCCGATTTTGAAAGGAAAAGTCACGTTTGAAGATATTGAATCGGCAAAGAAGGCAGTGGAGCAATACAACGGCATGGATATGGGAATGGGAACTTCCCTTGAACTTGCCTCTGTGTAACATTTGAGTAATCCCCGCCAAAAACTAATAGAGACAATCCACTTCTTCTATATGTTAGCTACCTACCATCTCTTTTAAGGATTGGACCGTTGCAACTCCCTGCCGCGGAAATACTCGCCCTGCCGGTTCCCGTTTCCAATACGGCTGCTTTCCTAGGTTCTGTGTGCTAGGCTTATAGAATTCATAACGGTACTTTTCGATCCGAATATATTTGGGAGGATTGGGATCGTCGTGGAAGGGATCGGATTGTAGCAGGCCCATCACCTCGGGGTCTTGTTGGAGAACCTTCAACAAGAACGAGTATATCCATGGACTATACTCCAGCTTCTGAACGGTGGAAGCAATCCAGAACTGCCAGTCAAGACGGTAGTGATAAGGAGAAATGAAACGCGGCCGTCTCATCACATTCCCTGGTTTGACCTTGAACTCGTATTCTTTCCAAGGGCCATCCAAATCTGATGCCGCGGATACTATAAACTCGTACCGTTCTTCGTCAACTTCTCCAAACGCCCCATACGTATTGACGAGTCGTAGTGGACCGAACGATCCATTCATCACTTGTCGTCTGGATAAGAGATTCTTGACCACCGGTATCGATAGGTATGCTATCCAGCCGGCAAACAACACACTCACCAAGCCTCGGATGCCACTGGTTCTCCCGAATACGGCAGCCTCCGACGCAATTGCTTTCCATGAGTGAGAAAAGAATCTTCCAAGATACGCGTCATCAAAACAGGTAATGGCAGGCACGATTGTGAGCCAGTTCAAAAAGCTAAGGTTCCCACTTGAGATGAGTACAATCTGAAAGATGATTTGTATCATGCCTCCCAGTCTTCGCCAGGATGGAATCGCGACCAGCAAAAGCCACGGGGCAATCAACTCGACAAAATGATTCGTGAGAACTTCTGCCTTGTGCCACCATCGTGGCATCCAGTGAAGGTACCGTGTCAATGGATTTGGTACCGGCTGTGTTTCATAAAAGTAATCCATGGCACTCAATTGTGGCCACTTCCATTTCATATCTCTACTTTTGATTTTGATAAGTCCTGCTCCCATCATGATTCGAAAGAGGTACCATCGAATCGAATACAATACCAATTTGGAGGGTGGGCATGACAGTGAAATAGGATCCAAACTCAAAAGTGGTACCAGGAACAACGCATGGAATCCACACTCGGCAAGTTGTGGTTCCCACCCATACCCCCAGAATGGGCCACCAACTGCCATGAGCGATCTTTGGCATACCCACAATCCAAGTAGCAATGGCACATTGGTGGCTCCCATGACAAAGACGGCCGTTGACATGGCCAGACCCCAGTTGGCGATACCGTCTAGCCACGGATTCAACTGGTTTCGATCTGGTGCCAACCACAATAGTGTCGTGACGGGCCGACCCATGCCATCTTGACGATCCCACAAACGTTCTCGCCAATATTTGTATTTGGGATGACGATTCAGTTTCATCGTCCACTTTCGAATGATGGGATTGTTTTGGAGTTTTTGAACTAGTGTAGATTCGCCATTTTCCTGGTCAGGCGGTTTTACTACGGGACGTACCGACAAGGTCGAGTTGAGCCATGTTTCGCGTCGTTCTCGAGTCGCCTTGCCTCGTTGTTCGGCTTGATTCAAAACATCTTTGGCGGGAGTAATTCCATTGTCTCCAATCAATCCCTTGCATTGCTGTTTGGCGACCCAAAATGCCACACCGTAGACAAAGGCCAAGGCCCTTAAAAAGACAATTCGGGTCAAATAGTAGGAATTTTCAGGAAGATAAACATACGAACCAGCTCTAAGAGCAACAGCACCTCCACGAAATGCAGTACGTGGGAATGTCACTTTATTAGGCTTGGAAGGAACACGCGACGGTAGTAGCTGTCGTTTGTTGCTGGATTCGTAGTCGACCGATATTCTCGACCTGACGCCGCCGATGCAACAATGATTCGTCGAAAAGCTCCACGCCGATGACACCATCAGCATCAGGGACATGACCACCCGAAGCAAACATTTGAATCTAGTAGTAGTAGGAGATGTCATCTTTATTGTTGTTGCTTAACACTTGGTTGTCAAGGTGACCATGGATGAAGCAACCGATCCATCATCGCATCGTCCCAAGATTTCAAAAGATCGTTTCGGGAATGATCCAGTCACGAAAGATGCGTCGTACAAAAGAATTCCGCCACGACGATGATGATAGACGCAGAATTCTCCGTCATCAGGCTAGCATGGAAGTGCACAACGAATACATACATCACATTCCATTGCCACAAGTTTATCCCTTGTGGGTATTGTTTGGTTGACGCATACTGGTTCTATAGCCATGAAACGCCCTGTAGCTTCCGTGCCACTGCTATTGTCATGGCTCGTTTTGCTGGAATCGGCCGTGGCCTTCTTGTCGCCCGAACGTTATCATTCTTCGACACAATTGTTCGGAATTAACGAATGGCGTGATACCATCTTTGACTTTCCTGGTACCGGCAATGATCGACGACTCGGTAGAGAAACGGGGGGTGCCCCCAAAGAAATTTGCATTTTGCCCTTTCCCTACGACGAAGTTTTGTTGCAAGGAGAAACCAAGCAACTTCGACTGTACGAAGATCGCTTTATAAAATTGTTTGATCATTGCATGGAGAAACATTCAGGCGTAGTGGCCATGGGTCTATTAGCCGAGTCGGGTATTATTCAGACGGTACCGATTTGTGAAATTGAAGCTTATAATCGCATGGAAGGCTTTGGCATTTTTGTGACGATCCGAGTTGTGGGACGCGCCCAGCTGGCTCAAATTACACAACAAGAGCCTTATTTAAAAGGTGTTTGTATGGAACTCAGTGATACGATTCCTGTCAATCTAGAACTTCCAAATTTGGTGGCGAGTAATATTGAGAATTTCATGTTGCTCTTGTCGAGTATGGAACATCGACTCTCACAAGCCATGGAAGAACGGGATGGTCAGGACGACGGAGACGATGATGCGGAAATGAGAAAACGTATTCAAATTGCAAAGCTGGTACGTGGTTAAAGGCATAGAATGTAGGAATCGTTGGATGGAGGGTTCGGGTGGTCTCACGGTTGATAATAATGTTCTTTCAAAGGATGATCGATTCTACGATGACTTGGGAGATGACGAGGACGAAGAAGTGGAAGAATTGGATCGCAAAGGTCGTTTTCGACAGGCTTACAATGTGGCCCTGGCAACCGACACACAAGGTTATTGCCTCCCAAAATCTCCCGATTTGGAGCGATCTCCACAGGAATTAACAGCACTGAGTTGGGCAGCCTTTTGCACCAATCTCCTTCCCGATGAGGATGCTCCCTTTAGGATACAGGCACTGGACTGCACGGATCTCTTTGACAGGTTGAAGCTTGGATCGCACATGTTGCGAGAAAAGAAGAACAAGCTTCGAGAACAAATGAAAAAGGCGGGCTTGAAATTCAAAGGGGAAGACTTTGACGAAAACTTTTGATAACTCAGTCCTGTTTGGGTCGCACCATGGATCGAAGCGATCGAAGAAACGCAATCTCCAAAGAAAAGGCAGCCGTGGCAATTCCCATTACGCAAGTCACACCCATTGCAATATGTTGCCCTGTAAGATAGAGCCATTCTTTGTTGCGGTATTCGAAGACGTTGTGTAGATTTTGATCTTGCAGTTTTTGAAGAGTCCATCTCGTCGATAGCCAAGCCAGGCCAAATCCAATCATTATCACAGGATGCGGTAATAAGGATCGCAATAGACGCCGAGCAACATCAATGACCGGGGTTGATGTTTCCTTATTATTGCTCCCCAGGTATCTCGCTGCAAAGTGAATGGAATAGATGGATCGCATGGACATGGCAATGCAATTTGCCGCCACTAGACCAATGCTTCCGTACTGACTCACGAGTACAAACGCGGATGCGGCAAAGACCCCACCTGTAATTGTATGGGCGACCCCCAATCGACCAACTTCGACCCCGGATGTTGCAACTCCGTAGACAAAGGCTTCCGTCATGCCATTGCAGGCCAGAAACGCCGTGTAGACGCAAAAGGCACTCAAAACGCCAGCGGCTTCGGCATTGCTTCCCCACTTGCGCCCAGCAAGCACACACAAGAGCAAATTAGTGTAATTCACAGCCACGCAGCTAAAGAGTAGCCCAATGTACAAGACCAGCTTCACAAGCATCGTATAGGATCGTTCCAGTTCCTGTAAATCCTTCCGGCCCGCTAGACGACTCCAAAGAAGGCGAGCATTTTCCTCAAGTGGCTGCAGCAAGATTCTAGCCGCCATGCCACCATAGGAGCTTCCCATGGCGTAGACACCTTGATTGTAGCTACTACTGACGGCCGTCAACACAATCCGATCCGCTTCGGTCAAGAGATGCTTGAAAAATCCTTGGACTGTAAACACTAGCGTCAAGTAACACGTCGATCGGTCAAACAACGAGCCGCCACCGCCTCCAAGTTTCGGAGGTACCAAATGCTTCCAGGCACCCATATAAAGATATGTGGAATACACCAAAGCATAAATGAGTTGCGCCGCACCAAACGCTGTCACATGCCAAGTGGCATCCAAAAATCGCAGTCCCACAATGGTGGCGGCCGTTTTGGCCACGGTAGCAATCCCTTCGGCAGACGCCCTCTTGGCAACGTTCATGTTTCGCAAAAAATACAGCACAGCCGGCTCTCCACAACCTTCAATCCACGCCGCAAGACAGTACAAGATTCCACCCAGCCGATAGTCAGCATCTCCTGCCGACAATTTCGAAAATCCCACGTGCCACACCAGCGAAACCAATGCTACCAAGGATACTGTCGGTATGGTCAGCCACGCCACATTCCAGTTGGAGGGAGCAATATTACGAGTCAATGCCAAACGAAAGCCCTCACGACTGATAAAGAGTACCGTTGTGAGTAACAACTCGAGTTGAATGCTCGCCTTACCCAGAGTCGAAGGATCCAAAAATCGAAAGGTCGCTTGGGTACAAGCAAAACTGACCAGGCGAAATAACAGCGTAATTAAGGTGCCTCGAGCTGCAGCTCGGCCTTCGGATAGTTCAGACTTTTTGCCGTCTGTAGGTGTTGTTGTGATTGGATCCGCCATGGTGTCATTAGCATCGATATATGTTTTATGGGATATGTGTGAGAAAATGGGTCATCGTGGAGAGATGACGGCGAGGGCAAAAAGCCCAATGCCGACAATAGCGACCAAAGTCCAGGTAGTCGACGAATCAGTTCGGAGTAGTCAAATTCTCTGTCTGCCCTTCCTTCCAATTCGCGCGGTTGAAGTAGTCGAAGCAATCAATCGAAAGTTAGTGCCAAGTGGAACAAAAGCCGTGAAT
This sequence comes from Nitzschia sp. DOCU1, assembly GCA_951394045.1. Taxonomy (NCBI): domain Eukaryota; phylum Bacillariophyta; class Bacillariophyceae; order Bacillariales; family Bacillariaceae; genus Nitzschia; species Nitzschia sp. DOCU1. Next base: position 1,274,505 of record OX595988.1, on the reverse strand, counting down.
CTCCAGAGGACGTCAGCGCCGCCACCATGATTGCGGGTGTTCGGTGATGGATGGTGGTTGAAGGGTCGGCTTTCCTTGTGATGATGTTGATTTCGATCCTCATCGCAATCCATTGATACCCTTGTCGCGTTGCTTTGAATACTCTAACCAAGGAGATTCAGTTCCTGACGGTCAAGATTCTACAAGTGATTCTTCGAGAGGCAATTCGTTAGTTCACTCACCCGCATTTAGCATGAAATTCCATTGCATTCTCGTTTCCTTGGCTCTGACGAGTCGTCAATGGGAGAATGCCCAAGCCTTCCAACTGCCCGTGAGGAGCTCCATCTTCTCGTCATCATCTACGGCGCTTCTTGTCAAGAGCCGAAAAGCGAGACGAATGGATAAAGTAGAGAAGCAAAGCCGTGGTCGATCGCAGCAATTCTATGAAGCCATTGAAGAGGCCCGGGGCGAAAAGAAAGAAAACAAGCCAGAGGACGAAGAACAAGAAGGCTCCAGTCCTCCTCAAAATGACGATGAAGCTAGACGTGCTGCCAGAATGGAAGAGGCAGAGAGACGAATGGCACAACGCCCCGAAGTATCGACCATGCTTGTAGACGAAGAAACTGGATTTGAAGTGATTGCCCAGGGTCAGTCAGTGATGGATGTGGTGACTCGCAAAGCAGTCAAGCTTAGCGATCTCGGGCCTGAGTATCGATTAGCTCAGATGTTTCCTGGTGTCCCACCGGATATTCGAGAGAAGTATCGTTTCGACTGGCGTACGGTGGAGGTTGATCAGATGGTCGATCAACTTCGAGATGCTTGCTTCATCAAACTAGCAGACGGATCTCGAGGGGTCCCTCCTCATCCATCTGTCACGAACAAAGCATTGGATTTTGTGCTGGCAAATCGTGATTTGTTGGGTGAACGAATGAAGGACGTATTAGGCCGCATTACTATGCAGGCGGCATCGGAAGGCAGGGACGAGGATATGGAGAAGATGAACAAGCTTTGGATAAATTTCTTGACGATCGAGAACCACCTCTCGGCCCCCTTTCGACAAATCATTCAAGATGCCGAGGGACGTGTGGGGCCAAACTTTGGAAATCTGGAGTTGACGAAATTCTGCAAAGGTGACCTCTACGAACGCATTGGGAACTATATTGTGTTGAAAGGCATGGTTGCTCAATTCGAAAAGAAGGTCGTCGACGCCAATTACATTGAAAATACAAAACAGACCGACGCCAACTACATCCAGGTCCTTACTCGAGGTGATCCCCGGCGCTATCAGCCCGATCCTCCTATTCTTTTCACGCTTCGTGAATGCACACAAGTTTGTGCCATGGCACAAAAGATGTGCCAGCTTTTTGTGGAAACAGAAGAGCTTTACAAAGACTTTCCTCCAGAGATTGTATTCCTAGAGGATGCGCTCAAAGTCAAAGGAGGCACGGCCCTCCGAAAGTACATGATTGAAGAGTTCTGCCCTTCCCGTGGCATCACTCCAGAAGGATTACGCGAAGGAATGCGCCGATTCCACCAGCAGCTGTCCAACATGCAGCGCGATCCGTACTTTGATCTGACGAAAAAGGTGGGAGACTTATGCAAGGCCATGGCCGTCGGCACGGACGATGAGCGAGATCCGTACTCCGTTTACAGCGTGAGCATAAAGCCGGGTCAACCAGGTTTCTTCCAGACGTACACATTCGACTTTACCAAGCAATCTGTGGTTCGATTCTTGGACAATCAATACCCAAGCGCGGGCAGTGTAGAGATCTTTTCCAATAAAGACAGTGATTCCGAGGAATCGGTGAGTACTCTTGATGTTTGTACGCATTGAGAATGACCTTCTTGCTAACCCTACCTTACCTCATTATTCATAATAGTTTGACTTGGGCAAACTTCTCAAATTTGGCGAACCCGCTGAAAAGAAGCTTCGGTCGGAACCAAAGCCTGAGAAATATGAGCCATACAAGACTCCGGAGGAACGAAAGGCGGGGCGACCTCACAATCTTGGCTGGTTTGACAAACTCAACGAGGCAAAGGGAAACACGTACCAGCTGGGTCAGGTACCACCCGGTAGAATCATCATGGAAGAAGACTAGTCCAAAACAGGGGTGAATAGGTTCACTTAAATCTATGTACCATTATACTGTCCCCCTAAGCTTGCACTGGTTTCTAAAGTACCGGTAGTCTATACCCGTGGTATCTCAAGCGCAGTGGCGACAAGTCGAACAAAGGCTGATGACATAACCGCTATAGAAGTCCAACATCGGCCGGTGGGCAAAATATACTACCTAGAAGGTAGACTACGAGTAGCATACTTTCATCTCGATGTTTTCTCTCTTGATCAGCTATGATCAGAGGAATGTAATACTTTACACGGAAGATGCCAATTGGTCGTAGAGTAGTACGAGCATGTAACAACAGTTACACTCATGTTGATCGAATAAGTCGTTCGCGCGAGGCGTCTTCGTCGTCTGACCACCTCAGAGCACACATCGAAACATTCGTCTTCGGGAGCCGGCGGATTCCGTCGACGTTGAAGTTCCGTCCTGACGTTTGCCTTGAAGGAAAATGAATCACAATCAATGATGCCAAGGCCAGCCTCGTCGGATCGATCTCGCGGGCAAGAAAGTGTTGATCTCACATCAGCTCTGCCTCCCTCACAACATTCCAGGTGTACCACTCTTTCTTTGGTTTTCATCTTCGATAAGAGAACATGTTGGTACGAAGCGGAGCATTAGCCTTCGCATTGTTGGGGCTGTTGAGCCATGACAGCAACGCATTTACTCCAGCCTCACGCAGCTTTGCGTCGAGGAAAATCTCCTTGGCGTCTACTACGGAAGAAGAGACTAGCGCCAAAAATCAAAACGTCGCCCAAACTGAAGATACTTCCAGAGACAAGATCATGACCTTTTCCTATGATATGTCTCTCGAGCCAAAGTACGAAAAGCCAACCTATCCTGGAACTGGCAACGGGCTCTCTGGGGAATCGGGAGAGTACGACGTCGTTGTCATCGGATCAGGAATGGGAGGTTTGGCATGCGGAGCGATTTCTGCCAAATACGGAGATAAGGTTTTGGTCTTGGAATCCCACATTAAGTGTGGTGGATCTGCACACACCTTCTCCCGTATGCACAAAGGAGGAAAGTACTCGTTTGAAGTGGGTCCTTCTATCTTCGAGGGATTGGATCGGCCTAGTTTGAATCCTCTTCGAATGATTTTTGACATGCTAGGTGAACAAATGCCTGTCAAGACGTACACTGGTCTGGGATATTGGACTCCTACCGGATATTGGCGCTTCCCAATTGGCAGTAAGCAGAAATTTGAAGATCTTTTGATGGAGCAGGCAGAGGATGGACCCAAGGCAGTTGAGGTCAGTTCAATTTTTCGACTTTGATTGCCTCTACAACCCTAATTAAAATTCCAGTAACTCACCCAATGTTTTCAAACGCAGGAATGGAATGCGTTGAGAGCGCGGCTCAAGACACTTGGTGGTTCGACCACCGCAGTATCCCTGCTGAATTTGAGACAAGACGCCGGGTTCCTTGCCACAACTGCCGGAAGCTTGCCCTTTGTGGCTACTCACCCAGATGTTTTCTTGGATCTGCCTTTGACTTTTGATTCTTTGCACAAGACAGTAGATCAAATTGTCACTGTTCCTTTCCTGCGAAACTTCATTGACACAATGTGCATTTTCTGTGGATTCCCGGCGAAAGGGGCCATGACAGCCCACATGCTCTACATCTTGGAACGATTTTTCGAGGAATCGGCATGCTACTCTGTACCCATTGGAGGTACATGCGAGATGGGGAATACATTGGTCCGTGGTCTTGAGAAGTTTGGGGGTAAAATCCAGCTTAACGCTCACGTTGACGAAATTATGGTTGAGAATGGTCGCGCTGTCGGTGTGAGACTAAAGAATGGAAGTGTTATCAAGGCCAAAAAGGCGGTCGTCAGTAATGCAACTCCCTTTGATACTGTCAAGATGCTTGGAAACACACAGGAGCTCCCGGAGGGAGTAGCCAAGTGGAAGGAAGAACTCGGCAAGCTTCCCCGTCATGGTGCTATTATGCACCTGTTCATCGCTATTGACGCGGAAGGACTTGATCTCTCACACATTGAAGATCCCGCCCACCTTGTCGTCCAGGTAAGTTTTTCACACAAGAAAGCAAATCGCGTTACGGATCTCGCTGGCACCCTCACTTTGTCGCAATTGTCTTTTTAACTAGGACTGGGGAAGATCGTTGCAGGACTCTCAAAACTTGTGCAGTTTCTTTATTCCCAGTATTCTGGACAAGTCTCTTTGCCCGGAAGGAAAGCATGTTATTCACGTCTATTCCTCGGGTGGCGAGCCTTATGAGCCGTGGGAGAAACTCACGCCAGGCACAGCTGAATACGAAGCATATAAGGAGGAAAGAGCCAAAGTTTTGTGGAATGCGGTAGAACGATGCATTCCCGACATTCGTGACCGTGTCGAGTTTTCCATCATCGGATCACCGTTGGCCCATGAAGCTTTCCTCCGCAGAGACCGTGGAACCTATGGGCTTGCTTGGGCTGCGGGAACTTCTGCACCATATGCTGGACTTTTAGAGGCGATCCTACCCTTCCCTTTCCCGAATTTCAAGACTCCGGTGGATGGTCTTCTTCGATGTGGTGACTCTTGCTTCCCTGGAATCGGGACACCGAGTGCTGCAGCCTCCGGTGCCATTTGCGCCAATACTATGAATCCTGTGGGCAAGCACTTGGATCTACTCAAGGAGGCAAGCAAAAACGATCCGATGTACAAGTTCTTGGACCCAGGACTTCTAGGACAAATCTACAAGCCATTTGTTGAGGGCCTTACCCCAAGTCCTGAGCTTCGAGTTGAACAAACGCAAGCAGCTGAATAATTCAATTGAAGTATTAAACTTTCAATAAGCTTAGCACATTTCTGTTTTCTATTGTCATGTTCGGCATCTACTTTCAAAGAAGTTCCTGGCCAGAGTGTAATATTGTAAATAGCATGCAATAGGAGATTAGATAGGCCGTGAGTATTTATGCAGGATCTAGCGCTGTTTCGAACAACGCGGCGTCGACCGCTGCTTTTGCTTAGGCATGTGGAAATGAATGCCTGTTCAAGTGGAGACTCGGTAGAATGTTACAGAGGCCCCCGTGAAATTGAGAGGGAAGGATGTATTGTCATTAATCGCCGATGCGGAGGTGAGTTTCAGTCATAATCGAATCGAACGCGAAGAGGTCGTTGTTCTTCGTTTCATTCTCGATGGAAGAGTTAATCTGTTCAACACCAAGGTCCGGTTGAAAGATGCCGTATGAAACACAAACAGGAGATACAGAGTCATTCCTTGTTTCGGCGCCGGTGGATGTTTCAGGGCGCTCGTAGCCTCCCTGTGCGTAGAGCACACGCAAGCGTCGAGCGCAGTCCTCGACGTCGGCTTGGCTGGGGTCGAGAGAAGGCAACCGTCGCAACTCTCTTTTAAGATCATAGATCGCTGATTCCGAAACGCCAGGGATCGCCTCCATTGCATTGAAGAGCGCTGCCAATGCCACTGCTGAATGCCTTTGTCCAACAAAGTAGTAGTCAATTACACTCAGCTCTGTTAGGAATCTAGTCAGTTCAAGAATGTCATATCTTACATCCATTGTGACAGATGTATACGGCAGTAGGAAAAGTATGTGTTTGGCGAAGCAATAGGCAGTCGGAGGGTGAACTTTCCAAGATAGTGCGCTGAATGAGTAAATAGGGAGGACAACAAAAACTGTGAGAAACTATCAAGGTCGGTAGCTGTTGGCATAGTTGTGTCTCAAGTGTCCAGTCCATTCACGAGCACACGTGGTATGAGCGAAGCAAGCAACGCACGCGAAGAGACAAAACAGCAAACAGTGAACCACGTGACAGGCACAACTCCGACGCGCAAGAAGTTCGACAGCAACTGCATCTGGTGGAATATCCCCCCATAATCGAGAATTTTCTCATTCATGGCGGGGCACTATTCTCCGGACGAAACAAGATTTAACAGCACGATCTGGGGCAGGCTGGCTCCATAAATGAAGAATGCATTTCCAGAACCCTCCACCGTCGGATCTTTTATGCGAGTACCAACAGTATGCAGTTCCGAGATGTGGAAGGAATGAGGCTTTCTCAAAGCTTTGTCTCGGCAATCCCCAAGCAAAGCCACCAACCAGAGCCACGAAATGGTGGGATTCCATCCATGGTCTTACCTCAAGATCGACATTTCCATTTCGGCCATGTGCTCCACTAGAAAGTATCCTCTGCTCAACTCGATCATCGATTTCATGCTAATTGTCCCAGGCTCGTAGAGCTTTATTGCCAGGTATAAGCTGCTCATGGCGAGAAGTTGAAAGTGTTTCTTGTCAACAGGCCGTACCGAAAGATATCGATCCAGGTAACTCACTGCAATACTAACAATCTCTCGAGAGAAGTCAAAGTGATCTATCACCTGGTAAGACCATTCGCAAATTTTCTCCCTCCAGACTTCGTTGATACCCGAGGTGGAAGTCGATCCATTGGAGCATGAGAGGAATTCGTGAGTTTCCGGATAGAGATCCCTCAGCTTCTCTTGATAGCCTGGAGCCAAGTAATCTGCTGTCTGATACGAGTGTATTTCTTGATCCAGCAGAACACTGAGTCTTTCTACTAGATCCACCATTGTCAGAGTGCCAATTGAAAGCCCAAGAGCAATGTTGACCGACGACGCCGAGGAGAGACTGATTTCTTCGTCTCCGGCGCAGGTTGTGGGCGAAAAAAGGCATCCCCTCGAAATCCGTGCTGGTGGGGGTCGGAGAGAAGGTACCGCGAGGATCCACAGCACTTTGATTGCGCACCGCGCCGAACCTCGATTCTCAAAGGGTTCTTGAAGAGTACGGTACTGTAGAAATCGGTACGGGTGATACGCTGATAAGGCTGCGTTGAATGAATACTAAATCCTACGTGGAATTCGCGAGGCATATATGTCAGGCATATGTAAGATTTTTAATGGACTGGATTGTCACTTTGAAAAGGCCAGCTGACCCTTCTGATACCGGTACGAAGTGATGCCGGGTCGTTGTGTATCCTTTATTTCAATTGCACCCTTGTACTACCGGTATCTGCAGCGGGGCTCTATCGAAACTGCTAAATATCTCTACCGTAGCAGCACGTTTTCTTCCATCTGCTACCTAAGTAGAGTTGCAGAGATACTTAATTTGCGGTATCCGATGAAGTGGCCCTTATTCCTCCACACCTCTCTCTCTCTCTCTCTCTTGCTCATGGGTCTTCTTTGATTCCCTCGGTTTCGGTGGAAGCAAACTGAATACCGAAGACATGTTCCTCCATGTCTCTATCGATGGCAGAGTCTGGCTACGGTATCGTACCAGTTCACCGACAGTCAGTGGAATTCGCAAGAAAGAAAGAAATCTACTGGTATCACCCTCATCGCCAAACTGTTGCTTCTACCTCCCTGTTCGGTGGATTGCACGGCCAAGGAGGCACATGGATCGGGCGTATCGTACCAGGTAGCTCAGTATGTAGGAGGAGAGATGGATAACAGTCCCTCTTCGATGCTTTGACCTTCCTCTGCTAGTATGATAATAACAGAAGATAATTCCAGCAGCGTTGATCGGCATCCGATGCGCAATACTACCGGTATATCGAAAAGAGATCGCCTTTCCTTCCATTAGGTAGTTTTAACAACCGGTAGAAACATCAGAGTACCTGGAGACCAAGAAACGCGAGGAGTCCTCGCAGTGAAGAAGAAACAAGTCAAACAATCGTATTTTAGCACTTCCATAGAGATTAGAATAGTAATGGTAGTTAGCTAGCCAGCTGCTGCTGGTAGTACCGATACCGGTAGTCTTTTTCCATTTTCTGTCGATCCAGAACCCTTCAACTTGCACCTTCCGGCCTGTCGGGAGGCAGCAGAAGCACCGAACTGCTTCATCATCGACGCGAAAGACCTCCGCCGCCCATCTTTGCTTGGAAGATCCGTCTTCGCCGTACGCCCGAGGCACGAGAAGGTCGTCGTCATCATTGGTTTGAATTTCTTTCTTCCAACTAAATTTTTCGTGAGCAGGTTTTGTTTACATTTTTAATTAGACGTTTGAGTAGTTCCCGCGCTACTTCTGGGGATCCATGAACAAATGATGGGCATAGTAGAACTTCGCGTAATATTTTTAGCTTAACGAAGCCATATGCCACCAACTTGGATTTGGGACTGATGCGTCATATCCCCAGCAACGATTGGTTATCATTTCGTCATTGCCGATCAAGACTTAAATGCAAAACGGTGCATCATCGGCATCGAGTTGAACCACCTACGATACCGTATTGTGTGGTGGTTGTGCAGAATCATAGCCTTCTCCAAGATTGATGAGATCCGTCATTGTCGACGTCGCCCTTTCTGCGCCTCGAGTATAGAAACGCTTTTGCCCTGTGACTCTCTACATACGGACGGTACGTACGTATCGTTTTAATTTTAGACTCTCCAATGAACTACGCGTGAGAGACAATCAACTATCCAGTATTATGAGGGCTACGAGGCAGGAGGGCACCATGCCGGTGAACTAATGAGGGAAGACATGCGTCAGTGGAGGCTTACGTCAGTGGAGGTGCGCCAATGACAGGTGACGGCATCACACTCTCCCCAACCATGAGGAGCGTCAAACAAGTAGTAGTAATGAATTCAAAAGTTAAGCAGGTTTGAGGCGCCGAATGTTGACCCGTTCCATCAAATTAGGACCACGGCGAAGAGTAACAGTACCATTTACATGCACACGCACGATATCATGGGGCCCAGTAAACAATGGCTTCAATTTGTCACCGGGTTTCCGAGGGCGCTCGAGATAAACTTGTTGTCCAATGCGAAAATCGTGAGGACGTCGCTTGGTGTTGGCACGCAACAATCTTTGATCAACTTTGGCTTGGTGCGCCTGAGTCAATGTTTGAATGTCAGCAATCAACGGTATATCCAGCAGCATATCACGGCCAAAAGTTAATGCCCCAGGGGAAAAACCACCCAGAGACAGATGTGCCGAACAACGACAGGCATGCATTGCAGTAGCAAGGGCACTTTCGATCATTGTTTCAACTTCAGCTTGACTGTGAGGAGGTTTCAGTTCCATATAAGTGCGCAGAACTTGACCGACGGTTTTGTGAACAGCTTCGATGATGCCGTTGGCCTGAGGATTATTCGATGTAGTGGGCTTGCGTTTGATACCCATGTTTTTCAAAAGTTTCTGGAATTCTTCACAGATGAATTCGGGCCCATTGTCATGCACGCATTCCAAAGGGCGAGGATAGCGAGACAAGTATCCGTTTTTGAATGCACGCGCCACCGTGTTCCCTTGTTTGTTGTTACAGCGATAGATCTCAAGAAGGTTCAAAACTGGTTCGATGCAGGTCAAGGCTTCGATTTTGATATTGGTCTTATTCACTTTGAGTGTCCAAGGACCGATCATGTCCACATGAACTTGTTGCCAGGGCAAAACGTGAGTAATTTCGCGGATAGGAAGTTCCCCATAGTTCAATCTCGAATGCTTCATGCGCTTACAAACATCGCAGTTTGCGATCAGTTCTTTTGCTTTTACACCAATATCAGGATGAGAAAAGTGACGTCGCACCGTTTTTTCAAGTTTCGTCGCCGCTTTGGCGTGACCTAGTAGGCCATGATAATATTTCAAAATGGGCACGACCATTTGTCGCGGAAGGGCAATCAGCCCACTGGAATCTCCAGTATCGGATTCACCGATGCAGATTACATCTGCGCCGCCCATTGGACGTTTTTTGTATGCTTCAGGATTGGTATTCACCATTTCTTGCAGAGCTGTATCCTGCGTTTGATAATGTGAAATCGTTTTGAAATCGAAAGGATATCGTTCTTCATTGTCAAAACGAGGGTAGAACAGCAAGCAATCGGTAAGTGAACAATCAGGCTCAACACACGGACCAAAATAATACTCATCGCTTCTGTTTTCTACATAGTTTTCATAATAAAGAATCGAATCTGCGGGAACAGCACCAGCACGCTCCCCAACCGTGGGAATAGCATCATCTTGTTCAGACCGGGGCACTCGACTGAGAGCATCCGCGACGACATTGGTTTCGCCTTTCTTATAATAAAACTTTGCGCCAAAATCTTCGAGCAAAAGGCGCCAACGAAGTACGCATTGTGTTGTGTATTGGGTCATGGAAAAGGTAAGATTCTTGTGGTCGGTGTGTATATGCAATTCAGCACCGTAGAGCATTGTACAAAAAGTTTTCAGCGTCTCGACAATACTCAACAGCTCCTTCTCGATCGTTGTATAGTTCATTTGAGCCGGAGTTAATTTCCTGGAGTAGTAGGCAACAGGACAGCCTTCTTGGAGGATGACGGCACCCAGCTGATAATCCGATGAGTCCGTCTCGATTACAAAGGGCTTGTTATGATCGGGATACTTCAAGAGAACATCCATAGCAGCCAGAGCCTTCATTTCATCGAATGCACTGTCACATGCAGGCGTCCATTCGAAAGTCGACTTCCCTGTGAGATTTGTAAGCGGCGCCAGCACATGAGAACGCTTTGGCCACATATCTCGATAAAAGTTGACCAGTCCAAGGAATGATTGTAGTTCTTTGACCGTCTTGGGCTTTTGCATTCTTAAAATAGAATCAACTTTTTTCTTCCACGGCTTAATTCCTGTTGGCGTGAGCCAATAGCCAAGAAAGTCCGTTTCCTTGACGGCCCATTCGCACTTCTTAGGATTGATAGTAAAGTTCTTTTCTTGTAAGATCGACAAGACTCGATCAAGCAACTTGAGGTGATCTTCCCAGGAATTGCTAAAACAAGCAATATCATCGATATAAATTTCAATGTCTTTGACATCGGCCAAGACGCGTTCCATAATGTCTTGAGCCACGTCAGGACTAATCGAAAGGCCCATCGGCAATCGATTGTATTTGTAGAGCCCAAAGGGCGTCGCAATAGTACAAAGATCTTTGGCTTCGTCATCAAGTTCAAACGTGTAGTATTGCATCGAAATATCAAGCTTCGTAAGAAACTTGTATCCGGTGCGTCTCGATAGAATGTCGGCAATACGAGGGATCGGGTAGACCTTGCGTCGAATAGCCTTATTTAATGCGCGAAAGTCAGAAATCCATCGCACGCTTCCATCTTTCTTTGGTATGATAAATGAGCCAGCAATCCATTCCGACCGACGTGTCTTCGAGAGGACGCCTTCTCGTTCTAGACAATCAAGCTCCTTCTTGAAAACATCCAATTGTGTCCGTGGAATTGGGTACGTGCGGGCACAATGCGGCTTGACTGTCGGATCCAAATCCAAATGAATTTTCTCGTCTGGAAAAACTTTCAACGTTGCATCAAATAAGGTTTCAAACTTTTGTAAGACGCGCTTCAATTCTCGTTTACGTGAAGACGAAAGCTGAGAACACGAATTAACAACTTCACCCACGTCCACTTTCTCATAGTTACTCTCTTTTATTGTTTTGGAGTGATAACCCGAATCGTCAACTCTCCCAATAGTCTCAGAGCGAAAAGCATCGTCATTATATTGGGGCAGCACCATTAACGGAATCATACTCATAGGGAGTAATTTTTCGTCCCATTCGATAGTCTTGTTGTTGAAATCTAGGACAATGCCCAGATTCGAAAGCACATCTCGTCCAATGATAGCATCGTAGCAACACGGTGTGTCAAATACTTGAAATGGCACATGCTCAATCGTCCGATGAGGATCAAGCTCTTGCAACTTGATTTCAGACAGCTTTACAGCTTCGTCTGCCTTGAGTGTTCCTGCTAGTGTAGTCCCTGTCACTGCAGGAATCTTATAGTACGTAACCCTTTTGCCTTCTAAGGACTTCTTCCGAACCCATGAAGAGGTAGAGCCGGAGTCCAAAAGAACCTTAAACATGTAATTTTTGTTATTTTCTTGAAAAGATATAGTTGTAGATGGAATGTAGTCGTATGCAGCGGGAGTCTCTGGATTCACTTCCCCCATGAAGGAATCCTGAACCGGCGGTAGTCACCATTGACCATCCGCATAGTATTCGTCATCTTCATCGTATCCCTCTTGGAAGTACGTGTCTTCATTAATTTCTTCTTGATAATCTTGGGGATCGGTTGATTCAGCCAGATAATTGTCTTGATCGCCCGGATGCATTTGCGACTCGGAATGCGAATGATGAGCGTCTTGACCATGCCCGGCCGAATCATCTACGTAGTGTGCGGCTTGTTGGACTCGAACGGGTTGGAATCGACCACGTCCGGCAAATCCACCGCGTCCCTGATAGCGTCCAGGAGATGCGCTTGAACCTGTACTCACCCTTGAAGGCGGTGTGTTCAAACGCCGATATTGAGCTTGCGGAGTATAACCGCCTTGCACAGAAGCTCCTGGCGCAGCTTGAGAACCTTGATTGTAATATCCACGGCCCTGATGGTTGTAATAGCCACGTCCTTGATTGTAATAATTACCATCACGGTATCCACGACCAAAGCCGCGTCCTTGATATCCTTGTTGAGCACGACCACGTCCGCCTCGTCCACCACCACGAGCATTGTTTCGTTCTCGGATCCTATTGTGGATCTCTTCTTGTTCCGCAAAGTAATTAGTAATGTCCTCGTACGAAGAGGTCACCACTGAAAGATTGCTTCTTCCGAAATGGTCTTTCCACTCTTGAAGCATGGCCATGTGCAAGAGATACTTAAGTTCCAGCTCTGAATATGGTTCAGTATCGTTGGCACCTGGGAACCATTTCATCAACCGATTAAGGAATCGGTAACGGGCAGCCAATTCACGGACTGAGAGTTTGAACGGCTTAGGAGCAGTGTCCATGTAGAGCTTCTGCTTAGGAATGTCGGACTCTCGTAAGAACTTCTTGATAAACTCAGCAATAGCGAGTCTGAAAGTATCATTAGTCTCAGTTGCTTGAGTTGCTCGAGCAATATCCCATTGATCTCGGATAGTGCCCCTGAGACATTCGCGGAACTTTTCGAACTTCTTGGGACCAGTCGACAAGTTGAGCCGCCCTGCGCTTGCGACATCATGAAATTCTTCGATTGTACGGAGAATCAATTCGATATTGAGTTCGTCCGCTAAAGGAACTTGCATCTTGCGTTTTTCATGCACTGGGGCATTATTCGTTCCGACATTGACTGTTGCAACAATTGAGGCTTGACGCAACTCATTCAGTTTCAATTCCGTTATCAACGGAATCACAGGCGCACGGCTGGCAGCAGCAGTCGCCGAAAGACTCATGGTGATAGGATGGGAGAACTTGTAACCTATAGCAAAGAGAGAGAGGAAGGTAAAAGCCGACAGGTGAAACAAATTTCACTTTCCGGTCTCGTAGAAGATAGTACTGATTGTACGCGAATCGCTTTCTGAATTCAGAGTGAACTACGCGTGAGAGACAATCAACTATCCAGTATTATGAGGGCTACGAGGCAGGAGGGCACCATGCCGGTGAACTAATGAGGGAAGACATGCGTCAGTGGAGGCTTACGTCAGTGGAGGTGCGCCAATGACAGGTGACGGCATCACACAAGAAGACATACCAAAGTACATGTATATGCAACATGTTAGAGGAAGTACTTAGTTCAAAGAATTGCAACTGACCTCACCCGCAAGGGCGGGCAGGCGGCTGTGGCTACCGGCAGCTAATATGCGTGAGCTCGATGTCAAGATGAGCCCACCGCGCTGAAGAGACATCGAGTCCTCGATCCAGTCTCTACCCTGATGCTGAAAAACCATCTGATCTCATCACCGTTTTGTTGCTCAAGTCCATCGGCATTTCGTCTGCTTGCATTGGGGGCGGTGCTCTTGGAAACGGTGGTCTGGGGAGGATCTATTTAATGAGTAGAAAGACATTTTCTTCTCATCTTGTTTCCATTGAAAACGGGCTGAATTGAGGTTTTAATTGTTGAGTTGAAATCATGCGGCTCTTATTTTCACGGGCCGCTCCGGCCCCCGAGTTTGTCTCTCTTGCGCTACTATCAAAAAGCGAAATAAGCGGAGATGGGTCTTCCGTTCAAATGAGAGAGCCCCTTCTTCTCCCGTCACCGATGTCGACGATATCTCAGGGGACTGCTTCGGAAGCGGTTCAGGAACTCCATCAGTATTTGGTGTCCATCTACAGGGCGATGCGGCCAGGCAACGACTCGGCCGACAAGATGGCGGATGCGTTGCTCAAGGAAGACGAGCGGCTTCTAGTTGATACGCAGGTATTCCGCCCCATGAGAGGAAGAGGCCTCGGGCTGCACTACAAACTGGTCAGAGACAAAGCTGCTATTTCTGCTTTGGTTCCATTAATAGTGCGTTCCCCCAAAACTGCGGAGGCTGGTGCCAGTACGAAGGGGGTGGAGAAGGACGTTACAGGAGTTATTTTATGTGTCGGTATGGCTGGGTTGCCGTCTGTTTTCGCCATGTCATCACTGCACTATTCATTGCCTCAACGGATGCGAGATTGTGTAGATATTTTGGCACAAGCGGGGACTGAAGATCCAACTTCATGCGCGTCATTAATCATATCCATACTTCTCACCGATGAGGAAATCCGGCTGACCAATAACATGGCGAACGGTCAAGACTACCATCATTTTGCAGAATCGGATGACGTGAAAGGTGGATTGTTGGGGGGTAAGAAAAAGAGTGCTGGGATGACGGCGGACGCCGATTTTGAAAACCCGCTTTCGGTTAATTCATCAGATCAGGCTCGAATTGTGGTGGAGCGATTGGCAGTCTTGTCAGTAGCCGAGAGTGATACGATTTTTCGTAAGTTCGAGGGGAAAGCTAATGAGAAGAGCACCAAGTTACGGCGGAGAAAAATTGGACGCGACGCCGATCTGGATGGATTCGATTTCCGGGGCGAAGCCAAATCGACGCGAGAGGCAGCTTCTACGACGGCTAATGTTTCCGATAACTCCAGTGTCAAATCTGGGGCCTCGAAGCTACAGTTGAAACAACCTAAGAAGGACACCGCGCGTGTTGTCGGCGGCAACAAATCGCGCCAGATGTCTGTACCAGCTTTGATGGCGTCGAACAAAGACACTGGCGCCAGAGCCCGACGGCCCAGCATGGATCACTCAGGAAGGAACCGCCCTACGAATCGCCGCCCGTCGTCGTCGGAAACTACGCAGTCGAGTTGGGGTATGGACAACGGAAACGGAAGTTTTGGAAATCAGCGGTCACAACGAAGCCTTGAATCTGGTTCCGGTCAAAGCAGCAATTTTGACCCTTTTGCGACTGGTTCAAATGAAACTGCATCAACTGCTTCTGAAACCACGGCATCGTCGCGGAGAGCTGGTGGGGCTCTCTTTGAGAATCATGGATTGCCGATGGATGCTGGATTTGGTGGCGATGCGTTTGGAAACGATGGTTCACGTCATTCGGCCCGTACAGAAATGCCTAGAGTTCAAGTCAACGTGGCATTGAATGAGGATCTCACTTGCTTCTATAAGTTGTCAAAGATGTCCTCTTGCTCAGTGGAAGGCGTGATACAAGTTCAAGTCAAGTCCACCACAGAAAAGGCCACGCCATTTTACCTTTCGATACGAGATCCATCCAGCCATATCCAGTCCATTCAGGAAAACAAGAAGTTTGCCGAAGACATGGCAGATACCATTCATCAAGAACCGCCTAGTCAACGGCCCGACTACAGATTTACTGTCTCGGTTCCCAAGGGGGATAACTATTTCCCCGTGATGCGATACAAATGCGGGACGGAACTTCGACCTGTGCCTATTGTAAGTAGCGACCGTATGCATGGCTTTCTTTCTTTATATGTCCTCACACTTTCTGTTCGCAGAGGGTTCAAACACGCGTGCGGTTAGAAGGCTCGCATTGGCGGGTCGCACTCCAGATCAGTTCGAATCCACACAACGAGGACAATCTAACCGATCTGACTATCATCATGGGTGTTCCACCAGTAGTGCGAGGTGAATCTTTGACGACGTCACCAGCAGGAGGAGTATGGAATGCCTCGAAACGCAGTGTGATCTGGTGCGTTTCGGAGCTGGGGGGTGGAGAAAAGTTTCAGCTGCAAGCGCGATTCGAGATCGAGCCTGATGTAGCATCCGACGACGAGACGCCAAAGTTTCCAGTACTTGTCCGGTGCCAGTGCATGTACGCCCAGCTGAGTGATGTGGAGGTAGACATACATGATATCCCAGAAATGTTCCCCGCGGATGTCAGGATGAAGCTTGCTCGTCGATTTCGGCTGTCCCACCGAGAGCGTCCTTAAGGGATATTTGAGGCGGCCTCGGGTAAGGACAACGATGATGGATTATAGCACGTTCTTGCAAATCTCACAGTACTATGTTACGTAGCCCTAGCTGTACAATAGGCCAAATCAGCCTAGAAGGCCGCTTTCTACTCGATGCCTACGATCGAAGATACAATCCAACCAGCCTTTTCAATCGATCGACTAAAAGGCCGTGTCCAAATCCGTCCATAAATATGAAAAGTCGATTCCAGAACTGTCTGGTGCTTGTAAAGGTGAAGTATTGGGAGACTTCAACCGGCTTCCAGGGAGAATCGGCGCAAGGCTGAATGGTGGAGGGAAATCTAGAGTCGCTTGGGGTGGCGGGGCAACGGAAGCCGATGCGGCGCTGCCGGAAGGTTGTTCCACAAGAGGCGTGCCGTTGGAGGACGCATTTGCCGCCACCGATTGAACTTTTCCGCTGCGGTACATGGAATACCACTTGTTTTTGATGTCATTGTCTGTACGACCCTTTAACAGCTTTGCCATACAGGACCACCTGCGAAGGACAAGCACAGCGCGAGTGGGTAAGGGCTGCAGCATTTCATGCGCACCGACTTCGATCAACTTACTTTGGACCGAATGTATGGTACATGGTACGAATCATTTGCTCCTCGTCGATCGTCCAAGAACCCTTCTTGATGTTTGGGCGCAAATGATTATTAAAGCGCTCGCGACACTGTTTGCCACTTCTCGGCGTTTCGACACTCTGGTTGAGTTTCTCGGCAATCTGAGGCCAGTTCGGTCTTTGGTGACCATATTTCGTCAAGAGGTCCGCAAGAAGTTTATCTTCCTAATCATACAACGCAATTGAACGTGTTAGAGGATGATGGGGTGGCAAAGCTATCAATGAAAGTTTGAAACGATTAGCAGTGTGAAGAAATCCTCACCAGTGGGGACCACACTTGGCGTGGCTTTCGTGCCGACTTTGGAGTGGGCCTCGCCCCAGCACGTTTGTCCGGCGGAACGATCGGTGACCGAGATACTGTTTCAGCAATCGAGACGGTAGCATTTTCGTTTTGACCTTTCTTCATGTCGGCTGGAACTGGGCTCAAAGCACAAGGGCTCAAAGCACAAAGCCGGGAGTTGCTTTCTTGCAGCGGATGAGAGTTCATGGTCGTTTCGGTCGTTTTCGCCCTTCTTCCATGCAGGAATTATCTTCGAATACTGGCTCCAGAAATTGCTTGCTCAAATCCTCCACAACAACTCAAATTGATCAATCCTGCAACGCAACTCTTTATAGGACAAAGACAAATCAGGAAACAAATCGAGAATGAATGAGCTTGACAACGTTCGGCAGAAGTTGAGAGCTCGTCAGCCGCTGTAACGGCCATGCTTGTTGTCGGTTTCTCTTGGAGACATAAATAGCCGGCGCCACCTAGTAGCATGCCCGACTTTTGATCGTGTCGGAGAAATTGAACCAAAGCATAGTATCCTACGGTACTTTTTCTACACTGTAAACGGTCGAGGACTTTAAAAAGCTTCTCATTTTTGCGCTATCTCTTGTCCGTCGTGTGTCCTCTCTGCGGCCGCCGCCGAATCCTGTTTTCAATCATGAGCATCTCATTATCTCAGGGGGACTAACTCGACTAACGACAACCACTCATCTTCCATCAATTCTTTGGTGCTGCATCGCTTTTTGTTGTCCTTCGTCTCAATCATTCAGTCACAACTCAGCCTTCTTCTTTTAGATATCGAATAATTACCGTTCTCGACAACCCAACACCGCAGTGAGTAGGTTGTTCAATAGAGTAGAACCAAGGCGCTTGTATAAATACGGACAAGATGGCAGAACTTGGAGAAAATACGGAAACCTCCTTCGAGGGAAAAGTCAAGGCTGAAATGGACAAAGCCAAGGATATGAAGATTGGAGAGCTCAAATTGAAATTACAAGCGAAGGGCGTTTTGACATCAGGTTTTTGTGAAAAGAACGAATTTGTACGGGCCTACGCCGAGAGCGTCGTGAGGGCAGCCGAGAATCCCAACCCTTTGTCGAATTTGTTCCAAAAACAGGAGGAGGATGGTGACGACGACGAGGACGGCGAGAGTGAAGGTCAACAATTGCCGGGCTACATGCAAAAGCGGATTGAACAGCTGAAGGCCTTGCACGAGGAGAGAGAAAGAGGGATGAAAGAGTACCTCGCCGAGCGCGCCAAATTGGAAGCCAAGTATCAGGCTTTGGCTCAACCTCTGTACCAAAAGCGTGCGGACATCATTTCGGGAAAGCTCGACGATGAGATTGCAACCCAGCATGACGATGATCCTACCGACGAAGATGATTCGGATAAAGCCAAGGGAATCCCCCAGTTTTGGGTCCTTGCCCTAGCCCACAATGAAGTTATTGCCGACCTGCTCACCGAAGAAGACATCACCTGCCTAGAGTCCTTGGAAGATGTCAAGTGCCTAGACAACGAAAATGGAGAAGGGTTCAAGCTGAGTTTTCACTTTTCAAAAAATGAATACTTCGAGAATAGTGTCCTCACAAAGGAGTACGATGTTCCGAACCTTCTGCTCAGCGACGAACCCATCTTGAAACATGTCAAGGGCTGTGAGATCCGTTGGAAGAAAGGAAAATGCCTAACGTTTTCCGAAGTCACACACAAGCAACGGGGAACCGGGAAGAATGCGGGGCAAATTCGAACCATAGTGAAGAAGGAGAGAAAGGAATCCTTCTTCCACTTCTTTTCGCCACCAACGATGCCGGACATGGACAAAATGAACGAAGAAGAGGCTGTGAGATTAGAAGCTACATTCGATGCTGATTATGACATTGCACAAGCTTTCCGCTCGCAGATTGTACCCAAGGCTATTCTTTGGTACACCGGGCATGCTATGGAACAGGAAATGGAAGCAGCCCTTGATGAGCTGAAGTGGCCTGCTGCTCAAGAGCAGCCCTCCAGTGAATAACCCAAAGAGTGCAAACAAAGCTAGTCTGACCTTCGTCTTTACTCATTGAGTCTATGGTAGAGTCTCGCTGCGTGTATTGGTGCCTGCTGATGTATCTTGTTGCAAAGCTGCATCTCGTCGTATTTGGAGGAACAGGCTGCAGTCCCATCAAACAGCGGCGCGTGCGACAAGGCGGGAATTTAGCTGCTGTAACGTCTATTTACCGTCTTTCGCCCGATACATAAATAGACGGAGTGAGCGCACCGTGCTTGTGCACCTCTTCTCTCCCGCCAATAATAAGCGCGCGCTGCGAGTCAACAGAGGATGTTTGGTCGTCCGCTTACACAAGAGAATGGAAGCCAAAAACGACCATTTTGATTTTGGTGTGAGATTACTTCGATCATCCAGAAGGCTTTCACTGTATCTTTAAGCTGGGATATACATATGGACAATGGAGTCAGCGTCTTCAAACCTGCAGTCGAATTCAGATCATTTCATCAAAGTGTCGAATGAACTGCCAACCCTCCAAGAATGCTTCGACTTTGTCAGTGACCCTGGCTGTGGTGCGGTATCGTCATTTGTCGGGATAACGCGAGATAACTTTCAAGGAAAGAAGGTCACAAAATTGAGCTACGAAGGATACATTCCAATGGCAGAGAAGGAGCTGAAGAAATTATGCGTCGAAGCCACCGAGAAGTTTTCTGTCAAAAAGATTGCGGCCGTCCATATCCTTGGAGACTGCCCTGTTGGAGAAGCTAGCGTTATTCTTACTTGCTCTAGTCCCCATCGACGGGATTCTTTGCAATGCTGCGAATTTCTCATTGATGAACTGAAAGCTAGAGTGCCGATTTGGAAACGGGAAGTGTACGAAGGAGACGACAGTGTCTGGAAGGAAAATGTCGAATGGCGAGAGGGGAAGCGACGCCGAGTCATGATGAAAGGAGACGATAAATGACAGTGGTTGTTGCCAGGATATAGAAATGTGGAATGAAGGAAATAGCACGAGTGAGTTGTTGGCAAAATGTACAGTCTCGATTTTTTAGTGGAGAGTGTATAAATGTTTCGAGTCACGAGTTGAGTCCTACTGTGCATCAACATTTTGACCGACGACGACATGTCGATGATGCTGGTCATAGCATGCATGATTAGTCCAAATGGTGTTGTATCCTACCACAACATTGCTTTCGAATATGTACTAAATATTTTCTGTTTCGGGTTATAATAATGATGTTTTCTATGAGCACATGCACTTTGTGTTGGTTCTTAGCTGTATCTCTCATTACCGCCACGACGAGCTCGGAGTCAGACACTGATGCCAACGCGACAGCCGAACGGTTCGAGGTGGTCCTCGTGAAAATTGGAGGTTCTTCGATCACCAATAAAGCGTCACGTGAACATTTAAATGACAAGGCCTTGGACTGGTTTACAAGTTCCATATCCAAATCTGTGAGCTCTGCCTTCTTAGCTCGAGGGGACGACGAGGATCAGGAATGCACTGCAACAAGAGACACAGAGAAGATGAAGGAGTTGGCATTTGTCATCGTCCACGGGGCAGGTTCGTTTGGCCATCATTCTGCCAAAGACTATGGGTTAAGGGGGCAGAGCGAGGACCCTCCGCCTCCCATCATCACCGACTCAATCGATAACCGATTTCTTATGCGGGGTGTGTCCGAGACTAGATTGTCAGTGCAAACGTTGAATCGACTTGTCGTTGAATCTTTGTTGGAACAAAATGTGAATGCCGTTGGGATATCACCTTGCTTTGGCATTCCAGGGCTCGAGGCTCACGCCCATAGACAGCCTGCTGTCCGCAAAATGTTTGACCGGGTCGTGAGAGAAACCTTGTATGCCGGTCTGATCCCAGTCCTCCATGGAGATGCCTGTCTATTTGGACAAGGAGGTGGAATTTTGAGTGGCGACTCCATCATGGAGATTCTGGGAACAAGCGCCTGGGTTCATCATTCCGTGTTCATAACAGATGTTGATGGCGTCTTCACTGAAGACCCGCGAGTCAACCCCGATGCGAAACTTTTGAAGGAACTTTTTGTAGACACGAGTTCGGGACGGATTACGACCCAAGTAGCAGCATCGAGTTCAAGCCACAGTCATGATGTTACTGGTGGTCTTGCGGTAAGCGCTTGTGTCGAGGATAAGGCCATTGCAAGTTTCAAATTTCTCTAAAGTCACCTGCTTTCTACCTGTCGAATAGACAAAGCTTCAATCGGCCGCCACTATTGCGGCATCTGGGAAAAATGTGACAATTGTAAAATGCGAGTCGACTGCCGCCGAACAGGCTATTCGTGCGGAACCGAACATTGAAACTGCTTCTATCATAGCACCGCTGTTGAGCTGATAAAACACAAGATGTGTTGCATTGATTCTATTCTTAACCCAAAAACTCCGAGTCGCCCTCCTGGGCGTAGCCAAGTTTCTGGATCAAATCCTTAACCGCGGTTGCCAAATTGGGATCCCCAAAGTCTTTCAACACAACTGGAGCCAACCCAAGCACAGCATCTCCCTTGTTTTCTGTCTTGGCTTTTGTAAAGGTATCTTTCGACTGGGCGTATACATTCACGTCATCGTCTCTACAGGCCCTGGTCGTCTTTTTTGAGTTTGGTGCATACAAGGCGGTTTCTTCGTCTACGAATCCCGCCATCTTTGCTACTTCGCAGGGAGATGTGTTCTCGATCTGAAAGAGGCCGTGAACTAGTCCCGCCTCTCGAGCCTTCATCAACAGGTGGTGAAAGTCCACTAAATACCAAGCCATTGCATTTAAACAAGGCATTGAACTCCAATCTCGGTCAGGAAAGAACCCAGCAACAACATTCAGAAAGGAGTTTTGCAGCTCAGGGTGTGGGCAGATGCCGGCTTTCAAGGTCTCAATGGAGCGCATTGGATGCCGTACTTGGTGTAAAATGCGTGAAAATTGTTGGGGGCATGCTTTCACCTCATCATTTTCACATGCCCAGAGGGATTTGACAAGCGAAAGGCATTCTTTGGACCAGCAGTCCGACCATTTGTGCAGAGCGTAGTACGAGTCACATTCCGACGGGGCGTATTCCTTTGGGTGAAACATCTCAATGAACGTATGATTGCGGTCGATACAAAGCTCTTTCCAAGCGCCAAATCGAGCTTCCTTATTCTTTGAATCCGCTGTTAGTGGCTCCAAAAATCGCATTAGTTGAAACCAGCTAACAGTCCCATCGCGACAATAGTAGTTTTGCGCGTCGAAACCTTCAAGCACAATTTCTAGTCGGAGAGGCGACGCCATGCCAACTGTTACGTACTTATTTTCGGCCATTTCTGGTCCCAGGATCAGTACCTGACGAACATCGTCTGCTTGGAATGCTGGTCGGAGGGCTATCAGGCCAAGAGTCGCCATGCTGATGATTTCTGGATGTCTCAACGTTACATAATAATAGAGATTGTAGATAATATAGGGCAAAAGAACAAATGGTGCGACTCTGACAAGAGGATGCGAGAAGAATATGTCTAAAAGAGTCTCTTCCTTTGGCAGTCCGACTTCAATGGTAGTGCTCTTGGGTGCCACCGCCTTGGCGTTTTTTGACACCGCTGCGCTGTCGTTGGATTTGTTCTTCTTGTTGTTCCCCGTTTTACGTTGACGGAGATCTTGTTGCTTTGCCATCGTGTCCTTGTTACCAAACTTAAATCTGCACGATTATTCGCAATTGTGGGCTGGGCAAACGGCGTTTCAATGTGATAGCTTGGGTCAGGGTTGCATTGAAGTCAAACCACTTGACTGATGTGTCGATGTAAAAATGCCAGGTCCTATTTGGGCATTTTTGATTTTTTACGTTCAACGGGTGGCAAAGATCGTCCACGCGCTCGCCCTCTTCTCGAATCTTGTCCCAGTCGTCGCGCTATTGTTCACCGCGCGGCGTCGCGCAAACGGACGAGCACATGAGGTCGACTGACTCACTCGATCTCATCATGATTGCCTACGGCCATTTCCATCTTCTCGGCCTACCTGGTATTTGATATTAGTGCCTGGTAGTAGCAGACACAGTGCTGACAAATACAATACGGGTAGTTTATTGAAGGCCTAGGTGACAACCATATTATAATCCTGGGATATCTATGAAGGTTCTAGCCGCTTGCAAAATATCGGAAACCTGCCTCTCAAGTTCGACATTCATTGCAACAGTCTTGATTGGCTCTTTCATCGCTGATCTGCCAGTCCAGGTTTTTGAAGGCCAGGGTATACCCCCCACCTCTAAACAGGCGTCATCGGTGGAATCACCATGGACCAGACTTCCGTTTCGAAAAAGTTGTACTCTTAGAGTACCCTTGAATGTCTCCATGGCGATTGGTTCCATCCCTGTCGTTGTCGGACAGTTCACAGGAAAACCAGCAGAATCACAAGTTCCAGTCAAAGTGACTGAATAATCCTTGTATTCCCCGGTAATCTGCCACGAACCCCATTGAACAGTCCACTCTACGTTTGGAAAAGGTAAGAATTCTCCGTTCCAATGCAAGCCTACCAGCGCCACTTCCTCATCTTGTCCAAGTAGTGGGATGCTCCTACGTGCCGCGGTGGAAGTGACCGTCAGATCGCTCGCGAATGTGTTGGCCTGGATCCACCACCATTTTGATGGGAAGGCACCTCCCCAATTCTTCTCCAGGTAGACCGTGGCGTCGTCTAAATCATAGTGGACCTCGTCCCCGTCATTTCGTTCAACTCTCATGGACCCCACCGTAGAGCCTTTGCTAATTAATACCTGGTAGTGCGGTTCGAAGACGGGAAAAGCAGCCAGCCAACCAGCTGTGGAGAATTGGCGGTAGCCTTCGATTCCACCCCAACCAATTTCAGAAAAGATATCAAAGTCGAACGAGATTCTTGAAATCTCGTCCGACTTGGTGGGGGACGAAGCGCGGCCAGAGGCACCATAGGCGGTCAATCGAAAATAGTCATTGGAATCAGCAAAGTAATTTCGTATGGCCAGCTCGTGTGAATCCCCTCGAAATGTAGAAACATCCGAGTTCTCAAGTATAATACTGCCGGATGGAGTGAGCACCTGCAGTCCTAGACCTTGTCGCTGATTTGTCCCGATGGATCTAGAAATATGGGGATCGAAGACATGGAAAATAAGTGCAATCGAACCTTGGCTTTTGGTCACAAGTCTCAGATACCACCCTTCGAAAAAGGGTTTTCTTGGGTCGGCTCCGCTTCCGTGATACCCTGCATGTGGCGGCAACTTGGAGAGCGTAGGTCTCAGTGCTGCGACGGTGCCGACGACAAAAATGCAGAATATTGCATATGCAGGGTTACACGACCACATGCTTCTCACACCTTGAAGGCTTGACTGCCTTCAATAGATCGAGGGAAAGCGTCGCGCCGAAGAATCTATCGACTAAGAGCATCCGCAGCGTGGTTAGAGCCCATCACTCTATCATAATCGGGCCCTTATTTTTTGGGGGGTTTACTGGCCCATCATGATTTATGACGGAAGTTTATGGGGCTCTTCGCTTCGCATCACCAACCGCGTCAAGGATAATTCCCCCAAATATTTTAGTTGTTCATACGTAGTGACGTTGATACTAGACATATACTCATACCTTAAATATTTATTCGTTTTGGTCGGCAGAACTGACGACAACGACGATGATGTGATAATCCTCTCTTGCCAACGACAATTGGATCGACATTACAATCCTGCCCCCCTGCTTCCTTCACATCCCTTTGTCCCATGATATGTGGCATTGCTGCCGGATTTGGAGGCGTCGGGCATGGCATTTGTTTTGAGACGGCAGACTGATAAAGAAACAACAACATGTTGATTTTTGCTTTCACTGCTGCTTTTGTGCTCGCTCTCTCTTTAGCATCAGACCCATCTTCAACCGTGCAAAACACTGTGCTTGGGTTATCACTACACTACTTTGGAAGATCGAAACATTGAGCGACGGTGAAGTTGTGGTAAACCAAGGTGTTGTTTTGTCCTTCTTGTTGTCGTGGTTGTCGGCATTGTGGATTTGATCGAACGGTTTGGCGGGATTGGCAGCACTTTGCATAAACATATTTGCAATCATATATGTTTGAATTCTCTCCTGATTGACATTTTGTGGTTTGGTATAAATCGCCTGTTTATCGGTCGGCCCCATAAATTTTGGAAATTTATGGGACCCATCCATATTTCATAAAGTTTTGAGCATAGATTTCCCCTGGTAGGTGATGCCAAATTATGTTGTTTTGGATAAACGGGTCATTTATACCCCCAATTGGTGATGCTCTTAGGGCTATTTTGCTGGGCTATTTCTCCCCGAGCTATTATCTCTGTGACGT
Organism: Nitzschia sp. DOCU1; assembly: GCA_951394045.1. NCBI lineage: Eukaryota > Bacillariophyta > Bacillariophyceae > Bacillariales > Bacillariaceae > Nitzschia > Nitzschia sp. DOCU1. Next base: position 1,249,093 of record OX595988.1, on the reverse strand, counting down.
GGCATAGTACAAAGAGTGAATCCACAACCGTCGCACACCAAAATGACTCCCAGGACTGGGCTATTTTTCAATTTTTGGCAGGAGATTGGATCAGAGCAAAACACATAAAAATTAATTGGTTTAACTGAACTTTACTGGTGGGAACCTGCTCACACAATTGAGAGCGACTTGCAGATAGCTACAGCACAGTATGAACTCAAACAACGAGCAGTATCATGAAGGATGTGTCTTCCTCCATGGCATTCACTTCAAAGAGTGAAAGTTTTGAAGCTTTGATGCATCAATGCAGTGGAAAGTTTTGAAGTTTTGATGGGACACTAGGGATGAGGATGAATGAAGCACCGTCCAGCTCCTCCGTCGATGGTACCAAATCGGATGATGCAACTCAATTTGAAATTTGAAGAGGACAATGGCATAGAGAGAGCAAAGAAGGAGCTTTTGTGAAATGAAAGGAAATAGAGGTGTGCAATTGTCTACTGCAACACAGTGGTGAAAGCTATCTTCAGAGCTGTATAAGTACATAAAAATAGCTTTGCGTGGGAAAAAATAGCTCAGAAAATAGCTCCGGGCTATTTTGGGGGGAAAATAGCTTGGAGCTAAAATAGCCTGAGCTATTTTATTTAGCATGAAAAGTGCCCATTGTGGATGCACTTTTGTGTGCAAAGCTAAAATCTGGGCTACAATATAGCTTTTAGCTCTACCGCTGCAGATGCTCTATTGATAATGCAAATGCGCCGCCGCCGACACAATCAATCCATTGTTGTTACTACTGACCAAAATCCATTGCACAACACAAAGGCCAACATGTCTGGTCAGAGAGGCCATCCTAAGGGCACCACCAAATCTCCAGAAGAGAGGTTAGCTGACCGTAGTGCAAGACTGGAAAAAGAAAGAAGCAGAAGGACCAGGCGCAAAAGCAGAAAGCTGCATTGTCATCTTTTCTCCAACAAAGTTGTAATTGCTTTCTTAATGCAAAGGGCAGCAAGAACCTTCACTACTTCCTTTGGGAATTGTTTGGATCTTACATTTCTGCTTCCATGGCTGGCTATTCGATGATGGGACATGGCTGGTCACAACCAATCTTGTCATTATTGTTCTTGCTGGGAACAGGAGCAACTGGCATCAGCCCTGTTATTTCTATTTTTTGCTTGATATTTATCAGCAGCAGTCTGGCTTCCATGATGGATGATAGACTCCCAACTTGCATTATGTGAATGACTCATTCTTGAAGAATGGGAAGGAAGGATTGGGAACTGTATATGCTTGCAAAAAACGGTGACAACCTTTGGATCCTGTGAATGAGCTGGGAAAAGTCCAGAAATGACAGGATTACAAGGACAACTATGTGGGCACAGTTGCTTGCAAGGACAACATCCTGGGCCCCAATTTATTTCCATCTTCCCACAACTTGCTGACTCATTTGCAATGAGGAACCTTTCAGAAAGATTGTCTGAGAAATTGTCTCTGAACAATGGCAAAACAGCCATTTATTCCACCATTTCGACTAGCCCAGCATCAACTATGCCTGTGTTGGTAAGCTAGGTCATGGGCCAAGAACTAATCAAATGGTTACAATCAATATGAGGCCACACAGCAGGGAGGAGAGGATCAAAGTTCTCAACAAAAGGAATAGACTCATAGCCATAATCAAAGCAGCACTAGCTAGAGATCATACTAACTGGTGCTTATCTCACTACTTGTATGTTTGCGTGCAATGGGCATCTCATTACTAAGAGGGGTTAGGCTACTATGCATTCCTGATGATGTGATGGATGCAACTACGCAGCCGGCGCCCGAGTAACCTGGATGTACTGCGTAGCCTCCCCACTTGCTTTGCTCATCGAGAATTATTTTTTCCAAACATCTGCCACTATGGAATAGGTGCCAACATTTTATAATAAGATGATCATACAGTACGATATGGACTAGGACCCCTCCCGATCGCCAAGAGGCATATCGATAGATGGGAAAGGGGGAAAAGCATTCCTCAAGGTGTGACTACGTCGGCTCAGACTCCGCAAGGACGATTGGGAATTTGTGAAGGGAAATGGGGGAGAGAGTGCGCGCCTAGTTTAGTACTATTTGTCCGGCCGACGGGAAGCCCTCTCCTTGTTGGTTTCTCGCGATGATGGGGATCCATTTTTGGAGTGAGTCGTCCAAGGGAAACGCTCATAATTAAACCATAGAGAGAAATAAGCCCCGGAGTACTGAGGAGAACAGCCTTTCGGGAAAACTCTACAGTAGGCGCAAAGATGATTTCTACAAAACACCTGTCTTCGTTAAATATTCATCTTCGGTCCTCGGCCTTTACTGTAGGGTTTAAAGCCAGAGGGAACAGTTAGCAGGATGTTTGATACACTGGTAATTTGATTCCTTTCGTCCAAAACACAAAGGTCTTTTGCGCCCGGAGATACTGCTATTACCGGTAGTTTCCCGTCCCTCAGAGTTGTTCACATCGGGAAGTGGAGGAATCGTACTATTTCTTCTAAAAGGACTCGAATCCACCCATCGCTTCCCTTTCGTCCAAAACATAAAGGTCTTGAGCTGGAGATCTTGCTAGTTTTCCGCCCCTCGGATTTGTTGGCAAAGAGGATGCTAACCGCAAGGTCTTGCTGCAATGACGGGAACGGTACGGCGGGTCAACGATACCATCGCCCTGAGGATGTCGAAGTCGACGGAGATCTCATGGCAAGAGAGATGAATGAGTTGACCGTCGAGCAGCGAGAACTCCTGTACGAGGAGGTTCACGGTGTCTCTCAGATTACGGACGAAGCGCCAGAATTTGTCTCAGCCTGTCTTCAAGAAATGCGAGACGAACTTTCCAAGGTTCCCAGGCAGAAGAAAAAGGCGCTTGATCGAGCTATTTTCTTGAAGCCATCTTTGGGAACCGACGACAAGTTTCACATGATGTTCTTGCGTGCAGAACGATTTGATCCCGCCAAAGCGGCCGAATCAATGTACAGACACTTCGAGTACAAACTCCTCTTGTTTGGTGACGACAAGCTAACGAAGAAAATAACACTGGACGACTTGACAGAAGAAGAAATGATATGCATGCGTAGTGGCTCCACTCAGCTATTGCGAGATCGACAAGGGAGGGGCGTTTGCCTCTTTACATTCAGTGTGTATGACGTATCGAACTGGAAAACACAACTTCGATATAACTGGTACCAGATCATGTCGGCCCTCGAAGAGAACGAAGAAATTCAAAAGAAGGGTGTCGTGAAAGTTGTCAACTGTTTCGGAGAATGGAGGTCATCCTTGGGTCAATTCATCGATTATATTTTGAAAACAGAAAAGATCATACTCGCCTGGCCTTTTCGGACTTGTGCTTTCCATCTATGTTACGACCAGCCGGCTGTTCGTACCCTGTTGAACCTTTTTCACGTGTTGGTTGGGAAAAATGGTCGACTTCGTGAACGCACCCACTTTGGCTCGAAGTTGGAGGTACAGTACACTTTGATGCAGTTTGGCGTCAACTTGCAGCACTGTTTATCCCCTGGCGAAGGGGTCTTGTCCCAGGCATCCATCGAAGCATATATCCGTGATCGCCAACAAACGGAAGCAGCTGCAAGACGCCTCGAGGAACAGTCAGCGACGCCTGGTTTCGCTTTGTTTCCAACTAAAATGGACGTATTGTGCGGCCGTGGCCCACCTTTTCACTCGTGGCACGGGAACGCTCACCTTACGAGACTCGTTATAGAGTATGCTGAGCAATACATGGAAGCCACGGAAAGGGTGACGAAGACAACGACAACGATCCATATTTTTAACTCGGTCGAGCAGGGAGGAGGTCGATTTCTCCGGAGAACAACAGAGGGATGGGAGGAAGTGCCCGAGAAGGCAGCCCAGGAGAAGATTAGTCAGATTATGCGCGCAGAACTACGAAAGCGTCGCTCGGCTTTAAGGGATCCAGTTGCCGACTCTACTACATCCAGTCCTGAAGAAGACATCAGTTCCAAACGAATTCGAATGCAATATTGATTTTGGGATCATTTTCAAGAAGTCAAGTCAGTTACAGTATACTAGGAAACAAGTTTTTGTTCAGGTATCTTTTGTGTTCGACTAGGTCGACTTACTAAAGCTATGCTGACAGAAATCTCTCTAGTACTTCTACAGTTGCTACCTGGTGCAGTAATATGACAGGAACGATATGCACCACAATTCTGCCAGCGACAGTTCCTTTCGTAGTCGAAGAACCTAAGAAGCGTCTGCCCCATTCATACTACCGGTAATAGTGTAATGCTCGATTGCTCCCTAAATCCAATCGCCTTCTCGGAGTTTTCGGGGCAAGTACTCTTCTGTAATGTACTGAAAGCCAAACGAAGATAACGCCTGGATCTCGGCCTTTTTCTTCGTCTTGACCTGAATACAACGAGCAAGGTAAGAATTATCGGGTGAGAAAAGCATCGAGCAGGAGAAATGGGGCGGGGCGCTTCCCATCCCACGCAAGCTGTTGGAATGCTTACCATAATTTCAAGTTCCTTCATCCACTTTGGATTCTTCATAATGAAGTCTTCCTTCATTAGCTCCTGTCCTGTCTTTATATCGTTTTCAGTCATGTCTAATCGACATTGGTCTGGGAGGTCATACTTGTTCAAGTCCGATGGACGTAGGCCAAGCCACATAATATCAGGCGTCGTCAGCGATGCACTATCATAGCTCATATTCTTACTTCCAGACATGTAGACGGACAGAATCTTGAGCCCATAGGGATCCGAGTCCACCAATCCAAGAACTGGAATCTTCAATTCAGTTGTAATTCTGGACAAAAACATGCGTGTGGCTACATCCGGCTGACCCTTCGCGGTGATGACGATACACGGGTATTTGTTATAAAAGCGATCTTCCTACAGCACCATATAAAGCGAAAGTACTGATGAGCATAATTCAATACAAACTCGTCTCATAAAACCAACAAATGACTTACTGCCAGACGCATGTATGCGGCTTCCTTCTCGATCAGAAGGACAAACTCGGCATCGCTTTGAATCTTTTCAATCTTGTCGATGTATGGAGGGATTGCTTTCCCTCCCACACCCATTCGAGTACAATCGATAGGGTCACCATCTTCTTCGAATTGGATGCGTCCGACTACCAGACCCTTGTCGGATGCCACCACGTGAAGGTTCGATCTAGTGCACCCAATCATGGTGGCAACGTCATCCAAGACCCCGTCCGATTCAGCCTGGTCGACAAAAAGTTTCACATCCGTATAAAAAAGATCACGCTTTGTAATGTGAATTCGTTTTGACAAGACTGCGTGCAAAAGCTGCATGACACGAAGCGTGATGGCCGACTTTCGAGATTCCTGAAGAAATGTGACTGGTGAGCTTTCTAGTGCCGTATTGTTCTGTTTAGGGTAAGGATTTTTTACTTACTCTGACATTCAAAAAGGTTCTAGTCAGGCGCTTTCCTCCTAGAACGATCCGATCCCACTCTTTCACGTAAATTTGGTTCGATGACGATCTACTAGGGACGTCCAAAGTGAATCCCTTTCTTGCCAAAACTTGATGGGCAATGTTCAAGGCAACTCCCTCAATCCCTTCCAACACTTCAGTCGCCGACAATTCAGCGACTTCAACAATCTCTTCCGATTTGACAGACTCGGGAAGCACATTTTCTGCAGATGCAGCATCCTTTTCCCGAAGCGCCGTTTTGAGCTGGCGGCATTTCAAAAGAACCACATCTAAATCATCGGCTTTCTCTACCGGCACCCGCTTTTTGCCTGCAGTCTCACCATCGGTTCGAGACCGCTTCTTTGGTGGCATGATCGGATGCTGATTGTAGGGCGATAATGCCTTGCAATGTCAATCCTTTCCTGTCTTTGCTATTTGCTGAGGTTGTAAGGTCACTTTTGATCATTGTCATTGCTGCCAACGCGCGAACGGATCCAACACACCCGCCTCGCTACGTAAGGACTCACAGATAGTAGGTACTCCGCTAGGTAATAGTCGAATGACACCAGAATCATCTTCTAAACATGCCCAAGCAATGTTTCAGACTACAACTTGCTACTAGAGCAAATACACTTTACAAGTTCGAGAAAAGTAACTAGTAACTTAGAAACTCATATGTGATTGCTCCGGCTGTGCGGACTCAAAGTTAGTTAAGATTTACAAACTGACAAAGGTACCGCCACCGCCACTTCCGGTACCAGCAGCTCCTCCCGCCAGGACTTCCTTCAACAGGGCGTGTGGAACCCGTCCATCGGTGATAAATGCACCACCAACGCCCAACTTGACAGCACTAGTGGCGTAGGAAACCTTGGGGATCATTCCACCCGTGATTGTTTCGTCGTCGATCAAGGAATCGACGTCGGAACAGCTGAGGGACGCCAGCAATTCCTTGTTCTTGTTCAGAACGCCAGCAATATCGGTTAGGAAGAGAACTCGAGCAGCGCGAAGCTCACCGGCGATACGGCCAGCGGCGACATCAGCGTTGACGTTGTAGGCGATGTCCTTTTCTGCGCCCATGCCGGTACCGATGGGACTAACGACTGGACAAATTCCAATGTCAAGGAGCTTTTCTAGAAGTGCCGTGTTGACAACTTCCACTTCTCCGACATATCCCAAGTCGACTCCGTCCTTGTTGATTTTCTTCACGCATTGCAACAGGGAGTCGTCGCGCCCCGAAATGCCGAGGGCATGGCCACCTGAGCTGCTAATCATAGAGGCGATTTCCTTGTTAAGGCTCCCAGACAAAGCCATCTCGGCGACCTCGACGACCTCTTTCGAACTGACTCTCATGCCACCTTCGAATCTAGATTCTACTCCTACCTGATCAAGCAAAGCATTGATTTTGGGGCCACCGCCGTGAACGACGACGACGCGGATGCCTAGATTCTGAAGTGCGGCAACGTCTTGACAGAAGCCTGCCTTGAGTTCGGGTGACGTCATGGCATTGCCACCATATTTGACCACGATGGTCTTGCCTCGAAGGCTAGCGGCAGCGTCTGCGATAGTAAAAGCGTTCGCAGAGAAGTCCTCTGAAACTGCATTGAGCGTTGTCGACGACGGTGCGATTTGTGACCGAAGTGAAAGCGCCCCTTGAGTGCTAGCCAAGGGTGAAAACGCCGTGACGCCGCCCAACAAGAGCGAGAAGGTAAAAGTTGCAATGAACTTCATGGTTATAAACTGTTGAGATTTAGTGTCAAGGGAGTCTTAGTGACACGAAGAGGAAATGTGGGAAGATGCGAAGGAGATCTTAGATCTCGTCCGCTTCGGTCTCGACCGGTTGATTGGCTTTCTCGGCATCCTTCTCCTTCTTGCCAACTCCAATTGCAAGATCGGCGAATCACGAACTTCGCTCCGACACGGGAATGCAGCGATCGGCGAAGTTTGAAGACGGACAGACGGTTCCATGCTCCACAAAATAACTCGTCTGGCCGGCCGCCCCCTCTCGACCTCGTCGTCATCGCTCGCTTTGACCTACTGGACCCGTCTGGTTGTCTTCCGTGGGGCTATGAAACCAAAACCAATCAATCCGTCGTCGATTGCCTTTTCTTTGGTGGATTTCTTTTCTTCGAAAGCTCCACCCAACAAGTGATTGCTCGTCTCTATTTCTTGATGTTACTTCTAGAGGTGAGATTGTTGTTTCCGTTCTTTATTGACCATACCACCAGCATTAATCATGGCAAAGAAGAAGAGCAAGTCGTCAAAAAAGGAAAAGGTTTCACCAGCTCAAGAGAAGGCAGCGGCTGAGCGAGTAACCATGCAGGCTTTGGAAGAAATGTCCGATTCGGACGACGAAGAAATTCCAGAGAGTCAATGGACGACAAAAGCCAAAGATCTTCGTCAACAAATTGAGGCCGGAAAGTTCGACAAAGTCCTTGAGGCTCTAAAGAAGGCAAAGGAGGAGGGCAAAAACGACGAAGAATTTGAAGAGGATACCTTGGGTTCTAGTGATGACGAAGACCAGCCAAAAAAGAAGGGTAAAGCCGGCGCCGTAAACGAGAAAACCAGCGGCGCAAAAGCTGAAGACGAAAAAGATGTCAGTGGAAGTGAAGAAAATAGTGGCGATGAGGAATCTGAATCTGATAGTGATGAGGACGAAGAGGCCAAGTTGCCGGTCACTACTGAGGCACCCGCCGATGCCGTAGAAGAAGAGAAAAGCGGTGATGAAGAGTCTGGGGACGAGAAGGACAGCGATGAAGACGACGATGAAGAGGAGGAGGACGACGAAGTGGATGATAAGGCACAGCGTCTGACCAAGAATAACCAGGTAAATTCCAAGGCTCTATCTGTGGTAACCGCCGAGTTGGTGGCATCGCATACGAAATTGCCTTGGGCCGAGACCTTTCACATCGTCCCGCCAACCCCCTTGCCTTTTGGGGAGAAAATTGGTGATGATAGCAGTCCACTGGATATCCATGATGATCTTAAACGTGAGGTAGCATTTTACAACTCTGCATTGGAGGCGGTCCATGCCGCTCGACTCAAGTGCAAAGAAGCTGGCATCCCCTTTGCACGCCCTGATGATTTCTTTGCTGAAATGATCAAAACCGACGGTAAGTTTTTCATCGGAAGATCGGCGCAGGTGAATAATTTTAACTTGATGAAGCTCATCGTTGTGCTTTATCCCCGCAGACCACATGGCCAAGGTCAAGGACAGACTCATCTTCGAAACCAAAAAGATGGAAGCTGTGGCACAGCGCAAGTCCAATCGCGAGCACAAGCTCCGCGCAAAAGAGTCCCAAGCCAACAAGCAAGCAGAGAAGGCCAAGCGAAAGCGAGAGCACTTTCAGGAAGTCGAGGAGTGGGCCAATACAGCTGCCCGAAATCGTGGTGGTGCTTTGCGGGACGATGCGGATGAAGTGTATATGAAAGGGGGGCCCAACAAGAAACGGGAAGCAGCAAATCGCAAGTATGGCTTTGGTGGAAAGAAGGGCCGTTTCAAACAAAATGATCGGGCGTCCATGAATGACGTTTCGGGATTCAATCCAAGAGGTAACTTCCCCGGCATGGGTACAAAGAAGAGTGCCAGCGGCAAAGGTGCTGGGTCTGGAGCTGGCGCTGGGCGGCAAGGTAAGAGGGCCCGAGACGCGAAACGAGCCCGTAGGTAGACGCACCCACGTTATGAAAAGCATGCTAGTACGATGTTGTTGCTTTAGTTACCCCGAGTAGTGTTTGCTTGCTGTTCATATTGTAGTTCCCGTAGAATCGACTGGAAAAAGCGAGACTTTAGCTAAAGGTTAGCGTTTGACGGAGGCTGAGGAACAGTGAAAGGTCATTGCCATAGACGAAGGCGCCGCAGTTGGCCGAGGAGCCCCAGCCTACTAGAGTATGTCGCGACAGCGATTCGAGTCATGGACTACAGAGTTGAACAGAATAAACAATGATCGCAGCAAGCCAACTCAAGACAAAACGCTCAACACAATACCGCAAATTGTATTTTAGAAAGATACTTTTCATGACAAGAGTGATCAACCCATCAAGCAAGCCTGCGCCATTTGTATACCACTGTCTTGTATTCTAGAGTGCATATGTTCCTATCAGATGATGGAAGGTTGCGTCGAGGGATTCCGATCTCGTGTTCATCCCGCCCACAATCCCAAATACAATTTTATCGAATATTGTTTGTTACTCCCAGACATAAATCCACGTTCACTTGATACTAAAAACAGCAGGTTTACTTCCTCTTAACCAGAGTGGCAGAGAGCCAGTCTAGACCCTCGTACAGACCATCTCCAGTGGTAGCACAACAAGCTTGGATGTACCACTGACGGTAGGAAGGACGCAGTCCGTGCAAGCCAAGCTTGTCGGTCATTTCTGCTGCACTCATAGCGTTTGGAAGATCCTGTTTGTTGGCGAAGACCAATAGAACAGCGTCGCGGAGCTCGTCTTCGTTCAACATTCGGTGCAATTCGTCCCGAGCGGCATCGATACGATCGGCATCATTCGAGTCCACAACAAAGATCAAACCCTGAGTGTTTTGGTAGTAGTGACGCCACAAAGGACGGATCTTATCTTGACCACCCACATCCCACACTGTGAATGAAATGTTCTTGTACTCCACGGTCTCGACGTTGAATCCTGTTTGTCCACAGCAGCAGCGAGCAACGGGGTGAGAACATTCGCGGCGGGTCGTGCGAAAGGGTCATTGTCGGGTCTCGCTTGAAAGCAACTTACCGATGGTGGGGATGGTGGTAACAACTGCGATAAGAAGAGTTCAAAGCACAAGAAACGAGTGAGTGATGGCTGGTTTCGGCATCCAACGGCTCACTGTTCCACTTCCTGGCACGGCTCGTCCGAGCAGCAAAATTTCTTACCCTCTCCAAGCTTCAACTTGTACAGAATGGTGGTTTTACCGGCAGCATCGAGACCCACCATGAGGATTCTCATCTCCTTCTTGCCGAACTGTCATGGTGAAAGAGGAAAACAGGCGGTTAGTTAGTTAGTCGGGTGGACGCGGTCGCACACAACCTCAAAATGACCGCCTCTGCGTAGACATAGTACCGAGAATCGCGTAGGAAGTTTCTGCGTGACCGAATGGCTCGCGCAAGATCCCAAACTGCAGATTTCAGCCTGATCATTGTCGTCGATCGCTCCCTCCTCTCTTTCCACACTCTCCAGCTCCTTACCATACGTTCCCACACGCGTGAGAATGTGAGGCCCATCTTGACTCGTTCCTCTTCCTTTCAAAACACTACAACAGATGTAAAATAGACTCGCCGATGTTGATCGACGAAAGGAAGTGGCTCTGAGGACGCTGAGCCGAGGGAGAGCACCGCGAAAAAACGACCCCCCCGCAAGGCGCGCAAATGACGAGAAAGCCAGCGAGGCGGCATTTCCCATTTCATTGGCTGTTGCGTTGGGACCGTAGCAAAGTCTACGTGGAATATTACCGGAATCCTAAATAATCCTTCTCAACGGTTCGAAAAATGACTCATGTGACTAAAGTCCATTCCGGGGTGGGCCGACGATTTTGTGAGTATGGCATGCCACGGAGTCTTGTAGAACGACTCAATAGCATTGCACGTTCGGAACGTGTAGAGGGTGGGCAAGGGTATCATAGCGCTTCACACTTTGTTACTATGAATACTACACCCGTCAGCAGGCTCTGTCTACATCCGTAGCTATTTGCTTGACCACGATGACTAGCCTCTCCAGCAATTCCGAGATGGGCCCTGGTGTCAGCTATTGCCAAATAACCATTCAGGTAAGACGCGTGCTACTCTAGAGAGAGGGGTTCTTCTTCTTTCTACTAGGCACTAGAATACTACTATTAGAATAGATTATTATAGCTAGAGGCAATAGCAAGTACCTCTTCTCGATCGTTTTCTATTTGGTAGCGTAGTCCTCTTCCATATCTTGCGTCACACTCTCATAGTACATGCGCTGTCGCTCCTCCCGATCTTGACGTTCAGCAATCTCGACAAAAGGTTCCACCACATGGCCTTCTGTATCAACGTGCAGTTTGTTAACAATCTTTTCGTAGGTACCAAACGTGATATACCGTTGCTTCTTGACAAAAAATCGCTCCTCCAGTTCATCCTTCATTCTCACAAGAAGTAACATATTTGCATATTCGGGTTGTTGCATCTTTTCATGAAGTTTCCACCATAGTTGCCGTGTCTCGTATACAAAGCGTCGATCAAGGTCCTTGGGAAAGACAGAATCACCGCCCTTGGCACTCGTATCAACCTCATCTCCTTTGGTGGGTACTTCCTCATGCAAACTCTTTGCAATGTTGTACAGAATGACGCGTTGCCAATTTCGATTGGTCGTGTCGCGTTTGGATTGAATGTCCTGTAGACGCTTCACGTCACCGAGATAGACACCGTGGAAGCCATGTTTGAGATCTGTACCCCATGTATAGCTGCATTCCACGCCTAGAGTCAGCCTATGAAAAGTCGTCGTCATGCACAATCGCTCCGCAAGATTACGTACCCTTTGGGTTCCACCAAATATCGAAATTCTAGCTCTCGAATGGGATCCACCGGCTTGAGATCCTTATCCAATCGATATAGCAGTGGAATGCCCGTAGGAATCGACATACCCTTGATATCTTCGTCACTAATATTGTCGATTTGTTTGATGAGCGTCCGGATCGTATTCGCGTGGGAGACAACCAAACACCGGTTCCCTGACCGAAGCGAAGGGGCAATGACGGAATTGTAGAACGGCATGATCCGATCCGCCGTATCTTTCAAGGACTCTGCACGGGTGCGTTCTAACTGTTCCGGCGATAATTTGCGGTATCTAATGAAAAAAAGAGGTGTACAATAAACCGAACCGAGCTGAGGGGAAATCTGAACACTTCACAATATCACTCCATATCTTCTTTTGATGTCGCACCTTCTATCATTCCCATGCCAATAAGGGTGGTTGTCTTGCATAATTGGTGGCCTCACATCATAGCTTCGTCTCATTTGCATGACCAACTCCTGGTCGAGGCCCAACTCCCGAAATGCAGTATCTTTATTGTATCCCTGCAGTGCCCCATAGTGCCGTTCATTGAGACGCCACGATTTCGTTACCGGTACCCAATGCTGTCGGGCTGTATTCAGCGCCATGTTGCAAGAAAAGGAGGCCCGCCTCAGCACTGACGTAAAGGCGTGGTCGATTTCAATTCCATTCTCAAAAAGTAGGCGACCCGCATCACGGGCTTCCTTCTTTCCCTCCGGGGTCAACTCGACATCTACCCAGCCTGTATATCGATTTAATTTGTTCCATTCGGACTCGCCATGACGTAACAATACCAGAGTGTACAGAGATTCTTCTCCAAAATCGGCCAGGTGAAACGGAGGCGGAGCTGGGTCGCACGGTGTTCCGCCACTCGTGATGTGACTAATGAAGGAACCACTAATGGGTGCTCCATTTTGATCGCCAATGCTGATCCTCTGACTGTCTGGTTTCACGTCGTTCTTCGTTTTGTCTGGGGTTGTTATCTTTTGTGGTGGAATGTACTTGAACTGGTCGTCATACGACGAAAATGGACGACGCGTCGACAGGCAAGATCGTGGCCGCTTCAACGATGGCTGTTCCGTGGGAGGCGAAGAACGGCAGTAGTATCTACTACCACGTGACGTTGATTCGGAACATGGATCCACATGGAAACGTCCCATGGAGGATGCGAGTCCATGAATTTGTCGTGTGAAAGTCTGCCGGATGTTCCAAGTGGCCACACCTTGAGATGGATGACACCTCACGGATTTCGTCATTCCTCGCACCATCGTCACGGCCATGATTTTTCTGCAGATCCAACTCTGTTCGGCCACTCTCTTTGCAGACAAAACCTAGAAGTAGGCTCTTCACCTGACTTTTTCAAAGAAGTTACTTTTGTTGTTTTTACTCTGTGATGCGATGGGAGCCCTGCTCTTCTTTGGGGGACGACACGACATCGCATCGAAGGATGATGGTGTGATGGTGATGTCGATGTTCAAGGTGGTGGCAATGATGATGTGATTGGTCCGCCAAAACTACATGCTGACACGTACGTACGCGAATCCAACAAGTCATAATGACTCCGGCGACTTAAATTGAAAAGATCGCGCGATCACTGCGACCGCGCGCATGACATCATTTTTCTGCAACCGCCGCCATTCGATACACCTCTCCGACCGACGCCTTCACTATCCAAACTTGCACTATATTGATGTGATCAAGAACGTTTCTCACAAAACGTATCTGGTGTCTCGCAATTGCCAAGCCTTTGGGGTCATAAGTTTTGACACAGTGGGGTTTGCCGCTGCAGAAATAAAGTGTCGATCCATCCGGTAATGTTGCTGCCGAGCTTGGGCGTCCTAACTTTGCTTCCATTTTATCCGACATTGCCTGTTGCTGCATCATCGTGTCGAAGTGCGAGACGATTGGCGCTGAGAGCCTTGTCGACCGCATCCATTCCATTAGTTTCTACTGTTACAGAAAAGAAAAACACCACCATGATCAATTTTGCCAAGGGTCATCCGAACCGCAAACTGTTACCTCTTCAGGAGATTAAAGAAATCTTTGCCAAAGTGGCATTGCCGTCCAACGAAGAACGATTGAAAGACTCGCTCAACTATCCAAAATCGGATCCTGGCCATCCGCAACTACTGGACGAACTGCGTGCCTTTATGGATCGACATGCTCACAGTGACGATCTAGGCTCTCATCCATCCGTCGCGACAGAGAGTCCCATCCCGACGACGGAATTTTTCATGACTCATGGGGTGTCCCATGGACTGGATATGCTCTGTACGACGCAAACATCTCCCGGGGATGTGGTGCTCATTGAGCGGCCGACGTATTTTCTAGCGGCTGGCATTTTTCAGTCTCACGGATTGCATGTCCATACCTTGCCCATGAAAGAGGACAGTCCGGGAGGCATTGATTTGGATCGACTCGAGCACTCTCTACAATCAGGCGAGCTAAAGCCACCAAAGATGATTTATATTATTCCTACACATCAAAATCCAACTGCACGAGTCATGCCCATTGAAGATCGTTGGAGGCTGGCTTGCTTGGCGCAAAAGTATGGAATCATGGTGGTGGCCGACGAGGTGTATCATTTATTGGACTGGAGAAATGCCGAGAGCGATGGGCCTCGACCAGCACGCATGGCCGTGATAGATAGTCACCTCCGGGGATCGGTAGACAATGGCGAATCTTCTTCGGGTTGCTGTGTGACAGTGTCATCGTTTACCAAAATATTTTCGCCCGGTATCAGATGCGGCTGGATCGAAGGTCCCAAGTCCATCGTTCAGTCTCTCGAAGACTTGGGCTACATTCAAAGCCAAGGAGGTTGCACCCCGCTGATTGGAGAGTTGATGTACGCGTCTCTGAGCACTGGTATTGGAGATCGTGTGCTGGCGAAACTCAACACTGCCTTTCGAGAACGCAGTGAGAGGCTTTGCCAGATTTTACAAGCCGACGAGGGCATTCGCCTGGAAACGCGGCCCTTGGGAGGATATTTCATCTGGTTGACCTTTGATGGCGTGGATGATACCAAAGACTTGTTGGAATTGTGCTCCGAGCGGGGAATTCGGTTCCTGCCCGGAGAAAGGTGCGATGTCAGTGGCCCCAACGATGCTGCGAGTTCCACACTGAACGACTGCCGACGATGGGCGCGTCTGTGCTTTGCCGACTTGGATATGGAAGACATTGAGAAAGGAGCCGGACTGTTGCTGGATTGTTATCGTGAATATTTACAGACTCGATCCAAGTGAAAATCCGGCGTGGTTTTTCAGTCGATCATGGTGCAGAGACTGTAGACACTTCATCCTGTTGTTCCAAAATTTGATATTCTGTGGAATTCGCTTCCTCAGTGACCAAATGTCGCTGTCTTGTGTTGTCATGGCGGCTGCCTTCGAGTATGGACAGGACGGTTGCCGCGAGAGAGGATGCATCCTCGTCTGCATCCAGCATTCGGAACACGAGGTACTCTTTGAGCAAATCAATATCCGCTAGCAGATAAACACCACAGCAAGTCAATAATAGCGCACAAAAATAGCCGACCCATGCATGAATGACTTTTCCATCCTCCCAAATGATGATACCAGTGAACATGTTTAGCCAAATGAGGGCAGCGGCACAAGCGGGTGTAAACAGGCCCTGATCACAGTAGGTGGATGAGGTAATACTAAAGAGAAGCCCCAAGAGAGCGGACACCAGATAGTAGGATGCTGCTAGTACAAACCCGCTTCCCTCGAGGTAGCCAAGGCACTTTCCACAAGTTGCCATGGCAACTTTGGTCAGTGTGCAACCGATCAAAAGAACGAAAAACATTCGGCTCGACGACTCGTCGTGATCGATATGATTTCCCTCTTCCACTCTCCGTTGACGTCGTCGTTGCCAAAAGAACTGGATGGTTTCCACTGACACTACGACCATGACCACATGGATTAACAAAATCCAGACAATGGCAGCCGGCGACGAGAGCAGTGCCGGAATATTTTGGTTGTTTTGCGTTCCTGGTCCAACGTCCACGAGAGAAAGTACCGAGAGGGACACGACGTACGTGCCAATACGCTGGGTCTTGTTGAAGCATCTCATTCGAAGCACCAGTCCCATGGCCAGCATATTCCAAATCAATTGAGCGCCCGTTTGAACTGGAACCGCAATCGCCACTGGACCATAAATGGTTCCCAGAATTCCGAGAAAGGCGGACAATGCGAGCAACGTCACGTGAATCGCAATCAGGAACAGTGTTCGCTTTGTGTCCAACCTTTCACCCTGTTCTCGTGCCTGATGTTCTGGATATGCCAAGACCATGCTTGCTGCCACGGCCAGTAAGCCACTCAGGATCATGGTGGAAACGGAGATTGTCACGTTCTGAATCGGCCCATCCTGCGCAGTTTCTGAAACTGACAACATGGCTGCTCCGTGATTCTTTGTCGTCTGGTGCTAAGTTGTGTTGCATTAGCTGGCTTTGTTCATGGTTGTGTTGGTAGTAAGTGTCGTTTGCTTTAAGGTTTTGATTCGTGATGGATGTTCTTCGATTTGATGTCGGATGACTTTTTCTCTTTGGCGTCTCGTGGGGTTCTCGCGCCAAAAAGATTTGCTTGTGCGTTGAGATTGTGCTCGCGCGTTCGACTCGATAGATTCACCCGTGACCCACGAATGAATCTCGTCGCCTCTCATTTTTCCGCGCAAGTTTTTGCCCTGCCGCCTCCACGAAGCCTCTCCAACCACTTCGTTGTATGCGCTCTGGTCCTTTCTTGGACACATTCGGAAAGACTTGCCACATTGTGGATCCTGTGTTCACATTCTTTGTGTTGGACAGCGTCTGCTACTCAGGAAGTATGGGGCGTTTATCCCGAGACAAACGCGACGTATTTTATCGTCGAGCCAAAGAGCTAGGCTATCGCGCTCGGTCCGCCTTTAAACTCTTACAGCTGGATTCGGAATTCCAGCTCTTTCAAGGCGTAACGAGGGCAGTGGATCTCTGTGCGGCACCGGGATCCTGGAGTCAAGTCCTGGCGGATCGGATCGAGTCGACGGACGAACATCCCAATATTGTCGCTGTGGATTTACAGCCCATGGCTCCGATTGAAGGTGTGTTGTGTCTTCAGGGTGACATTACCTCCTATGAGACGGCCAAGGCGATTCTAAAGCCCTTTGAAAACAATCAGCGCGCAGAACTCGTCGTGTGTGATGGGGCACCTGATGTGACTGGCCTCCACGATTTGGATGAGTACTTGCAAGCTCAGTTGCTCCTCATGGCAGTCAAAATTACGACCCATGTTCTTGTGGAGGGCGGTACATTTGTGGCCAAGATTTTTCGTGGACGTCATGCGGGACAGCTGTATGCTCAGCTTCGTCTCTTGTTTGATCGTGTATCCGTCGCAAAGCCTACTAGTTCGCGGAATTCGTCACTGGAAAGTTTTGTGGTCTGTCAACAATTCAAAGGCGGCAATGTCTCCAATTTGGCGCTGAACAGCGACGACACCATTCTCGACAACTCTACAAACTTGGAAAAGTCTGTAATTTCGTTTTTGGCATGCGGTGACTTGTCGGGCTGGGGGGAACAGGAGTATACCGTGATGGATGCCGATATGAGTTACGATATTCGGGAGGATCAATACATTGCTCCGTTGGCGCCACCCATTTTGCCACCTCATCAAGCGCGACAACTGCAGGAGAATCAAAAGAAAGGATGATGTCTATCTTTATATATATCGTTGGGATCAAATGGTGAGTAATGTGGTAGTATCGGGTATGATGGGGATCAGCGCATCGTTTTGAGGCTCCGATAAGATCGTCCCTTCCATGGGTCTTGTCCGAGAGTTTCGTCCAGCGCGAGAGGAATGAAGTCTTTTTGCCCTTGATCACTTGTATCGTGCCACCTGGGATCAAGCTTTTCTTAGAATCGACATTTTTATTGCTCAACGTGTGACCTAACGCGCTCTTGTATTGCGGCAAACAGAACTGGGCATGATTATCCAGCAGGTTCCACGAGGTGCAGCTGTGTATCCTCCGTGTCCCTCTTGGCGGGCGTTTTGGGACGATGCAAACTGGGATGCGATCTTTCGGATCCTCGTCAGGGTAATATTGAAGGTGCAACTGGCAATATCCGCGATACATGCAACCCTTTGGTGTGCAATGACGTCCTCGCATCCCTCCAGAAAATGGCAAGTAATTGTACCACAACATCATACCAGAAGACCAACTAGGAAGGCAGCTACAGGTAGTACGATGAAAAGTTTCACTTATTCTTGCAAGAGGCCACTACCATGAACGCCGGAACTGGCCGCATCTGGTGAAAGAAGCAGGTAGTAGTGTGAAAATCAACAGGAGGTCCCACAATTAAATCTTCAAAATGCTGTTGTCACGATCAGCACATCCAGCTCTCCACCGACGAATGCATTCGCCTCTTCACCAGGGTAATCCACCACCAGCATCATGATGTTGTGCTGCTGGTCTACTTTTTGTACCCATCGGGGCCATATCCAGGACCACCAAAGCGCTGCTCTTGCCAGGGTCCGTACTGCTTGACAAAGCCAGGCTCTGCCGAGACAACTTTGTAAAGATTGTTAGGATATTTCCATGGCCACCAGCTACCGGGCACTGGATTATTCTCCAGTTCGCCGCTCTCGATCAACTTGCGCTTGATGTATCCTTTGAGACCACCCTCTCCTTTCATGATAGTCTCGTCTTCGATGGGACCGCAGACCTTGTTCGGATCGTGGTGACCTGTGGCATATTCAAAGTCCCATTTCATCACCTCTTGCCACTGCTCTGCGTGGATGTCAGGGTCCCGCAGGCGAGGCATCATATTTCCAACGGATGTGTCGTACCGACCAGGCGCAGCCAGTATCTTTGGAAGAATCACTTCATAGACAAACCCTCCGGCAAAAGAGAGCTTCTCGTCTCTGTCGTAGCCAGGTTTATTGGGCAAATAAGAAAATTCAAAGTGGTGACCAGTCACAACCAATTTAGAGGCTTTGTGAAAGAATACGACATCATCAGTGTTTTGAGAGACGTCCGCCATGGCGGAGAAAAAGTTAGTAAACACGAACATTTGGCTCTTCATCTCTGGCGCCATCTCGGGATGCTGCCATAATCCCTTTTCACCATGTACCTTGTCGGTATAGGTGAAAAATTGGTTGAAAAGCACACAATCCACTTGAAGGTCATCGCCCTGACCAAAGTACTTGAAGAGCTGATGAATGTGATGCTTAGAGGTTGTGTTGTCGGCAAGTTCCCAACGATCAGGATACTCCTTCATCAAACGCTGCCCATTGGCAGTATTGGGTACTTTGGTTGGGCAGACCCAAACGTGCATGTCAGGGAAGGCATCGTACCAAAGCTTGACAAAAGTGTGATGAGCACTACCGTTGCACAGGAGAGCAACCGCTTTGAGGCCAGTTTGCTTCTCCAGCTTCTTGACGCCTTCGATGGTCCCCTTGTTTCCAAGCCCGTAAATGAACAAACAATTACTGCCTTTCTTGACTCCTGACAGATCTTCCTTAAGATTGAGTTTGAAAGCAAAGGAGCGATTGTTCACAGGTATATTCTTCATTCTGTAAGGAAGTAAGGGGAATGAGGGGAGCGTAAGAATTGTCCTTGTTGATCCTTCTTGTTTTTAGCAAAGCGGCTGCTGGCAAAAGGTTCTTGTTGCTTTCGTACCCAACGCATCGAGAACACCTATACTACAACTTACCCCCCAGCATAGTGCAATTCTCCAAAGACCCAGGCTCCGTGAGCAATCTCCGAAGGAGATCCGTCCAATTCCTCTTTACTAAAGTCCAAACCGGTCATCCTTGTGGGTTCGCAAAATGTTTCCAAAGTTAAAATTTTCAAGATGGTTCAATTGCAGCAAAAGGTTGCTCGATCGCCCATGCATACCGGTCATGAAAGAGCTCGCTTCCCCATGTTCCCATCATCTACTACACCATTTTGCGGCCTTTTTTACGAAGCGGGATGTGGGTTCACAATTTGCGTGACCATGCTTAGGACAATCGTATCGTAGGTAATACCAGCCACATATACCGTACGTACTGACTGTCTGTACATTAGATGACATTAGTCAAAAGAGTCCTCAAAGTCAGTCGAGTCCAAACTCGATATCTTTCGCGATACTTTTCAGGTGTCACAACTGAGGATGACGGAAAAGCATTTCAGATAATGCGAGGACAGGTAGAGCGGTTTTCGTTTGCCGCCAAACCAAGCATGGAGACTAATAGATTCATAGGTATTGGGTGTGACACAAGGCCTTTGATATCGGAACTCTGATTCTCTCTGCTTGTCGGTATGAGACTAGAATCTCTCAACTTGCTGCGAAACAGAATTTAATTTTGGCCATGCACTTCTTTCGTCAACGACGAACGATTGTCACGAATGGGTCTACTGTACTTTTACCTCAAGGTCATGAAAATGAACATCTTGAGAACACGAGGGCCAGCAGGGAACGCCTGAATATGGCAGTGAACCACATGACTGCTTTCGTCCTTATCTTTTATGGATTGTACGGCCTTTGTCGATTCGGCTTTGGTTGGGATCCCATTCGAGATCCTCCGCCGCCGACCTACACTATCCAAATACCAGGACTTACGGATTCCCAGAAGGCTCCCGTTTTGAGAGGAAAGTCTGACGAGCAAGTATTGTCGATTTTTGCGGATTGATGTGAGCTAGGCTACCAATAGATCTATCCAAGGCGAGGCCCCAAACGTACTGGCTACCCCAGGACAACGATATGGTCGATGGTCGATGTTCCGGAGTCTCTTGAACACGCCATATCAGCATCGAAACAACAGAGCTAGCCCCATCCCTTACTTCCTATTCGGACGAATGCATTGAACAGGATTTCCCCTACAACAGTAGCCTTGGATAAAGTAATAGTTACTCCTTATGAAGATATAAATGATTCTCGGCTCCCAGAATGTCATTGCTTGAACTACCGGTAGTTTCCTCGTCCATATCTGATATGCCGCAACTTTTAAGGACCAGTAGCACGGAAAGGACCAAAGTAGCAAGAAACATTACTATCGACCCGGCTTGAGGATCGACAGGATGTTCTTCGACCCATACATACTCAACTTCGAGCTGCTGCCTCGAGTATTCGTCGTGCAGGTTCTTCATGACTGGTTCGCTGGACACAGAATGAATAACACCATCACCACTCTTTGAGTAAACAAAGGTGACACGAACTTTACCCAAATTCAACGTATCGAACCACGGAAGCTGGTGGTAACCTTCTTCAAAGGCCAGCGAAAATCTATCCTTCGTGCGGGGAACAAAGGCACTCGAATCCTCGGCAAACTTTGGTGACTGGGCTTTGCTCGCCTCGCTCTTTCCTGTGCGTTCAATCAAAGTCGTGAAAATTGACTCCCCCACATAATAAGCCTGAACAAATGGGATCAATATGACGATAAGGTAGTAGGAAAAGGCTTTAATCATGGTCAAAGCGGCGATGGGTGTGTGAAAGGTCGAATGACTGCTGCCCTTTGCACAGCAACGTTACTTGAAAACGTCGCATCATTGTTGCGGTGTCTCGATGAAAAGAGGCGTCAAGAGTGAGTCGAGGGAGGCACTCGCGCTCTTGGTGGGAAATGAATCTGGCACGACCGGCGTGCGAGCAAGCACGGCTGTTTGCCGTGGCGCGCGCCTGCGTATTCGTATGGCGCACGACTGGGAACAATCCATGCATCATGCTTTCGATCCGAAAGATCTTCTCCATTCTCGTTCTTCTGGGTTGTGCCGGTGGAGCAACTGCAGGTTTCAGTAAAAGTGGAGGATATGTAACCCTTGACTACATTCTTGCCTTCTCTCATAAAATGAGCTGTGACCATTTCGTCATCGGGCTTGTGAATCCTCGGCTCGCACGGAAGAAATAGTCACGGGAAGGTATCACATTCTGGGTCACCAAAAGTGCCACTCTCAAAACAATGATGATACTATATGCAAATCCCAAATCTGGAAACTGCTACAAGGTTGCTTGGATTTTAAACATACTCCAGATCCCCTTCAAAACAATCCAGACGTCGTTTGTTGATGGCGGCACAAAGCACCCGGATTTCCTTGCAAAGAATCCGAATGCCCAGGTTCCGTTGCTCGAATTTCCAGATGGTAGGCTTTTGGCAGAGTCCAATGCAATCATGCTCTATTTGGCAGAACAGGCTGTGACGACCAAAAGTTCGGTCGCCCTGTTGCCTCAAGATGACCCCTTCGAGCGAGCTTTGGTTTATCAATGGATGTTCTTTGAACAGTATTCGCATGAGCCGGCAATTGCGGTTCGTCGCGCTAATCTCCTGTTTGATCGACCTTGTTCCGATTATCGCATGCAGGAGCTTCTGAACAAAGGCTACAAGGCATTGGATGTTATGGAAATGCAACTTTCTAAAACGTCTTATATTGTTGGGGACAAAATGACAATTGCGGACATTTCGTTGTTTGCATACACCCACAACGCCAATGAAGGACAGTATCAACTGGATCGATACCCAAACATTCAGTCTTGGTTGAAAAGGATCATGAAAAGCCCGGGATTTTGTGGTATGGATATTCTGGATGGAAAGTAGAATGTGATCCTGCTGTTGAGGATTCGATGGTTTGGAATGTTTGTTCTTAATTACTAGTTTGAGGACGATAAAGTACGACGTGCGAAAGTTGAGAGCATCACGGTGGCAGAAAGATCTTCAGAATAGCATTTGAAGTAGTTGTCAAGCTATGGCGAACGAGAGCAAAGGATCTCTTTGCGCGCTTCGAAACCGACCGAATTATCCCCAGGAGCTACTAGTGGCATTGCCACTCGTTGGGGTAGCTCTTGCTACTTTACTTGGCCAGGCACATGGGTACGCGATGCATTATATGAGTAGTTGTTCCGCGGCTATGATGGGTTTGGTTTTGGTTAGTTTCGTAGTCGCTCCCTCTCCGCCGCCATATATTGCTAGTCGACTGCCGCGACCAAAATGGGTTCCAACTCATCACATGCTCCCGCGCGCGGTGGAGAACGGGCTGACCGAACACGTGGAACCCGTTCGTTGAAGATGCTGACGCAATCTTTCAAAAACCGACTCAAGATCGGATGAGACAGCACACCCATTGGTGGCAGCACATGCAATGAGGATGAAAGAAATGAATGCTCGACACTCCTTCATTGCAACAGCACCAAAAACAATTGTCTTATCATATCTCTCTGCGATAGCATCGGGCTGCAGATAGTAAACTTGAACATCAACGGCAACTGATATTGCTCGCGTTTGCTGACGATGACGTCCCATCGGCATGCCGGTGCTTGGAATCTTTTCGTTGTCGGATCGCTCCTTGTTTGTTCGGGGTCTGCTTTTACATTCCTACCAAATCCGAGGAGCGCACGTTCAACTAGCGTGACATTTCGGCCCGATGTTGTTGTCCAGCAGTGTCGACAAAAGCGGGAGAAAATGGTCGCACGGGTAGTAGTCCCACTTTTTGAATCAAAAGGAGACAGTTTCGTTGAAGCCGACGACATTGCTGCCATCCAGAAACTCTTCAATAAATACTGTGACGAGGATGGACTTATGACTAAGGCTTCCCTTATCGAAACGCCCCCTTTCTCTGAAATGCTGGTACGTCACATTCTGCCTTTCTCGAGCCGCCATTGTCAGCCGAGGAAGAATTTCATACAATGCTCTAGAATTACTCCGCGACAATGTAGGAGAAAAGTGGAACGAGGCCAACAATCGAAAGAAATCGATATCGAGCGCATATCATCTGGGTCGTAAACTCACTCTTGTCTCATTCGTCGACCACAGAGAGATGAAGATCTTTTGATGGAAGAATTGGAAGATGTGTGGAATGCGGCACCAAAGTTCCCGGACGTAGCTGGCGAAGAGACCCGAATAGATGTAGATTCGTTTGTGCAGATATACCGCGATGTCGACGATCTTTTCGAAGATGTCGACGAAAAAGAAGATGCTACTAAAGATTCCGCGGTGGGAAAAGGCAGCCCGAGCGCCGAGTTGGAGGAGGATGACGACAGCGAAATGGATTCTGAGGAAGAAACAGTGGAGGCTGAGCTGGAACGTGTGTACGAAACGTTGTGTGACGACGCAAAGCTGATATCAAAGAGCAAACTAAAAGAATGGGATGAAATACAAAAGCTCTTAAATGAAGGCTTACTGGGAGACGACGAGTTTGACGAGTTGTGGTCCAAAACGAAGAAGAGTCCAGGCTCCGGTGAACTGCTACTGGATGTTGACGGTTTTTTGAGTTTCAATGTTGCTCTGGATGCCCTGTTTGAGTTTGACGATGAAGACGATGAGGAGCTGAAAGCCGAACCCTCAAGGAAAAGCGCTCCCCGAAAGATGGTAGAGGGCGGCGACCTGCCACCTGGGGTACTTTTCGCCGAACTTGCCGACGACGACTACTTGGTTGGAATGGATGAATTAAAGTATTGGGTTGAATTGCAAGAAATGTTGGCAGAAGGTGACCTCTTGCAATCCGAACTTCAGGGTGCTTACGACCGAGTTAAAAAGACCGAGTCTGGCAAATTGGATGAGTCAGGCTTTATTAAGCTGTACGAAGAAATCGACTCCCTCTTTGAAGATGACGTAGATGAAGGGGACAACGGTCCTGATCCTTCTGCGGCCAGCCGAGTGAAAGATGACCTACTGAGCTTTCTCGATATAATCATCGACGACGACGCGTTGCCCTGTGGCCTCGAGTGCAATGAAAAAGATCAAAAACAAGTTCTGAACATTGTTCAGGTTCTGGAAAACCAACCATCAAACTACATCACGAAGAAGAACGGAAATATTGAATTAACTGACCTTGCTGGGACTTGGGAGCTTATGTACTCTAGCTCATCGGCAATGAAGTTCAACAAGGGGTTGAGTGGCCTTGGTGGTAGCGTTCCCAATGGGAAGTTTGGTGGGCTGAAGCAGACGTTGAAAGCAAGCAAGTTTCTCACGGACGTTGAATACAAGGAACGAATCGAGGTGACTCCGTCAAGTGCTTCTTTCGATGTAACGGTCACGGGAAACTGGGACATTCGCTCCAGCATATCGCTTTTCACTGGCAAACCTTCGATTATTGTCGAGATTGAGCCGGACAGGGTCAATTACGGGCCCACGTCGACACGCGCAGACCATTGGAAGAGCCTTGGGCCGATGAATATGCTCGATCTTACGTACCTGGACGAAGATTTCCGGGTCATGAGAGGCTGTACATCTGCTGATACCGTGTTCATTTTTAAGAGAATTGACTAAGCTAGCTACTTGATTTTGCGCCTGCACGTGCCTTTGGGACGGCAATTCCCCCATACGTCGCCAACTGTTTCACCACTTGCACTTCGCGCGAAAATCCGCAAGCGTTTTGCCGGGCAAGATGACTCTACCTCGGTTTTGCTCGTCGACCTGAACTTCTACTCCATATTCTTCAGAGCATACTGAAGCGACCGCCTCTTGGAGCACGGGGTTCTTCTCGCTGTGGAGTCCCTTCCCCGTGATTATCAACAAGTCGTCATCGGGGCCAACAGGCTCGCTCCTCAAGCTGTAACCCTCCATAAAACTGCGTACGGCGGCTTTGGCCATGGCGCCGGAGAAACGATGAAGATCCTACAGAAGCGCAGAGGATGACTTAGTTAACGCCGTCTCGATTTAGCAGGCAGCGGGTACACTTTCCCACTTACCATCGCCCGGATCGACACCCCCTTCGAATTTCTGGTATAGCGCCAAGGGTTGACAATTTTCAGCTTGCGGCCTTCGTTGTATTTGCTTTGTGCCAGTTCTTTCTGCCCGGCATTCTCAAGGGCGACCAGCAAGCTATTGAGAGTCACCTCGTTTGGCTGGACGCCGCCGCCTATGTCTAGCATTCGTTCATATAACTCAAGAGCTTCAACCCAGGCGAGCCCTTTCTCACAGGCGCTGATGGCGGCATTGAAGCAAAAAATGTTCAAGCGCGTGTCGTCTTCGGCCAATGCACTCTCGTCATCCATCATAGCTTGGAGAACCCCGAGGGCCCGTTGCCATTCACCAGCAGCCTCACAAGCACTGATTGTAGCCGAGTATGTGGCCACATCTGGAACTATTCCACCTTCACGCATTCGTCTCAAAAGCGAAAGAGCACATTCCCACCACTCGTATGTTGCCAACCCATTTCTCACTTCCAGCCTATCGTGTTGGGCCTTATTACAAGCAATGGCAGCATTTCGATAGCTCCGAGCGTCCGGGATAACCCCGTACCGCTGTTGCATCACACAGAGCAGTTCAAGCGCAAGATCCGGACGTTGTCCACGGCCACACGCGGCAATCAGAGAATTCAGCGCCACCACTGAAAGCCCGGAACTTCGAGCTGCTTCGCTTCCTTTTCTGCCGTATAGTTGAAGTAAGTTAAGTCCTTCTTGGTACTCGTTAGCCTTGGAACAAGCGATGATAACATTACTCAAAGCAAGCTGATCGATTTTTCCGGGACCAGAACTGCCCTCTACAATGTCACTGGTATGAAGAATAGAAATGGATGCTTCCCATCGCGGAGGGTCTGCGATGCTACAAGCCGACAATATAGCCCGTAAACAAGGTGCGTCGACCCTTCCAGTGATCATGTGAAAGATCTCGAGAGCCTCATCGATCATGGATAGTTCACCATAGGCCCTAATCAAAGCCTCGAATACAGGTCCCCCAATATTGGCTGTCTTCTCAAGTGGGTCCATCAGCGACACAATCCTTTCTAAATACTCCCGTCGCTCCTTGACGTGGCCCATGGATCGAGTCGCAAGAGCAAAACGCTGCAAGGCCGTCAGCATTTCCGTATCGGTTGTCGCAGTGAGCAATAGACTCCGATTCTCACCTTGAAGACGGCTGCATTGGTGTGCATCCCTCGACCTTTCATTTCCCCATAAATCAGAATGGCGTGTTCGACATCACCACTGTCGCACAACGTCGACATAACTCCGTTGTACACTATAGCGGTTGGGGGGCACCCAAGGTCCTCCATCTGAAGGAAGAAGTCCAATGCCGCCTCGCGGTCTCCACATTTCTGTGCGGCCCAAATGGCTGGCGCAAACATGTAGACCGTAGGCTGCACTTGATCATCCAAAGCCCATGAAATCAAAGTGGATGCACATTCGACGTCTGGCACTGCTGCCCGCTGGCAAGCATTGATTGCGTGAGCATACGTGACGCTTGTTGGAGGAATGGCACCCTCTCGATTTCGTCGAGAAAGCCTCATCTGGGATCATTTGTGTTGAGATCACGCGAAGTTGCTCAATATATACAAGAGTTTTTGCTTACCTCCTTGACAATTTGTTTCGCAATTTCTGGGTCGGCACAAGAGACAAGAACATTGTGGTAGGATATTCGGTCTGGTGCGATTGCGCCACCTTTGAAGGGGTCCAAAAACTCGCCTGCCTTCATTCTGTTTACGAGAGACAATGCGGATTCAATGTTCCCAGCTTTGGCACAAGCCGAAATTACAGTGTTCAAAGCAACAATATCGGGGTAAGAAGGAGGCAAGGTATATCGAGGTGCAGAACCTGTCATGTCACATTTCTTTCCCATCATCATATCCAACGCTTCTAGAGCCATTGCATCTTGACCGGCCGCAGCAAAAGCCTTTAACAAAGCGGTGCTGTGGAGCAAGTTCGGAGCATGTCCACTGACGTTCATTTCGTTGATAAAATCAATGGCTCCTTGATAATCTCCAGCCTCCGCACAAACATTGATTGCTGCGGCCCAAACACGGGCGTCGGCAGCGAGACCAGGGGTACTCTGGAGCTGCTGCATGATTGATTTGGCCATTTGAACCTGCCCTGTACCCGAAAGTACCTGAAGGATGGCATAATAAGTCTTGATGGTTGGTTGTATCCGCTTACGCCGCATAGTCTGCAGTAAACGCAGTGCAGTTTGCCAATCAGTGGGCCCCGATCCATCAACGTCTGGCGAGTGACGCCGACAAGCAAAAATTGCCGAGTTAAATACTTCGGCCGACAACTGTACATTTCGATACCCGTCGATTCGTTTCATCATTTGATTCACGGCCTTGGGACCATCGATCGACCCCAGAACAGCAATCAAGGTAAGAGAGGTAGGTGGAACACCCTGTTCGTCCATTAAATCCAAAATTTCCAACGCATACCGTCGATGACTAGTACAAAGTGCCATAGAGAACATTGCAGTGGTGCAAACCTTGACGTGGGGTCGCCCAACGAGACGCAAAAATTTCATGATGGCACCGTAGGCCACCTTCTCTTGCAAAATTTTGACGAAATCGATTTGCGATTTTATGCCCCATTCACTGAACGACGCAGAGCCACGTGACGCGAGATCAAGTATCCTCTTCTCAATTTCGTGGTCGTGCTTTAAGCGCTGGATTTCTCTCATTACGTCCTCAGAAGACAGGGACGAGCTGATTGGTGAATCTTTGCTTGTTGAAGATGGGCGACTTCGATCGATCGTCCGGAATTTTCTATCGCGTGTTGTGTTAAGTTTTCGTCTTGTCTGGACATCATCATGGTTCGGGGAACCACCCTGAAATGACAGAGTCTCGTTGGAGGCATCAGAAACATCAAGCTTGGTTGCTGGCATAAAATTTGTAATCGATCGAAACGATGGACTTCGGCTTAACACGACGAACCCGACAACGAAAGTGTGTTGTACAGCCACAATTGCGACAAGTGTCGCACGGAAATTCCACATTCCGCCAAGTTCACTCTAACTTTTATCGTTTCATGATCTTTGTCAAATCCAACGCTAGGAGAGAAAACTCCGCCCCGGTAGCCAGGTACAATATGCTTTCTGAAGCAAGTTGCGTTGGATACTCTGACACACAAAATACCAAGCCAAGGTGGAACAGCGACGGCTGGGGGCGGAGAAGCAAAAGTTTGTTTGTCCGGCTCGGCATCATTTTTCAATCTCCCTGTTTTTGACTCCACCCCCAAAGGGGACCGGAATTGCCTTCTTTGCGGCGAGTACGTCACACTGCTTCTCGTGTGACACCAAAGGCCGCACGCAAGAGGTGTCATCAAAATCGAGCGGCGTCCAGACGGTACGTAGTTTTAGTACCAGATTCACGTACCCCGTCCACGTACTTTTTAGAGGCGACGTAGGTCAGTGATGCACATCCAAGCATCAAAGCCACGATCGACAATGATGGTGGGAGATCTTTGGAAGCAAATACCCAAGGTTGTCGCGCGATTGATTGGCTCATTTTTGTTCGGTTCCGTTAAATAATTAAGTTTCAGAGTTCGTCTGTGAGACCATAATTATATAAGCCGTTTAACGTTTCCAAAAAACGTCGACGACATCAGAATGTCGTCTCCTTGATTCTAATTGGTCCGAAAGTCAACATGTTGCTTCCTCGTGGAGGCTTGTGCATTTATTTTCTCGGACATGAATATTTTATGTTCTGACGTGGAAAAGTCGTCGGACCCGAACTCGACGAGCCAGGTTGTCGCGAGGGGATGATAGTGATTTACATAGTCGTTGAAGGTACCCGATTGTACGTAAATTGACGTAGGAGGACTGAAAGAATCCGGTGACGCCACTTTTTTGACACTGTGGCCACTTCCCAAGAAAGCATACGACACGGTAGGATCGGTTAGTTTGTGAGATCTGCAGATCAAGAGGCCCACCGACTGTCTCAAACATCACCCGACCAGGCAACTAGACTTTGGACTTTCGTATTGTTGATGATGATGTCGAACCATGAGCTTTTCCGTCTCCGAGCGGCCCTTGTGTCTTGCTTCGTTGCTGCGTCGTACGCATTTCAGTCGAATCCTGCCTTCAGCCGCGTTGGATCTGCTTTGAACGTGGCGGTTGACCCATCAACCATCACGAAGAAGGAATATGAAGATATCTGTGGCGTTTCCTTCAACGACCAAAGCATCCATGAAAGGCTCAAGGCAACCAAATTTCTCTATCCTAAGCACGTTGAGGTCGTTGAGGACATTGCGCCAATTGCCGGCACCATGGTCGACGAAATTGTAAGTACAGAAGAGGAAGTTCATCCAGCGCGGTCACGCCTGTTGTTTTATGTGTAACTTGTTTCATTGATTACTAGGATCTGACCGAATCTCTCGCCCCCCCCCCCCCCTTAAGCTTCTCGAGACCGGCACGAACGCCTGGCAGCCGCAAGACTTCCTTCCCGACCTTTCTAAGGAAGGATGGGAAGACGAAGTCAAGGAGCTTCGCAA
Source organism: Nitzschia sp. DOCU1 (assembly GCA_951394045.1). Taxonomy (NCBI): domain Eukaryota; phylum Bacillariophyta; class Bacillariophyceae; order Bacillariales; family Bacillariaceae; genus Nitzschia; species Nitzschia sp. DOCU1. The sequence continues at coordinate 1,219,060 of OX595988.1, read as the reverse complement.
GATGGCTGAGGGAGTCCCTGATGATATTATGGTAGTTTTGGTTGGTGACATGGTCACGGAAGAAGCTCTTCCGACGTACCAAACCTTGTTGAACACCTTCGAAGGGTGCGATGACCCCACCGGCGACACCGACACAGCTTGGGCACGATGGAGCCGTGGATGGACTTCGGAAGAGAATCGTCACGGCGATCTGTTGAACAAATACCTGTACCTCGGTGGACGTTGCGACATGCGCGCCATCGAAGTCACCATCCAGCACTTGATTACTAACGGATTCAACCCCGATGCGCAAAAGGATCCCTACCGAGGTTTCGTTTACACTTCTTTCCAAGAACGGGCGACAAAGATTTCCCACTCGAATGTAGGTCGTCTGGCAGGGAAATATGGGGATAAGAGCCTTCGAAAGATCTGCGCCCAGATTGCTGGTGACGAGGGCCGTCACGAGAAGGCCTACCAGACTTTCTGTGAGGAAATCCTCAAGCGCGATGCTGACGGTCTCATCATGGTCTTTGGAGATATGATGCGAGCACAGATTTCCATGCCTGCGGAGCTCATGACTGACGGTGTGAACCCAAATCTGTACAATGATTTCTCTGAGGTAGCTCAGAGACTTGGTGTTTACACTGCCTTGGACTATGCGGATATTATCCGCCACCTAGTTGAGCGATGGGATCTTGAAAAGCTCGAGGGTCTTGGCCCCGAAGCCGAAAAGGAGCGAGAGTACCTTTGCAAGCTACCCGAGCGCTACCGCAAACTCGCGGAGAGGTCGATGAACAAGAAGAAGAAGGTGAACGAGGAGGAGCCATCGAAGACCTTCAGCTGGATCCATGGACGATCTGTGTAAGTTATAGCTAGAGACATTGGTCAAACAGAAGTTCCATCATCGCAAGACCATTTCTGGGGGAGCGTTTTCCTCCTCTTGGATAACTACACTGCCGGTAGCGATACGTGGGCGTGCATAATAGTTAATCTTTTCTTGTAAGATACGGAATTTTCTAGTTTTGACGAAAGGACATGGTCGGGCTTTCTTGGGAGCAGGTCGGTCGTGGGGACACGTCGTAGCTTCACGAGCATTGGCGACGGTGGAAAGGAAAGAGAGAACCGCGGGAAGATTTTCATAGCTAAGATGACTAATAGGAATAAAACTGGAGTTTTAGGGAGAGGGAAGTTTGTTATTTATTTGGAGGATCCCTCTTTTGACCTTCTCTCGTGTCGAAAGGCGAAGTCAGCCGGGAAGCGAACTTTCCTGACGACGGGCAGGGAATTTCGTTATTTGTGGTCTTGGTCGTCAGACGTTTTGTGAGTCAGGGAGTGTGGCGATACGAGAAAACTCCCCGCTAAAGAACGGCAGCCAGGGAGAGCGGAAAGAGGAGAAATCGATTGATTGGAGGGTGGAGAAGGTATCACCGACAAAACCGAATTGAGAGGTTGATCGTGTGTAACGGCACCCCCATCATCTTCACCAGTTTGGCACGGCGGTCGGCAGGTTTGTGTCTTCCAAGGCCAGGCAATTCAGCCCCACTTAACACCCCTCTTATTTATAAAGAACAGTGAACCATGGGATTCTTTCGCAGAATTGGAAGCAAAGCCAAGCTGGTCGATGACGATGTGAAAACGTCAGTTAGTGAAGAGCAGCCTCCTGCCCCACCGCCGCCGTCATCTCCGCCAAAGGACGTATTGGTACCCTCAAACGATATCATATGTACCGTGTCAGAAACCTGGCGATGGCTTCTGGAGGAGGCTCTTGAGGAACAAAAATTGTCAATAGTTGACAGCCCTGCTGAGTTGCCCACTGCCGCATTAGTGGACGTAGCAGAGTCACCTCCCCCAACCCCTTCTGCTCGTCGTCGTAAAAAGAAACCTGCATCTTCCTGCCCACTTCGGGTGGAGGTAAAGAATAGTGAAGGGCGTGTTCTTCGCGCTGCTCACGGTAACTCGGAAGCCTTTGACGGTCTGGAGGACAAAGATGAACTCGTGCGTACGTTACAGCGTTGTCGATGTGAACATTTGGAACTCTCTCCCCCTTCTCGATTGGTTAATTGGGATGTGACAAAGGAAGAATGTAACAATATCGTAGGAAAGGACATGCCCACCCTTCTAGGAAATGAAGGCGCAGAGACGTTTGCAGTCCTGAAAGAGCCCATGGGATCTCGTGGTGATGGTATTTTCTTTGTTCGAAATGCTGACGAAGTCCACGCCATTATCGACGAACACAAGAAGGAAGCCATGGCGAAACCAAACTTCCTTGATGATCTGATTGCCTCCAAAGGTCGCATTCCTAGCTGGGGTAAGTAGTGGTGCTTGTGCAAATCTATGATTGCGATGGAAGCAGAACATGTCATTTAACGGGCGTCACTTTTGATTATTACTTCAGTGTTGCAAGCTGAGGTTCGCCCGTGCCTCTTGATTCGAAACCGAAAAAAGTTCCATATCCGAAGTTATGTAGTGGGTGTTGAGCAATGGGACATCGACGAATTGATGGATACATATTTGTACAAACGCCACGAAGTGCGCATTGCCCGTGAGCCGGTGCCCGATGATGAAGGCAACAACACTCGCGACAAAGCGGCGCATGTTACTAATGGCGTAAAGGAAACAGAGCTCCTCCATCAAACACCAGAACTGAAGGATTTGCAGGATCAACTGGAAGGATTTATCGCCAAGATCTTCGCCAAGCATTTGATTCAAGATCTCTCTCGTCGCGTCGCCGTTAGCGCGCGGGAAGATTCAAACTCCCATGTAACGAAATTTGTGGTGGCAGGACTGGATATCATGGTGACGGAAGACAAGCGACTCTACCTCCTTGAAGCGAACGTTGTGCCGATCATGCCGCCCTCCGAGTCTCTCAAGGACGAATTTCAGATTCATTTCATCGGATTTATGCGGGATTTGGTGGGTCTTGTCGTTGGAAACCAAACGAAAAATTTCGTTTCTTGCAAATCCCTGCTTGCAAAACATGATTCTTAAGTGATGTGACCATGCTAGTCAAATGTGTTTATTTAGCCTACGAATTAAGCTGCGGCGGCTGCTGTAGCTTTTGATTGCGCCTTTGCAGCTGCGGTTGCGGCTGCTTGCCCTGCAGCCGCTCCCGACTCTAGAGCGCCATTCAAGGTGGCGGTGGCCATGTGGTCTCCACAGACGAAAAGCCCATCTGGAAGGTCTTTGCCTCGATAGGTGTTGGGAGGGCGTCCACCGTTGACGCTAGCCGGGAAAGGACCCTTGTATTGGGATGGCTGGGCGTTCGGAATCTGGAGAGGAAACGAAGTACATTTAGAGATCTGAAAAGTTTGAACTCGTCGTTCAATAACCAGCGAGAAATACTTACAAAGTAAATCTTTTTTAGCTCCCACTCATTGAGAATGTCACTGCGAACCTCGCGGAACCAAGTACCGAGTTGTCGCCGCACGGCGCTATCTAGCTCTTCTGGTTTGCCTTCGAACATTTTCATGGCATCACCCAGGATGGTCACGCTGCACAGAGAGTATCCATCTGGTGCATAACCTTCATTGACAACCGAAGGGAAGCAAACGTTGTTGACTGGGCTATCTTTGGCGCCTGCGCTATCTCCGCTGCCATTGAGAATCAGGATAGGTTCTTCCACAGGTGCGGGACCCTTAAATGAGTAGTACAGACAACCAACTGACTGTTGCGGCTGTTCCGGGAGCTCCACAAGATTTTCAAAGCCGGGAACGTTTGAAAGCAGCTTCTGTGCAACTTGGCCGTCCGTAGCAATTATCAGCGATGATGTCGTGAACTTTTGCTTGGACTTGGCACAGTCTATCGTAAACGAGCCGTCCTTCTTGGAACTGATGCGACTAACCGGAGTACAAGTCACGAATTCGACACCCAACTTTTCCGCTTTGTCGACGAGCTGTTTGCTAACAGCACCCATACCACCTGCCGGTAGAGTGGCAGAACCCTCCGAGAACATTTTGAATACGAAAGAAAACATGCGGGACGACTGCTTGGAAAGAGGGGCAAGATAGATTCCTTCCAGAAACGGCTTGTAGAATTTCTCGATGAAATCATCGGAGAATCCCCATCGCTCGATGAGAGCAGTCTCCGTATCTGTTTCTCGTTCTTCAAACAGTTCGTCGATTGACTTTGTGCGCACATTCAGAATCAACGGTAGGACATTGATTTTGTCGACAAGGGATCCCACGGGAGCGAGCAATGCATTCAGTGTATCCGCGGGAACTCGAAGTGGATCCGCCACTCGGGCTAGTTTGTTGCGCGATTTCAGTTTGACCAGAGCACCAGGCAGGAATGGTTTGAGTTTCAGCGCATCGTAGTCGAGAATTTTTTTGGCTTCTGGATATTCTTCGATGAAAACGGCAAAACCCTTGTCGAGAACAAACCCGTCCTCTGTCGTGTCCGAAACTACTCGTCCGCCCAGCTCCGAATTCGCTTCGAGCACGAGTATTTTCCCCTCTGGATATTTCTTCTTGAGTCCCTCGGCGGCCTTGATTGCCGCTGTCAAACCACTCACTCCTCCTCCTATAACAATAACCGCCGCCTCGTTGGTGGTCGCAGTCAAAGGCACGTTCTTGCTACCCGTCGCTCCATCCGACGGTCCCGTAGAAGTGATCGTTGGTCCATCCGAAGATTTCGATTCTTCCTTATCTCTTGCAAAGAAAGGTATCTTCAAGTGGAGCCTGCTTTCCACTAGGCGGCTAAACCTGGCCTGCGACTGCAAACCACTGGACCCGACGGCACTCGGGGCAACACTAAAACCATCAACACTGCTCGACAGCCAAACGCCCAAAATCACGTACAGAAACCTCATGATTCCAGTTCGGCTTGGATTGAATTTAGGGTAGACTCCCGCAACAAACGCAAGACTAACAGGAAAGGGTTCCTATCACTGTGCTGTCAAGGTTCTGGGTGGCGCTATGTTGAATTGTGAGGATTTGCCACGGAACTTTCTGGAGCTCGTTGGGGGCACAAACCAAAATTCTCCCTCCGAGCGCGCATGCCAGGCCGCTGACGTTATCCTGCAAAGCGTTTCAGTCCGACTTGTCGAAGATCGCACAACAGCGCACTGAGATCTTTTTCCCGATAACAATGAGATGGTGCCATCATCATGCTAGAGTAGAGCCATGACATCTCTCGCTGTCATCATTTGTGTTGCTACGGAACGACTACTGTAGTCTACCCTCTACCTCTGCTACAGATATTTTCGCTTTTTGCTGCTACAATAGGGATAACAAATGGCAGGAGTCGGTGCCCTTCGAACATGGATCCAATGTGCGTGTCTGGTGGCTTTGGATGTTGCTCCCTTGTGGTACAAATCACACAGATCATTTTACTTTTGGTCGGCGTCGGGGAGTTTGATAATTACAGGCACTCTATCCTCAAAGTATGGTCTTGACGGAGAATACAGGAATGAATGGATCGCTTCTTTATCTTTCTCGTTGCTTCTGACCTTCCGTCGTTTTGCAAGTTCTTGGACAAGGCGGCAATGGGTGAAACTCATCTCAAGCCACGTCAAAAGTGAACGACAAAGCAAATCGTTCTTATCACCGCCAAAGAGTTTGATGGATCTTGTTGAAATTGTGGAAGATGGCGGACCTCTTGGCCCTGGAGTCGGAAAGCTTTGGGACGCCTGCGTTGGAACTCTATTTTTTCGGCTTGTGAGTCCGCATTTCCGTGATTTTTCTTCTTGGACAGAATATTGCAGCATTGGTCCGTTGTGGCCGAATTGGTGGCTACCGTTATGTGTCGTCATTCTTTCAATGGGAGTCAACGTCGTTCTCTGGATCTGGTCGACTTGCTTGAAGAACTCGAGGGGGGCGCACGAAGGAGTTCATCGTATGGTCAAGGGCACAATAAACCGTCGGCTGTCGACTCGAGAACATGCAGTGCTCGTGGCGTGGTCTCTTACGAATGCAATATGTGAAGAAGTCAGCAGCCGAGGTTTCAATCGCTGGGAATTTTCGGCTCTCTGGGGAAATCATGGCCCCACCAACAGTCGGGTGTTTGATCCGTCGAATCTATGGCAAGCCACAACTTTCGGATTGGCACATTTCTACGGAGTTCCTAGCGGATGGACTGGGGTTGGTTTGACATTTGTCTACGGTTGGATTATGGGTTTTCTCCAAGACATCGGTGGTGGGCTACTGTATCCTATTCTTACACATACAATGGCTGACTACTTCATATTTTCACAAATCGCCAGGCGGCAATAGCACCTATTCACAATGTAATGATGGTAAAAATGACTGAAGATGCCAACTTGAAAGTCGTTTCATTTATTGTTGCAGCGTCGGTCTTGAGCAAGAGGGTTGTGTGCTCCTGCCTTGGTACTTTTGTCTACAGAACTAGTTCTTGTAGTTCATTTGCAATGCCATCTTGCGGGCTTTTTCCTTGCGGGCCTCTTCTTCGGGGATAGACTCTTCAGGAGATGATGATTCCTCGTCTCCTGCTTCGGTATCATCATTCATTGCTTTGAAGTCATAGTCATCCTCAACGGGGTGCTTGGCCTTCCTTTCTTGGCGTCTGCACGCCAAGCACATCACAATCATGAACAAGAATCCAAGGACACTGAACAAAACAACCGTCGTCTGTGCCGCCGATGGAAGTGCATACCAGTTTTCCGCACCATTATCTGTGACGTAGGTTTTGAAATGAAGTTTGCATTTCGCCAACAGTGCGCTTTGGGTTTTTGCCCCTTTGTAAATCTTTATGTATGACACACCTTCCCATCCAGTAGCGAACCACGCGGAAATCCCTTCACTTTCTGGTAAACTATAAGGAAGTTCAAAATGATAGGTGCCATCGGAAGGACAAGTCTGATAGTTGTAGGCCGCATTCATGATCCAGTCTCCACAAAAGTTGAATGGCAGAAATTGAAACAAATCGTACTCCATTGTCATCAACTTCAAATTTCCCGATACATAAGCAGAAGTGTTCTGCAAGTTGTAGTCTTGAAGACCATTGTAAATAACTTCAAGAATATAGAGGCATTGCATTAGTATCCCTTCAAGAAAAGAGTCATACGAACTTCCTGGTCAAAGCGTGAACGCACTGCTTCTACTTACTTTCTCCAGAAATAGTTGCTTGTTCTCCAAATGTGCATCGTGAATTTCCATTGCACTTCATGACAATTCCATCTTGTTCAACATATGCTGGAAGATCTGCATCGCAGTGGATACTGTCAAATTCAATGTCCAATGCACCGGTCATGCCCACCATGGACATGGCAAGTATTAGAGCGGATTGTCTCATCATGTTTGGTTTCCTCGGTTCGATGTTTCAAGAGCAGTTAAAATAGAAGGGATCTTCACTCGTATGTGACCACTTTTGATTATGTCTCTCAAGTTCCTTAGGCGCTGCTCCTTGGAAACCTGGCCCTTGCAAGATGAAAGATGTGTTGTGTTGTTCTTGGACGGCAGGGAAACCATCGACAGGAAGGTTGGTGGATGGTTTTGTTCTTGTTGTTGGATGGCCCGCCGTGCGTCTGATTGAAATACTTAGATGAAAATCACGCCGGCGTGTCGCAAGTACCCCTATCTTTTCTAAGTACTAAGAATCTGCGATTAACGCGTTATCGGAATTCTTCGCTGATGATAGCGAGTCACATAAGTATTTAGGTACATTCGCGCGAGCATGGCATCCTCGGATCGACTGATCAGACCAACATTTCCTCGAAAATCTCATTTCAGTCGAATGCGTCAATCCATAAGGCATTTTGGCTACCGATCTTTCGTCTCGGCGGCAATGACATTTCCTTATCGTCATCATGCGAAATAACCTCTGCATTTGAACTATCTCTCCTCTGAATCATCATCTCGGCCTCTTTTCATAACCCCGCTTAAGTGTAAAGTTCAATGGCGAGATCAAGCATTTCACGTAGTGACGGTGATGACAGTGCTGCCCCGAAAAAATTGGCCTCCAGTGCTTTAGAAATCAGCATGGACGACTGGTTTGCCAGAGCCAATGCTGCCGAACGAGATGCCATGTCGGCGCTTCAACTGGAATATCGATTTCGTGGTGATAGTCTAGTGGGAAATTCGTGGTGGCTCATCTTGCAATCGCTGGGGTTCAAACACAATGGGACGACTTATAATTTACCCGATTCTGCCCCAGCGCACTGCCGCAGCCAATGCTATACAGGAGCCGACTTGTACGCTCATATGGATCGATTTGCGATTCCACAACTCACAAGCCCCTTTCAAGAGTTTCCTCCGTGTCCACTAATCGAGAAATTGTCGTCAGTTGAGGAGCAAGAAGAGCAAAAGTGGTGGAGAGGCATTCGAGATGAAATGATCTTTCGGCGTTTTCGTTGTGAAATTGAAGGCTTTCAATTAAAGCAACTGCCACCACCATCCAATAACAGAATCGTCAGTAGTGCGCTGGCACCCCTGAACAATTCCACCAACAAACGACGAAACAACCATGATGCAGGTGCGGAACTCTTTATGCACAAAAAGTCCAAAGGCCAAAGCAAGAACAAAGCACAAAAGCGCGGATCCGCACGAGACGATCCCGAGTTTGCAAACATTCGATTTCCCACCATTCAGGAATATGCACAACACGTTTCGTCAGAATCATCATCTGCAGTGAATCAGCAAGAAGCGTTGCTCGCCTCGTCGTTTGACGAGTGGAAATTTCACACCATTATGAATCACTCTTTGCTAGTCTATGGTGTGGGCTCAAAGAGAACCTTGTTAAATCAATTTGCGGAGGAGCTGGAAGCACAAGGCGAATCACTCCTAGTAATTGACGGTTTCCACAAGGATGTGACGATAGATGGTATTCTGGATATCATTGTCAAGAGTTGGATGGGGGGAGAAAAACTGAATTATCATTCCTTCCATGATCACGTGGGACGCGACCTCTTTTTGCGGCCGTTTGGGGCACACAGCTATCCTGGTAGCAACAGCGGCAGTGATGGGGATCTAATACAAAAGGCTGTCGTAATCTCGAGAGCCTTGGCGCGTCGTGTGGAGTCCCAGTGTGGCCCCGCCTATTATCTCGTTTTGCACAATATAGATGGTGTGGGACTCCGAAATGCAACTGCGCAAGAAGCATTGGCGGCGCTCGTTTCCAACAGCGCTACGCTGAAAGGCTTGAATGCAGTTCGATTGGTAGCCAGTGTTGATCATGTCAACAGCCCAGCTCTATTGTGGGACTCGAGCACGAATTCACAATTTCAATGGATCTGGAAAGCTGCAGACACGCACCGACCTCATGTAGACGAAGTGACGAGAGGCTCCTTTTCGGACGAAAAGTCTACTGCCAAAGCCTTTTCTCGCCATGGTCGTGATGCCGGAGGTGTTCCTCATACAGAACACAAGGCCATTTTTACCGTCCTGTCTTCCCTGGCGCCACGCCATACAGAGGCATTGCAACAATTGGCCGGTTTACAAGCCAATCAATTGGCGGCTGCGACGCGAGGAGCCTCCAAGAAGAATCCAGAGACGTCACGTTCCTCGTGGGTCGATTACAAGACCTTGTTGCGTCAGTGTCAACGCAATTGTATTGTGCATGCGGATGAGCAGTTGAGGCGCTTTTTGCAAGAATTAAAAGACCATGGTGTCGTGGAGCAAAACAGCGGCAATCATTCCGAAGGAGATGCTGCCGAAGGCTTGTCGTATCGTATCCCCTATGAGGCCCAGACTTTGAAAGATATTTTGGAATTTAGTCATAACGAAGGCTAACAGCTAATGATGTAGTATAATCCTCGCATCTATTATTACGGATCTTCAAACCACTCGACATCGACGGTAAAATGCCGTCGAATCCGAACCGAATATCGATGAACATTCCACGCTGTGTTGAGTTGTGCTGCCAATCGAAAGACATTGGATTGAAAGGATCCCAGCAAATAGTCCGCACGTCTCAAGACCTCCAAATCCGCCGCCATGGCGCCTGCCGCCGAGGATCGTCCCTTGGCAAACCACACGCGATTTTGAGTAGTGGCTCGTTGGACATTACTACTTTCTTGACCCCATACCGTCCAACCGACAAAGATTTCACGGGCCCACTCAAGAACTTTAGAGTGATCCGTGGCAATGTAAATGTCGCGGATAGTCACGCCGGTCAACGATTGGTGGTGCTGAGACACATTGGTCGCCAGTTCCAAAAGGTATGCTAGCTGTCTGGTATAGGTAGCATTCCGTCCAAAACTCTTGGCAAAGTCTGGAATATTGTCTGTGAATCGAATATGCACCCCGACAAAGGCTTGGTCGGTAGGACATGCTGTCCTAACCCTAATTTCCTGCGCCAACCACTCAGTGGGTTGCCACAAGTAGTGAGCCATTTGCGATCGTATCCAATACCTCCCATACGCTCGTTCCCAGTGCGGAATCACATCTCCAATGGCAGTCGAGTGTTTCAAGGGAAAGGATATCGGAGCTGGAAGAATGGGCCGCGAACTATACATGAGTGGATCAAACCATGGACTTGTGTAGGCCGAACGTGCCCGCTGGGGAAGAATTCCATAATTCATGGGAGCCATGGCCGTATCCAATAATGTTCGATTCTTCTTGGCATTATTATTTCCACTTAATGACGGGCTGCAATGCGAAAGAGGCTGCCACAAACAAGTCCAGCCACCGAGGTGATTCGGTGGACAATAAGCCGATTTCCAAGATCTCGAAATCCAAAGAATGCGCCTTGTCGAAACTGCCACTTGGAGTAGCCGTGATATATATTGCACTTCGCTGGCAAAGCCGTCCTTGGGAGGGATCTCCCCACGAACCAAGTAGCGGCTAGTGCATATAGTGGGATTCTGGGTCTCATTTATCAGAGCCTGAAAGTCGTGCTGGTCTTGGATTTGTTGGCCGAGACGACTGTCAGGTACTTTTCTTGTAGAAATATCCTTTGTCATCGTGATCAAGGAAGCACTGGCTTGTGGGTAACCAACAAGACAGACGTTTATGGATATCAGTCTTCCTAGTAAAAAGGAAGTGAACCCCACGATTATCATCCGAGTGCGGGAACGACGGGGCCGTGAGTGTGGGGCTGTCATGTTCCTCTCTGGAGCGATTGTTTGTGCTCTGGAACAATTATTCAACTGTTCAGGCCACCATGGCTTAGCCTCGAATCACAACACGGTGACTTGATGCGGATAGTGCTGCATCGTTGCTACTCCTTTTGACGGTCTAGAGTTGTATGTCTACTGGTGCTTCAAGCATTACTCACATGGTCAACACCTTTCCCATGCTTGGACGGCTGCGGTGGTAGTGGTAGTTTAGCTCTTCCATTTGGCAAGACTGCGAAGACGACAAAAGAGTGTGTCGCGTGAGACACAAATATGCATAACAGTCAGTCAGTAAGTGGGGTCGAAGATACCGCGCTGACAGGCGCGCGCACCGGCCAGAGGGGGCCTTTCCTCCGTCTGTCAACCTTCAAAAAAATCCACAATGGCCCACTTAGAATTGCCAATACCTCCTGATAGAAAGACTTCGTTTCATCATGGCGATTCGAGTCGCCAGGAGTCCTCGAGGAGATGGAGGAGGTGGTGGTGGAGGATCCAGTGATGCTAATGACAATGAATCTTCGTCGTTAGGATGCCAGTATCGATCCCATCAGCTTTGGGTCGTGGTGGCATTGGTGTGTTGTGCCGTCTTGTTTATCCAAGTCGCATCCATGGCCGAAGAAGAGGCCACCACGGTCGAAAATGGCCAAGTTCGAACCAAAGTTATTGAACACAACGCTGGTACAGGTTGCCTCGGAGTGTGCCGTTCCCGACAAGAGACTCGTCAGAAAAAGTTTTCCGGCGATTTATTGAATCGACAAGATTTACGGAACATGGTGCAGTCGGCCAAGGACAAATTGGTGGAAAAGTTAAAAGTGGATTATGGAGAGTACTTTGAAGAGATATTTGTAGGCCCCGGCAAAAGCTTTTCGCAATTTCATTCGGATGGTCCGTCAGTGGATCGCCTCAGACGAAAGCTCATGATCAAAGTGCTCGAAATGCAGACGCATTTGATGGAACAAGAAAAAAATGTTGGTGACGTTTGTGACTGCAGTGAAGATGGACGAGCACTGGTGAAAGAAGTACGATTGCCGGAACTATTTTTGCAGGCACCCGATACCTATGCCAAGTATGTCTGGGCGACTGGTGGACACAGTTCCGCAGCAGGTCACGGGAATCTCTTCAATGAGAGTTACACGGCGTATTTAGGTCGAGACGCTCGAATGGTATTTGAGGCGATCGGTATCAATTTTGAAGATCGAAATTATGCCATGGGTGGGACGAGTTCGGCAGCGGAAATTAGCATGTGCTGGGAACAAGTCTTTGGCAGTGATGTAGACTTTATTTCTTGGGACTATGGGATGACAGACGGGGCCTATACGGTGCGTTTGATGCATTTTGGATATCGGGCAGGATTAACTCCTGGTAGACCTGCGATACTGGGAATGAAAACGGGAGGACGCCCCCAGGGAGGCCGACACGCTGCATTGCTAGAGCTAGAAAGGCTAGGAATGGCTGTTTTTTATGGAAGCGACCAATCCTTTGACGCACGGATGGCTCCCATTCCTGACAGCGCCGCGGGGCTTACAAAAGCAGAAATCGATGCGCTTCCAGAATATGTTCGAAACTTTCGTTGTGGCGATCAGTTTGAAAGAGGAGATCCTTTTTGTGGAGTCGAGAAATACTCCAAAGACATTTGTTCGCCACGTGGGAAGCAAGTTGCCTGGCATCCTGGCTTGTGAGTATACCCCGGATTGATGTATAGTTTGGTGTTGCCATCACACTCACGCCATGCCATTTCGTTGCTCGGCAGCAAATCGCATGCGTTGGACGGTCATGCGGCGGGGCTTTTCATTGTGGATGCCCTGATTGATGCTGTGAATGCATTAGCGACACACGAGATCACTGATCCAGTTGCTTTACTTGCAGAATTACGGAAACAAGAGGACGAACTATTTGAAACATTTCGGAAATCTGACATACCTGATCAAACGATCTCTGCTCTTTACAATACAGGGGCTCCCACTAACAACGATCTCACTTTGAACTTGAAACAGTTGTGGACGGGACCGAGTCTTTGTCGAACTGCAAGGTTACCGGCACAATCTCGGTTCCTCGGTATTACGACAAATTCTTCCAAAGTAGGTGCCGTTGCGCCCCTCGGAAAAGAGACCTACGACGTCGGATACTCGATAATTGGCGACGTAGACGGTGTTGGTAAATCGGGTGTACTGCCTCTCGCGTATGACCCAGGCTACAAAGAGCGCGAGCAGTGTAGTGCGGTGATTCTAAAGCCTGACCACAAGGACTTCTTTTACGCTCGTAGCGATTTTGGAGTGTCTAAGCTTACTATCCCCAACGAAATGGAGCGAGAAGCATATCGCTACGATCCTTCACAATTCAAGGGCTTGGTACTTGTCGTATTTGCCAATTGCGACTGGGGAAAATGTGATCAACTCGACATGCGACCCGAGCAGTATTCAGAACGCTTTTACGAATTCACTGTCAATGGAAAAGTGGCTACAGAACTTCTGCCACTAGGATTCGATGCCTGGATGCTAAAAGGGGAGGATGGTTGGTACTGGCAATCGCCAAGCTCGAATGGGAGCTATGAGATCGGAATCTCCGTCCAGAGGGACCGCGCTTATGTAAGGTTATCAAGTATAATATTGTACTAATGGTGCTTTTGTTACTGAGTAAAGTTTCGTGGCATTTAGTAACGTCGGGTGGTTTTCTTTGCGTTCATCTGCGGTATCTGGCGCTTGCTATTAGTAGAGGTCCGATGAGACACTTGAAAAAAGCTCATCGGTCCGCGATGCGATTTTACGGCACGACTTACGTTACGAATTACTTATTGCCTTCCGAGTTGCAATTATTTAACGACACGAGACATAAATGAAACATGGGCAACAGTAATACCACCGACTGCGATCCCACTTTCGTCGGGCAAGACTAACAAATTCGGAAATGGAAAAATCTTGGCCGATCATCATAATCTTTACACAAAATATCTTCTGACCAAAACCAAAACGATTACCAGCTCTCACAACACACAAGATGAAATGCAGCGTTGCAGCATTCGTGCTCTCGGCCACGCTCTTCGGAGCTGTGGATGGCACTCAGAACGAAAACAACGATCTAAAGAAACAAGAAAAGACGAGGAGTCTACGCCCCGGTAGCAATGGGAAGAGGATTCTCCAGAGCGGTATGGGCGTGCCTTTTCAAAAAACAGTGAAGGATTTTGCTAACGATGAATCTCGTGATAATAAGGCGCTCCGTTCCCGAAATGAGGGAGAATCAGCAGAGGGTGAAGATCAGAAGGCGGCCACGAAAGAAAAGTTGCAGGCGGAGCGTGAGAAGGCGCTTCGTTCCGGAAACAGCAATTTCGATAACTCGTGGTCGGCCTCTATGCTCCGTGGCCCCAACAGTCAAACAGTCTCTGAGAACGATGGCGACAAACAGGAGACTGCTACAAAGGAAAAGCTGCAGGCGGAAAAAGGAGCTAAAGCGCTCCGTTCAGATGCTGGCGAAGCCGGACCATTCTACATGAAGCAAAAACTTGGAACCAAAAAGGCTCAAGAGGAAAATGACATTTCCAACAACAGTCAGATAGAGGTCAGCATTGTTGGTGGCGACGAGTCGCAAGTTGGTGATTTCCCCTATTACGGTACGTCCATGTTGAGCAAACATATCATAACTTCCTTATGCTAAGACTCACAATTTGTGTTTCATCACACAACAACACAGTTGACATGCAAGGATGCGGTGGTACCTTGATTGCGCCGAATGTCGTCTTGAGTGCCGCTCATTGTGGCTCATACATTGGCCAAACGGTTTATGTCTCGGGATATGAGTATGGCACTACCAACTACAATGCCGTCGCAGTGAAGGTTACCAAGGGAGCCAGACACCCTCAATACAATGACAACAACCTTAGGAATGACTTTTTCTTGCATTACTTGGAAGAAGAGGTCTTCCCCGATTCTCAAATCACTCTCGCCCTCAACACCGACGGAGCAACGCCAGCCGACGGTCAAGACCTCACGGTGCTTGGGCTTGGTACCCTGACGGAGGGAGGGGTCACTCCAGATATATTGAGGCACGTTGTTATACCCACCGTAAGCAACTCGTTCTGCAGCTCTGGACAGTCATACGGAAACGAGTTCGATCCGGATGTGATGCTTTGCGCCGGTGAGCCTGGTAGGGACTCCTGCCAAGGAGATTCTGGAGGTCCGATTGTCATCCGCGACAGTAACAATCACGTCCTTGTTGGTGTTGTTTCTTGGGGATACGGCTGCGCTGATGCCAACTATCCCGGTGTCTATGCCCGAGTCAGCAGTGCAATCGATTGGATCCAGAGTGTAGCATGTGATACCTGGAATAGCAATGGGAGCTTCTGTGTTGGTGGAAGCAATCCCAATCCTTCACCGACGACTCCAGCACCACAACCCTCGCCTACTCCGCCGACCGATGGAAGTTGTGTCGAGTTGAAACTGGAATTCAAGACGGATAGTTGGCCCGAAGAAACCAGCTTCTCGGCGGAAAACGTGAATGGAATCGTGATAGAGGGAAGCAGCTTTGACGCAGAACACGTGTACAACTTTGATGCCTGCGTACCGGAAGACCTCTGCACCACCTTGAGCTTTTTCGACGATTATGGCGACGGTCTCTTGGGCGATGGATATTTGATTGTCACTTGGAACGACCAGGAAATTTATAATGGCTGGGACCTTGGCTCTGGCGTACAATGGGAATTAGGAAATGGCTGTGGACGCGAGTCTCAACCAACACCGGCTCCTGTCGACCCCACGGACGGAAATTGTGCAGTCTTGAAAATGGTGGTACGCACTGATGATTGGCCCGACGAAACGTACTTCTCTTTAGCGAATGATGTTGATGGTATCGTCTGGGATGTGCAGGGAAATCTGCAAGCCAACCAGGAGTACACGTATCAACAGTGTATCCGCTCCGACCAGTGCACCATCTTGGATGTGACGGATACGTATGGGGACGGCTTAATCGACAATGGGTACATGGTGATCTCGTGGGGTAGCGAAGTACTTTTCAACAATGAGGACATCGGATATGGCTTTACCGTTGCGCTGGGTGACGGCTGTGCATGATAGTGTTTGACCGCCCCAGCAATCGCAGTAACGACCCCGCATAGAATTGATTCAAAAGCTAATAGAACCCAATCTTTCTTTCAGATTCACCATTGTAATCATTTGAAGAACCGTGGTATTAGGTCGACAGAATGGAGGATGGCCCTCTGCTGCAATGTTGCTTCTCACGCCGACGAATGTGCGCGCGCGGCCGCTGCGGGTTTGTGATGAGATGGGGTTGATGATGAAAGAAGGCGACGATTGGGATAGTATCATCCCAAAGTACGGACGGTAGGCTATTGTGTTGTCGTAGAGGCATATTTGACAGGCTGCCGTTTTTCGTCGTTGCTTCATTTTTTCCGTTTTACATGAACACCTTTCGTCGAGCATGCCCATCCTTGGTTGCGCGAACTGGCAATTCAGCATGCGCATCAAGAAGCTTGCACATCTCATGGGGTAGTTGTGGATCGGTTGCTCACCCAGCTTGTTCAGATTGTATTTCCTCTTACTTCATCTTGATATCGTCTGTCCAGTAGTATCGTCACCATGTTACTCGGAGAAAGTGGTCGTTCTCTGGTCGGTCGTCCTGGGCAAGAACAGACTTCACGACGCCTTTGGACCCAACCCATTGTGTGGGTCGTTGTATCGATTTGCTACGCGCTGTCGTGTTACCACATTGCATCAATAGCAAAGAGCAAAACAGCCCAGGCTGTTCAGCTTAGGCACGTTGAACGTCAAAAGAAGGAAGAAGCCGATGGAATTTGCCGCGACATGTGTGGGAATCGGACAAATGCCCATAAAGAAAAGTTTAACGGAAGCTTGCTAAATCGCAACGATCTACTCCGAATTGCTCAAAACGCCAAGGAAAAGCTCGTTGAAAGATTAAAGGTGGACTATGGTGAACACTTTGAAAAGATTTTTGTTGGCCCTGGGAAAACATTTTCGCCAATCTCCGACGGGGGTCCGTCGACAGAGCGATTGAAACGAAAGTTAATCATCAAAGTCTTGGAGACCCAGGTCGAAATTCTCAGACAAGAAAACAACCTTTTGAATACTTGTGACTGTAGCGAAGGTGGAAGGGCATTAACAAATCATGTTAACTCTTCCCTTGCTAATGAAATTCTCAGGATTCCGGACAGATTCGGGAAATATGTTTGGGCAACAGGAGGGCACAGTGCCGCAGCTGGTCACGGAAACCTATTCAACGAAAGTTATACAGCATATATGAGCCATGATGCACAAATGGTGTTTGAGGCCATCGGAATCGGCTTCGAGGCTCGTAATTATGCCATGGGCGGTACAAAGTCCGGTTCAGAAATCAGCATGTGCTGGGAGCAAATCTTTGGCAGTGATGTGGACTTCTTTTCTTGGGACTACGGTATGACTGACGGAAAATACGCCCACCGCCTCATGCATTTTGGGTATAGGGGAGGGAGAAGCCCCGGGAGACCTGCATTGATGGGGATGAAGCTTGGGGACTTCGACAACAATGTCCGAATTTCGACCTTCCAACTACTCGAAGATCTAGGAATGGCGGTATTTTATGGAAGTGCAAATTCTTATTCATTGCGAAACGAAGGGATCCCAGACAGCGCTGGTATCAGTCGCCAGGAAATCGAGGCTTTACCAACGTATGTTAGGAACTTCCGATGTGGTGAACAGATTGAGAACGGGGATCCCTATTGCCAAACGGAAAAGTATTCGCAAGATGTGTGCTCTCCTCGAGCAAAACAAGTTTCTTGGCATCCTGGTTTGTAAGTACTGCGTGGATTGTACTGAGGAGAGTTCGATTCAATCCTGACCCGAAACTTCCATTCCTGTTCATTCCCAGCAAATCCCATGCATTGGACGGACACGCCCTCGCTTTGTTCCTCGTTGATACCCTTATTGCCGCCCTTTCTGACCTTCGCAACAACACCAATCCTGATCCCTACGGCCTTCTCGAAGAGCTCCGAGAGAAGGACACTGAACTGTACAACCATTTTGTAAATGCAAATCTGTCTCAGTCTACCTTATCGTCGATCTGGACGCTGGAAAACGACGAGTCTCCCGCAAATAGTTCTGTTGATTTTAATGCTCTTTGGAAAGGCTCAAGTTTGTGCAGGACAGCAAGGTTGCCAGCGCAATCTAGATACCTGGGCTATACAACCAATACCGATAGGGTGGGTGGAATCACCTCCTTGGGAAATGAAACTTACGATGTCGGCACGCCCATCAAAAATGCTATTAGTGTTGACACTGATAGCCCCGAGAATGGCTCCATGATGCTATCTTATTTCACAGATGGGGAACGAGAACCGTGCGACGTTCCACTGAAACCTGACTACAAAGACTTCTTCTTCGCTCACCATGCCCACGGGTGGAGAAATTTAATAATTCCGAACGACAAAGAACGCGTGGCTTACAACTACAGTGCGGAGAACTTTAAAGGCATGTTGGTTCTGTTCTTTGTGACTTGTGACTGGGGTAGATGCGAAAAGGGCGAAGTCAGACCTGAAGACCACGCGGAGGGAAAATTCAAAGTCACCGTCAATGGTGATGCTGTAGAGACACTTCTACATCTGGAAGCTGAAGCGTGGGCGCTCCAAGGTGAAGGCGGAAGTCTATACTGGAACGCGAGTCAAAGTGGAAACTTTGACATAGGCGTTTGGGTCAACGAGCAACATGGGTTTGTAAGGATATCAAGCATTGTGATTTACTGAGAGGCTAGGATGCCTTCTGGCTACGCCATTGGAGAACGGAACAAGTACAGGCGCCTCTTCGTTGTCAGATCCTTCCCGACGATAGTTTTAATAAGTGCGGCGCTAGTCCACCAAACGTCGCTGCTATTTGCTTTGCTAGCTGGTAGCCGCTACTTTAGGATGAGCAGCTCGATTCACTTTCGGTGCTCATACGTTGCTTTTAGTAGAAATCTCAACGTCGTGTGGCCTTCATAGTCAAACCCCAAGACGGAGACAGAAGGCCGACTGTCTGGGTCATAGCATTCGGATAAGCGGACGGACGACGGCAGCTTGGTATGTACCTGTGGTACTGT